>CM067367.1:92981658-93316658 GCA_034401795.1 Chaetoderma sp. LZ-2023a
ATATATATATATATATATATATATATATATATATATATATATATATATATATATATATATATATATATATATATATATATATATATATATATATATATATATATATATATATATATAAAATTGGAGGTGGGTGTGGCTGGGCCTCCATCGAAAGAATGTAAAAGTGTGATGCACTTAAACGCCGTCTCCTATATCTCCCACATCTCTAAGTAATAAATATTACCCTCTTGTATTTTTGAATAATGTGCTATTTATGTGAGTATGAGCCCCCCACCCCATCCCCACCCCGAGCTCACCCTACCAACTTGTACGGTCGCCATACACATGCTTAGCCATGTCAAGCCCTTTGAGCTTTAACCACAAAGGATGATGCCACCATCCACACGTAAACAAACTCAGTCATTTGAAGACCTCCTTTGAATAGCCCGGGCCAAATGTAACTCTGACACCCACACGCCAATATGGCTAAGTAAGAGGCTGCGAAATCATAATGTAAATTACTTATTCCATAGACACTAGCTGTTGAATTGTTTGTTACTAATTTGACGTAATTGTGTTGCTACCTCATCTGTCTATTCATCCAGCATATGTCCATCGTATTCTTGAAGCGAGTCCTTAAGAACCGCTGCGCAGGAAGGATCCATAGGTTTAGATCCATGGTTGGTCGATTTTGTAGGTTGCCATCTTGGATTTTGCACTATTTAAAAAAATACATTTAAAGACCTGTGAAACAGCTTGACATGAAACTCAAGAAACTTCATGGTCTTCATCTAAAGCAAGAGCTGAATAAACCTTGTTCACATGTTCGACATGATTGGTAGACTTGTCTTGGATAACATAGTTTTCACAAAAAAACACTTTTCCTCTGAGGCCCGCTGATTACAAATATAATTATGAACTAAGGTCTAATTAAATATTTTCAAGACAAACTGTGCAGGTCCACCGTGCAGACACATGCACGAATGCACGTACACTCAACTTGTGCATCTGACACAACAACCCACTCACCCACTCGCTCACGTTGTGAATTGGGAATAGGTTTGATTGACCAAAGAATACATAAGTTCTTCGATTAACATTGCTCTAACATTTATACATAATCATAAGAAACTCAGAATGCAGGAAATCGAGTCATGAGCATGCACCTTTCAATGTTTTTTCTCGCGGTGGTAAGGTAGGTCCCCTAATCCCCGAACACTCTTCTATGAGAGGCGGGAGGGTGGGGGGCGCATCCATTTCATATCTTCCTCCAGACAATGCCATCCTGCGTGCCCCTTTATGAAACTTGCTCCCGCCCCTCAAATTTGCTTCCGGCGCCCCTGAGTGCCTATGCCCACGACAGGACCCAGGCAAATTAGTTTCACGGTTATATTCACGAGAATATTTATCCTTGTAAATTCATCGAAGACATACGGTTCAGATACTTTTGTGATGAACTATTATTGCTACTTGAAGAAGATTATACATTTGACCTTTTATGAAGCATATCAGATATAAACGAACAAAAAATATCAAAGCTGGGAAATATAAGAATTAAGAAATTTAAGATAATATCATCCTCATTCATCGAATACTATTGATATATTATATCTACGGATATAAGATCAAATAACACAATCAGAATACATGTCAGAATTGATATCCCAAACGAGAATTAGCTTGGCTTTGCCAGAATGACAACATAATTAAAGATCTAGATGTTGGTTTTTCATATGTCAAATGTGATACGCATATCAAGCCTTATAAATTTCATATGCGATGGTCAATATGCCGCTCAAAATACTTTATGCTCTTAAATAAATATAATAGCGATAACATAAGGATCTCCAGAGTGTGTTCATTTTGTGACGTCATATATTTTTACTTAGACGTCATCACATTAATGGATGTGATTTACCAATTATACAAAGATCAATCAATTGATTCGTGCAGTCTTTTTTAATTCTTTGCCATATAGCTTCCACTGACATAAATTTTTGACATGCACTTTGTTTCAAAACTAAATTATGACATCAACTTTTCTCCAAGCACAAACATTGTGGGCGTCTCCATTGCTTCAGTGAACGTATACCTCCTAATTCTTTATTGACAATCAACTTATACAATGCTAATGGAGTAATCGGATTGCTTGACCTTCCTCGAAAAATTCTGTGTTGAAAACAGCATCTAGCATTAACTCCATTTGACTGACAATGATTGTTAAATGCTTTATTATTTTATAATATCATAAGTATTACTACGCAATCCATATAATAATCTAATATAGATTATAAATAACATCCGTAAATAAAAATTAGATGTGTTGACTCCTACTACCATCGGATCCCTCCGCCTAAGTTTTAGTGAAATTGCACCTTTGATGAAGAAAGAGGAGAATTTTAGAAGATTTTTGGAAAATTTTCGTAAAATCAAAGATGTTCACCGGGAAACCGACCAATCAAAATTTTGAATATAAGTTCCGAGGTCTACCTCCGTAGGATCCTTCCAGCCAAATTTGGTTTAAATGCGACCAGTGGTTTAGGAAGAGTTGATTTAAAGCAAACGTAGATGGACAGATAACGGACGGTGGCCATGGCATAACCTCGCTTTGCTATCCTGGCTATGTGAGCAAAAAAATGGCGATGGGCGAATATAAGCAAAAGACAGTTAAATTTGTCACAAAAATGAGAGTTCATGTTCATGTGACTTCGAGTGATCCTGGTATGCCTACAAATACGGATACAAGCTGCTAAATATTTTGCAACTAATTTGCTTAAAACATCTTTCTGCCTAAAGTGGCGTAACACCTTCAATCAAATTTGCCTCAAAATATTCCTCTGCCTATTCCTCAATTGAAAATGTGGCTTATCACGTACGCCCGGTTGAATGGCTCAAGTAAAATTTCGCAATAGTTAGATCAAATGTGTTAGAAGCCTGGAATTGGGAATGGTATGCTGCCATTTTATGAGATTCGTGCACATTTCAAGAGCACTTTCTGGACGATAGCCAATCCATTTGGAGTAAATCAAATTCTTTGGCTGCGACTAAAAACGTAACTTTGGCATAATATAATAATAGCATCAAACAGATTGCCTTTAGGGTTTGCGGTTGCCTGCTAGGTCTGGCTAATGCAGATTATGACATATTGGAATTCAAGTCATGCTCGATAAAGGTTGATATCTTTCTACATCGCATACGGCTAAATTAGTTATGAGGGCTTTCATTACTTAGGAGCAAGTAAAAAGTTTGCCGACGAAATTACTGTATTTGTTCACCGATAATGCAATTCCTGTGTGCAATTTAAGTCATTTATCCCAAGTAAACCAAATTGTGTTCGTGAAGGTATATATGCCCTACATCATGATGATGCTACCATCATGCTGACTATGTTTACAAACGATGTTTCTTGGTCGAGATTAGCTGACGGATATTAACTAATCAACTCCCGGTCTCTTGCACTCATCTGCGCAGAATTCACTTTACCGAACAATGATTAGCATTTAATTCAAAATTCATCCACAAAATGGTTCATGACGTTTAGATTATAGTCTGACATGAAGACGTTCGCCAGCCATTGTAAAATATTGTCCAGTGGATAATCATAATCATGCAATTCATGAAACACTCAGTGATGGCAGATAGTGGTCTGACATGAAGACCATGCACTTTGTGAGGTTTGCTAATTCAAATTATACCTCTGTATTTTGATGAAGGACAACGACATAGTATTGGCGAGAAAAATGAAGAAACTAAGTTTGCTCCTGAGGACTATAGTTAGCAAATTGATTTTTGATGACCGTAAGAATAGAGTTTAGAGCCAGTGATTGACTCTCGTGTGAAGACTAGTGTACTGTCGAACAGTTACCCCTGAATGTCTAGCTAGTAAGAAAATTATCTGAACTTATAAATGCAAAGGATAGTGAGTGAGTGCGTGCGTGCGTGCGTGCGTGCGTGCGTGCGTGCGTGCGTGCGTGCGTGCGTGCGTGCGTGCGTGCGTGCGTGCGTGCGTGCGTGCGTGCGTGCGTGCGTGCGTGCGTGCGTGCGTGCGTGCGTGCGTGCGTGCGTGCGTGCGTGCGTCTTGGTTGGTCCACCTTCACTGACAGTGCGATTCTATTTCACATAGTATATCATGCATTATTGTGTTTGGACAGCGATGTTGGGTTGAAGTTGTGGTTACAGTACGAAGGTGTTTGCGGTGACTGGCATCAAGCTTATCTAGAACTGCCTTCGGAGCGCCAGCTGTTGCAGTTGTATAGCATCAAGAAAATACAGGTTGCGTCATACAAGCGTAGTTTCTTGACCATAGGGAACTGTGACCCACGGACCCAGCTTCCAAAATGAATGGAAGAAATGTTTGCCAGGACACAACATGCAGTGATGTCAGAGGAGATGCGCATTAGTGATTCGAGGATTTTGCTCTTCCTTCCAGTCCTAACTTCCATCAGCGGAATACCATTGTCACTGACTTCGTGTGTCGCTGATAGGTGTACACGTGTAAACTCTGTGTTGGGGCCATTCCATATGAATTCAACACAGCCAGAAACTTTACCCTCTCTGACTTTGCTCAAATTTTGCAGACTTGTTCATATAACTAAGGAAATGACCTAGACAAAATTTAAGATCTCTAT
Source organism: Chaetoderma sp. LZ-2023a (assembly GCA_034401795.1). Lineage (NCBI taxonomy): Eukaryota > Metazoa > Mollusca > Caudofoveata > Chaetodermatida > Chaetodermatidae > Chaetoderma > Chaetoderma sp. LZ-2023a. Next base: position 92,986,266 of record CM067367.1, read on the forward strand.
AATGAACGGTGTCCGAGATATGGGTCAGCAAAGTTTGGTCAAAATGACGCTTGACTGCCAAAATTTTGAAGATAGTAAATACTAAATCGACCACGACATCCTTATTGATTATCATACAGAGCTGATCAATACCTTGTTTTAAAGGTATTTGGAAGCCCTGTCCAATGGTATCATTCGTTCCTTTCTATCCGATAATACAAAAATATTGATTTTATCTGACCTTGGGTGACCTTTAACCATACCTAAACCCGGACTACCTCGTCGGACCAAGGAAAGCTTGATGTCATTTGATAAAGTCATCTATACTATAGGGATGTTAAAAAAATTAGAGTGGGCAATGCAGGTTTTTTTTTAGATATAGTCTGTTTAGTCAATGTCATATACGGAGGTCAGTAGAATTATTTCTCCCGCCCATAAATATTGACCAAAAAATTGAAAATGGATGCCTGCACTTCAAAGGATGCTGAATCGGTAGACCCCAGAATAAAACATTTTGAAGAGATGATTCAAACGCTCAGACAAATTTCCGACAACAGAACAGAAAAGTGTGCATGTCCAAATATTAATATCATATTACCACAGAGCTGGAGCATCCGGCAAATTGAGCAGAATTTGGGGCCACAAATTAAATGGCGAGAGCTGCTAAGAAATTAGTGACTGAAAATGGAATTCTTTCAATTCCAAACCCAAAGCCAGGGAAGACACGTCCCAATAAAACTGTCAATGTGGTCAAAGAATTTTATGAAAGTGATGATATAAGTCGTCAAATGCCAGGGAAGAGAAAAAAGACTGTGTATCAATTAGAACTGATGGTCAGAAAGTGAGTGTGCAAAAGAAACTTATTCTGTGCAATCTCAGGGAAGCCGACATACGTTTTAAAGATGAACACCCAAACCTAAAGATTGAATTTTCTAAATTCCCTTCATTGAGACAAAAGAGTGTTGTATTGCCTGGTGCAAGTGGAACCCACAGTGTGTGTGCGTGCGTGCGTGCGTGCGTGCGTGCGTGCGTGCGTGCGTGCGTGCGTGCGTGCGTGCGTGCGTGCGTGGGGTGGGGTGGTGGTGGTGGTGGTGGTGTGTGTGTGTGTGTGTGTGTGTGTGTGTGTGTGTGTGTGTGTGTGTGTGTGTGTGTGTGTGTGTGTGTGTGTTTTCTAGTGTTCCTGAATTCAGAGTTATTGTTGCAGATGACTATAATGGGATCGTAACATATAAACACCTATTGGCCCGTCTAGCATGTAACCCAGCACAGGCCAACTGTTACATCTGAGAATGTGCTTTGTGTGGTAATGTGAATGAACTCAAAGATATATTTGCGAATTTATCAATTGATGAAGTGGCGTATAAATCATGGATTACTGTGGGGAGAACAATATTGAAAACACTTGTGAAAACAGCTGATGACTTTATTGATGTTCTCGTGGAAAAGCTACTTATTCTTCTACGACATGATTTTATTTCAAAAGAACAATCTGCATATATGAAGGAGATAAAGGAAGGAAACATGGATGCATATATAAAGGAGATAAAGGAAGGAAACATGGATGGTGAAGTCCTAATTAAGTAGATTTTGCAGATAATTATATATTCGTCCTTCAAGATGCTGCACAAGGGTTTAACTGGACATACATTCAAGCTACCATTCATCCATTTGTTGTTTATCATCGTTTTCCAATCGTAGATGCAGGGCTTTAGGTTACCTCTTAGCTATGACTTTACAAGTCATGCCCAAATGAAACCCGCCCATATTAGTGAGCCCAAATTAAAATCCTACTGGCTGCTATGAATACTAATTAACTGATTTACAGTCAATTAAATACTCAGAGATGGATGCTGTGGCATTTTATGGCCATTCAGAGGTCTTATAGTGCTATTAAAACTAAATTGGCTCAAAATCAATCTCTCAGATTTCAAAATTGTCTAGTTTCTAGGAGCATTGATGGATTCCGGACCAGGTAGGCGGTGTGCCCAAATGAGGTAAATCTAAATCCCTGTACATATCTAAAGAAATCTAAAACACATCAGTTACGTGATAATATCTGACTGTCTCAAACACAATACAGTTGTTGTTCATTGCTTTCAAAGGCAAGTTTTGAATTTTTTGAAATCTAAGAAGTTGCCAGTTAAGAAAGTGTTGTCTTTCTCTGATGGTGCAACACCTCAATATAAAAACAGAAAAAAATTCCCTCAACCTTGCTTACCACGAGAATGACAGCTATGCTAGCAGAGTGGCTTTTTTGGAACTTCACATGGAAAAGGCCCTTGTGATGGAGTCGGTGGAACAGTCAAGCGACTTGCAGCCAGAACTAGTTTGCAGAGACCATATGAGGATCAAATCCAGACACCCAAACAGCTTTATTAAGGAGCAAAAGATAATATTCCTGCAGTTGAATTTGTGTACATCAGCAATGAAGAAGTGGAAGAAGAGCGTGTAACTCTACAGGATCGGTTTGATTGTGCATTAGTTTTTTCATGTATCCAAAAACTGCATGCATTCGCCGCAATTCCTGGATCACGATTTAGTCTCATAGTTAAATACTTTTCACGCCCATCTGTATCAGGAACAAAGGTGCAGGTCAGTGAGACAGCTAGTAAAGAGCCTCTTCTATGGGAGGAGCTCACTGGTTGTGTAACATGTGAATATGATGGAAAATGGTGACTAGCCTATGAGTATGTTCTTAATAAGTCCATAAGCATAGATGAGGCGAGACTTAAATTCTCGCATCCTTCTCAAGAAAGGATGATGAACTTCTTGTTCCTCGCAATGCTGTTCTGACTAAGGTAAATCCTACAACAGCTACCGGGAAGAGCTACCGACTCAACGATGATGAAAGTTAATGCCTGTGCCTCCATATGAACGTGTGTTACTGCAAAGGTATGTATGAATACTGTATTCCGCAGCTGTACTAGTAGAAACATCATACAGCTGCAATCACTCCTTCTTCGCTTCTGACCAATGTGTCCTGTCCACAGCCACAATCTTTAGCTTCCTCAGGTCCATTCTTGATCTGAGTGTACCAAGTCCTACTTTTTAGGTCACCTCAAAGGACATTTAACATATTTATGCAATGCCATCCGCTCCTGGCTTTATATTTGCTGACTCCCGGTAGGGCGAATTCCAAGGCTTTCTTTGCTGGCATCCTTAGCACATGACCAAATCCAGACCATCTGTGCTGGGAGACTTTTACAGACAGTGGCGATGTATTATACATCTTGTATAGGGCATCTTTGGAAATTATGCTGACTGGCCATCGATGTCCAGTGATGGTACGGAGGTGTTTCCGGTGGCAGGCATCAAGGTTATCCAGAGCTGCTTTTGGAGGGGCCCAACTGCTACAGTTATACAGCATCAAAAATAGATAGATTGCATTGTCTAAACAGTCTTTTTGTCAAGGGCATCTTTGATCTACGAATCCATAGCTTCCAGAACTGGAAAGCTGTTCCCCATGCCGCACCATGCAGCAATGCCAGCAGTACGGCACAGAAGTGGGCCCAGGGTTTAACTTTTCCTTCACGGTTCGCCGCAACAAATTTGGTCGTCATTTTCTTTAGTTTTATGTTTTGTTGATATGTACGTGTGGGTGAACTCTATTTTGGATTCATTCATAGATTCTCAATTTTAAGTCTACTAGTTCGTCAAGGTGGTTTCTTTTCTTCATCTATGAAGTCCACATCATCAGCATATTCCATCTCTGTTCAGGAATTTTCCTGCAGATTTCAATGCAGCAGCAAGGTAACAAGTGAAAAGCATAGGGGATAGATCCTCTCCCTGTGGGGAGCCGATTGATGTCTCAAACTCTGCGGACTTCATCGGCTTGACTCGTACTCTCAGCTTGGTGTCTGCAAGTAGTAGTCTCCCTAGTCGTAGCTCACCTTCATTGCAACTGGCCTGGCGTAGTACACCTAGGATCCTTGAGCATTTAATGCAAAGATCGTTCGCAACAATGTAAACATGTGTGTTAGCCATCTCTATAGTTCATATTTAACCCATCTTGTGTCAACTTAACCATTTAATGGTAAAACTGGCCAAAGCAGTCTCTTCAGCGGTGTTGAGGAATGTCCATTTGCAGGCCAAGAGAAGACAATTTTTTGAAAATTTACCACGGTAACCGAGCCAGTCATTCCAATGATAAATTTTCAAAAATAGTCTCCTCTTGGCTTGCAAATGGATACTGATTATGCACAAATTTGAATTTTCTTGACCATATAATAATATTCAAACAGCCTTCATTTACAGGACAACCGAGACTTCTTTTGTAAATTCCATTGGAAAGCGTTTATAAATTGTCGTCAATTTACCCGCAAACCTATTTGCGTTCAATGAGCAACAATTTCTTCTTTGTTAAACATCTTGATCACAGCAATGGTTAAAAATAAAATTGTTAAAATTATATACTTTTACAGGCTTAAATTGTGTGCCTAGATGTAATGAAACGAAATAAATCTTAGCATATGATGATTTCATTACGTACAAATTAATATAATTTTTTAAGTTGTAAAATCGAATTAGAGGCACACGTTCCTAATTCAAATTCACAACTAAACCTACGAAATGTATTTTTAAATGGTGTGTGCGTGCGTGCGTGCGTGCGTGTTGTAATCTTTAAGGCGTTTGTTTGCTAGTTTCCAATGCTAGGGTCTAGACTCACGGTTTATAAATGGAATGAAACCATCATATGTTAAGATTTATTTAGTTTCATTACATTGTGGTACACAATTTAAGACTAAAAGTGCATAGTTTCACAAATTTTATTTTCAAGCATTTTGGCGTGAATATGCACCTTTAAATGCTTAATTAATGTATAAGTACTATTTTGAGCGCTTTGAGGCGTGGTCGGCACAACAGAGGTTAAAGTGATGCTAATCTCATCTCAAATGTTGTATTGCACTGATAGAATATGGTTTATAGATTCCATATCATTCACATCCTGTCACATTCCCTGATCTGTATCGCAATTATTTGTTTTGTAATATCGAGTAAATCTTGAACAGTGATCGACACCATTTTGTCTCCTCAAGCTATTGTGTGTGATGTCATGTCATCTCCAAAGCATCACATTCTTTATGTAATGCTCATCCCATTGAATATTTTGAAACTAATTTGACTGGAAGTTGTTGCTGCCTATGGCAGCAACAACTTCCAATCAAATTGGTTTCAAAATATTCAACAGCTTACCTGTAGGATTGCTTTTATACCACATCGCCAACTATAGCTGGAGCCTCAATGACTGAGCGTATATACCGAGGCAGACGCACTAGGATTTTTCTGATTGGTTGAAAAGTAAATCATGACAGCCGTCATAGCGCGTAGAAATCTACCAACATTTAACTACTAAATCCTGAATATCTTTCCTTAGCGGCGTGATAAAAAGCTTAAAATTACCTGGATAGTTTATGACCGGCGTGTTAGATCACCTGAATAGCTATCAAGAGATGGGATTAGTTATCCTTTAAGATTAATTGTACCCAAACATTTGAACTTTGTCTTAAAGGTCAGAAGAATAATCAGAAATATATTTGTTTTGTCTCTTCAAAGATTTATGGTGAAGAAACAATTCTGTCATATGCATCAAGATGAAGGCAAGGAATATCTTAACAAGAATTATGTGAAATTAAATATCCCACATATTATCCTCATAGAGGAGTCAATTCATAAGTATGCCCCACCCATGTGTATATGCCCGCTTTGAAGCGGGAAATATGTGATGGCACTCGCCGCCCATCTGTCTAGGATATGGTACAAACGTGGCGATTTCTTATGTTATGCAGCATAAAGTAACTAGTCATGTATGCCCCAGTCTATGCTATTTTGTATAATACACAATAGCACAGAGTGGGGGCATATACCCCACTCAATTGTATATTCCACAACTTTTAATGGACAATAAGACTGTGGCGGATACAATGGGGTGGCCCGAGGGGCCCGGGCCACCCCTCCCCACCCCCCTAACTAAAAGGTTTTCTCATATGTCATGAAGATGTCGTGGATAAATTATGGTCCTGAAGCCATCAAATCTCAATTTCAAGACAATCATACAGGTCTGTAATCTGTTGAGCATTTAAAAACTAATTTGACTGGAAGCTGTTGCATTCTTTACGCCTTATTATAAGTAACGCATTACGTTAAGTACTGCAAAATACCAATAAACGTATGAAGGTTGCATTGCAGAATCATACTTGTTCTCTAAGATAGTGAAGACAACACCTTAACTGATGCAATTTTAAAACTACAAAAATTGCATCGTAGCATTACTAAGTTATGAATATGAATAAGTGAATAGAATGATACGTTAATGGTCGCATCTCGGCAGGTTAAAATTCAGAAAATCTCTCTGGGAGCCCTCCCAGACCCACCCCAAGGGCCACCCCTTCAATAATTTCTGGATTTGCCTCAGAAGATGAACACTGTAATGGAATGGAAATTCCTACAATGTTCGTCTTATTGTCTATTAGGCATATACATTGTTTCAGTATTATTCTTTAGTAATGGGTTCCTTTTTTGTTTTAGTTTTCTGATGAGTGATGACAAACTGTAGTGGCGAGTGGTAATACAGCGTCCCTCAAGCCCACGTGAAAAACTAGTCATTTTAAGTTATTCCTTGTATGGAATATGTACGATATCACCTTTTGACAGTATGACCATGTAACCATATGTGCCTCCATGTAGTAAGGCGAGGTGTGTGCGTGTGCGCGTCCGCACATGTGTGTGCGGTGGGGTGGGGGACAATTTTTAGCATTGTCTTCTTTGTCCATTATATATTGTGTCAGTATTATTCTTATTAGAGGTTTTTTGGTTTTTTTTGAGACTTCTGATGTTTTAGGAGTCAGATGGTTTATGATTGTATTACAGTTGAATAATATTATTTTTTATCTTCTGGATGCTCTCAGGTGGCACCACCTGCACTTCCAGAGGTAAATATGGTCCTTCAGTTGGCTGTTAAATTATTCTATTTTTAGCTATTTAATTTCATTTTTTGTGTGGCAGCAACAGCGCCCAGTCAAATAAGTTTTTAATCATTCAGCAGAATAATTATCAAATAGTAAAACCATCAAAGTGTTCCTGACTGAACTAGATACTTCATTCACTACACACTATGATTGTCACATCAGCCTACATGTGATGCAATTAATTATGACATTGTATACTTGAGTGACAGCTCTGATCTCTCCATTGGGTTAACAAATTCTGAAATATAAGCTGAGAGATTTTGCTAAAAGCAAAAAAGGTTTGTTAAAAAGATTTGAAGTGCTCACTGCGACCTTAACCTTTACCCTGTGACCTCTGCATGAGCAACCATGTGACCAAGTTGAGTGCTGATAGGCTAAGGTTGCTTTGCAAAGTCAGAGATATAATCCAGAGCAATTTGCTAAAAGCAAAACTTACGGTTAACACCTCCATCTCTGCCGCAAATCATCTCGGTTTCACTTCTGTTTCGCAGGCGAGACAAAAATTGCAACAAAATATTTTTTGGATAAAAGATTTTCATTTTTATTATTCTCCTCAATAAAATTTCATATAATCACTGACAATGATAGCGAGAATGGTATGAAGTTATTCCTCTTAATGTTCAGACAAAATGTCCATCGTTCCTTTCCCGTCAACATATTAGCCTTTTAACGTGGCTTCTGTAGTGGTCGTGATAAATGTCCACTTGCAAACCAAGAAGACATTTTTTGAAAATCTACCACTGGAATGACTGGCTCGAATATCGAATCAGTCATTCCAGTGGTAAATTTTCAAAATAACCATATCCCGGTCTGTAAATTGACATTTTCTATCAGAACATTTCAATTTTCTTGAACTGATTAGAGGGCTAATGGGTTGACTCGAATCAATCTGAACACAGTATTGTTGTCTTTGCAGCAAGAAGCTCAGCTTTCAGAAACATCATATTTAAATTGAATCGATTGCCCATCGTGCAACTTTGACTAAATCATAACAGCACGTTTGAGAATACAATGTCACAATGGAGCTATATTTGAATGATGTGTCAAAAAACAGGCTATAGGCAACCTGTGGCCACCAATAAGTGACTATGGACTATACTAGGGATACTACTAGTCATAATAAAGATATCGTTTAATGCAAGTTCCGGTTGGATAAAAAAGTCTGTGGCTCTTAAAACTTGTAATGATCAAGAAAATATAAATTATTGCTCAGTGTCGATTTGCGGGTGAAGATGAGTCTATTTTAAAAAATGTATCACTGGAATGACTGGCTCGGTTATCTATCCAGTCATTCCAGTGATAAATTTTCAAAAATTGTCATCTCTTTGTCTGCAAATGGACAATCCGCAATATCGCTACAGAAGCCATTAAGATTTTAACACATGTGAGAATCTGATCACCTATCTTAGGCATCTGACTGCCAAGTTTTTTGCAGTCAACATATTCCAATGGTTATATCTCAGGACCTGCTTAATATTTTGAAAACAATTTGACTGAAAGTTGTTGGTGGCTTAGCCACCAACAACATTCAGTCAAACTGTTTTCAAAATATTCAGCAAGTCAAGAGTTGTTGCTCATTGAAAGTATTGTCTGGTGGCTCATAGCATCGAGACAATTAAAGACTCGCCATTCATTTAGACACAAAAGTTAAGTGCTCGCTCTGGCAGGTAAGATTGCGCAGGGTTAAAATAATTACTTTATTCATAACAACAAATTAACGATGAATTATCACTTTTACAATCATCAACAAGAACAGCTAAATACATAATAATGAACTGATGAACTGGAATACTGTGTTGCGATAATATAAATATTTCATGAATTCTCTCTTTAACAGTAATAAACGTAGCCACGATCAAATGACAGTTGCCTTACGGACAATCACAAATTAATTATAATAGTAATTATTATTATTATAATGATCATATTTTATGGATTTCTTTCAATATAAAAACATCTGTACAATTTCTTACAGAAATATTTTCAAATACATAATATTAGGGTTTCTTAAACAATTGGTTCTGGTGTATGGTAATAATATCGATGCACTGTCTTCAACCCACCCACCCATTCCCCAAACTATGGGGTATATCAGTTTTTACCCCGCAAGTCAATGCAAATAGTATAAGCTTGTTTGCCTATCATTCAGGTAAAAATTGCTAAGAAAGATCCCTGTCACATGACATTTTAAAAATTAAATAGAAAGTAAAAAGTGTGAGTTCAATATTACCTTAATGGTCAAGCAGGCCAAAATGCATTTTCATGACCAATTGTGAGCATCATAGAATTATCTCTTTAACCGTCAAATTTAAATTTTCTCATCGAAAATCTTCATTTGCAGATTAAGGTAAGAAGATTTATCACCGGGATGAGGGTTGTCAAGACTACTGCAGATGCCATTTTTTGCCGGCTTGAGAGTTACATGATTTAAACATCATAATTCTGTCAGTATTTTTGGAGCCATGTCTAATATTTTTCAGAAATAATATAAATTAGACAACAACTGAGATAAGTTATTGTTGTAGGTGGCTTTGTCATCAATGTTAGAATTTGACAAGACAGACAGACAGACAGACAGACAAGAAAGCAGGCAGGCAAGCTGGCTGGCTGATTGACTGACTGACTTATATATCTACATATTTATTACGATGGAGGTGTGAAGTTTTATTGAAATCCTCTAATCCTTTATTGAATTACATTGTCATGGACACAAGGTTAGCGTGGAATAAAATATTTAACTCTTTCACCAAGAAATCCCCGTAAAAGGTAAATGTGTTACGATATAACTCGTACTCTGTTGAATATTCGGAATGGCTTCCAGTTAAAGTAATTTCAAAATATTCAACAGTTTTCCTGTATGATTGCCCTGAAGTTGAGACATAGGGAATTCATCGGTGAAAGGATGAAGTCCAAATCCTGTAAACATAATACAAGAATTTTATAAGAGCTAAACGGAAAACCTACCCAAAATAGACCTTTCCAGTTTATCCATCCATCATATGACATCATAATCAACTATGTGATGTGTAGTATGACATCATAATCAATTACAGCATGAATGACTCGATTTAGTCCATCTTAATGCTTAATAGTCCGACACGTTGTACGCATTCTATGTCTACCATTTAATAAACAATCCGTAGAATATTTTGAAACTAATTTGACAAATTAGTTTCAAAATATTCAACAGCTTACCTGTATAGTTTTCTGGAACTTGATAGTCAGAGTTCAGGGATCGATCGATACCAACACGAGCGACGTATGGGTGGAGCTTAGCTAGAGATGGGTGGGGCGCATAGCTAAACCTGGAAAGGTCCATTGATTGAAGCGTACAATGTCTGAAGTATCGCATAAACTCTGTTTCCTTAAAAAAAGTCAGATAAATCAGTATTCTCTTCTGGGTCACGCTTCAATTGTTTTATATTTCACAAGTTGCATGTTGAAAAATATATTTGAACCCTTTCATACACCAACCAGCCAAAACCACCAGCTGCAATGGTCTAGAGGAATGTCCATTTGCGGGTCAAGAGAATATTATTTTTTAAGATTTACCACTCGAATGGCTGGCTCAATAACCGAGCCAGTTCTTCCAGGGGTACATTTTCAAAAATCGTTTCTCTTCGCCTACAAAATGGACACTTTCTATGAGAAAATTTGAGTTTTCTTGAGCAAAATTAGCTATTAAAGGCGCAAAAAATGTTAAAAATATGGTTAATTATGTAAATAAAGCTAGAGCATGCGTAAATGCATTTGGTATTTCTCAGTGATTTGGTGTAATTAACTAAAAATTAAATAAAATCAATATATTATATTTGGCAGCTGATTGACACGTGATTACAAACAAAGATGAGCGTTTGTACATAAATTCTCAAAATCCAAGTCATCTATCTTTGAAACACAAGTCGTAACTCACTGCTATGAGTTATCAGATAGTAATTTCAATGAGTAAAAACTCCTTACTTGCTGAATATTTTGAAAATAATTTGACTGAAAGTTGTTGTGGCTAAGCCACATTCAGTGAAATCATTTAAAAATATTTATCAAGTCCAGGATATGATCTTTAGAATATGTCATCTGCAAAAACTCAGTCAAGATATACACACAAGTAATGCTTTGAACCATGATGCGTCAAGTTGAAAATTCTAACTCTTGAACTGTCAAGATTTGTCAAGAAAATTGAAATTCTTGCTCAGACAATGTCCTTGCAGGCCAAGAGAAGACTATTAAAAAAAATTTACCACAGCAATAACTGGCTCGGTTATCGAGCCAGTCATTTCAGTGATAAAATTCTTAAAATCTCTCAGCCTGAAAATGGACATTTCTCAACACAACTGCAGTGGCCGATTCTTGCCCACTTGACACGTAATGAGTTAAAAGATACAGCAATATTGAAATATGAATGATGATCAAATGAGGCATATAGACACCAAGAATAACATAATTAAATAACATTAGAAATAAAATCTCTATATATATGAAATAATTTTAGCATAGTAGTTTGGCGAAACATGAATTAAAACTTTGACATAAAGCATTATCATGATAATTATTTAATTTCTGTAACAAATAAAATATATGATTCAAACACAATAACCGATAACAAAACAAAAAAAAACAATCATAATTGACCGAACTGAGACATTAGGTCTAAACAGGAAGTGATAAGCGGAAAAAAGTACCATGACGATGACGCTGACACTGACACCATTGTCAATGTGATATCTATGCACTTCATGCACATGATGGAATCTATTTGAAACCTAAATTCCCAAAATCGCAATTTCAAGGTAACTATACAGCTAAGTTGTTAAGTATTTTGAAACTAATTTGACTGGGAGCTGTTGCTGCCTGCCAGCAACAGCTCCCAGTCAAATTAGTTTCAAAATATTCAATAGAATGTTTATTAATGACAGACTTTTCGACATTCGTAATGGAGCTACATCATTTTGAAACTTTAATTCTGACGTCAGCTGATGAGTAATGACAGCAGAGCCAATCATTCCAGTGAATAATTTAAAAAAAAAATTTTGGGGGGGGTCTGTAAATCAACATTTTCTATGAGAAAATGTACATTTTCTTGAACAAATTTGTGGGTTAAAGAGGCAATATTGATATATTTGCATCACTATGTACCCCATATATAGAGAGACGTCTTTGCAACAATGGCCTTTTAGTTAACTTATTGATGCCTGATATCGGGAGTCAAGTCACGATCTGAGGTACAGAGCATATCTGGAAGATCTGAAACCTTAGGAATAATGATATGGTATTATGTTCATAATTATTACTATTATGTGCATGGGGAGTGATGTAAAGGACTTGTTCAAATAAAATCCCACAAACTGGCAATGGTATTAGTTGCTATATAATAATATTATGATAGTGACATTATCATTGGAAAAAAATTTCTTTTAAATTACCAATTCATCCTGAAATGAGCTCTTGCGTTTTCTATGAATCACTTATACACAGATAAATCTTAAATTTGTTCAAGAAAATTTCATTTTTCAGACCAAGAGAAAAAACAATTTTTGAAAATTTAGAACTGGAGTAGGAAAATTTCCAAAAAATAATCTCTTGGTCCGCAAATTTACATTTCTCAAACCACTGTAGAAACCGTTTTTGGCTGATATGAGTATTAAAGGGTTAATGGTCATATCTGGTATGAAAATTCAAACCTACTCACAGAAACTGTCCATTTGCAGACCCAAAGGTGACAATTCAAAAACGAATTTATCACTGTAATGCCCTACTCAATTATCAACCCAGTTATTGCCCGAGTTCGTTTTCAAAAACGGTCTTCTGTTTGACTTGCAAATGGACATTTCTCAATGTGATTGTATAGGAAATTTTGTCTGGTTTGACCATTAATCGTTTAACAGTCAAATTTTGTCAAGAAATTTAAAATAGTTGCCTATTGAATGTCCATTTGCAGGACAAGAGAAGACTATTTTTGAAAATTCACCACTGGCATGACTGGCTCGCTTATTGAGCTAATCAATAGTGGTAACTTTTCAAAAATGGTCGTCTTGTCCTGCAAATGGACATTCCTTAAGACCACTACAGAGGGTGGTTTTGGACGGGTTGACCATTAACGGGTTATGGGTTACTGTGATGATTTCAAATCCAGCAAACATTTCGCACGCACAATATGATATTAACAATGACAACATGAACTATACGTACAAAAGCTCATTTCTTGGAAAATGATAACTTGTCATATTCAGTTCGTCAGACGACTGCCATTTTAAGATGAGGTGCTTCTGAGCATATTTTTACCTGATATAGCTACAAATCTGTCGATTATTTTGAAAACAATTTGACTGAAATTTGTTTGTCTTAGTCTGCAACAACAGTCAGTCAAACAGTTTTCATGACATCAAGCAGGTTCTATACATATCTCCATTGAAACAGGTTTCTTGGAATTCTGAATGAAAAAGGTTCCCCTCATCTCCAGCCATACATTACCATGATCTGTACTAAAACCTCATCTTGATATTGCCCAATTTGGCAGGAAAATAATCGCCACAATTCAATAATACTCTCTCGATAGTGTCGGCCTGATTAAATTGATAAATGCATCGCGGATATTTGCCGCCATGATAATGCAATCACTGTCAAACGAAGGCGTTATTCTTCAATAGATGCCAATTTTTCTTCACAATATCGCGATACAGAGGCAAGAGGGAATAAAATAAATATCTGTACAGATTTGACGATCTGTTGCCTTTCACATGAAACAAATGAGAAGTGTGTGCGGGGAGCCGCGGCACACCAGAGCAGCGGCACAGTAGAACATGAGGCATCCTATGGGAGATGTATTAGGAAACTGATTTGGATTTCTACGCACACTCGGTCAAATATCCTATAAAACATTCATATATCACCATAGTAATGATAAATACATCAGTTATAAACGTGTAATAATTTTACAAGATAATCTCTGGATTTCCATTTGCGGGTAAATTATGTCTTTAGATGCAATTACTGAGATGGATTTCAGACAAATATTACAGCTCTATTTGTTATCTGGAGATACGAGACCCTCATGCCAACTTTCTTACGCATATAACCTTCTATGAGATATAAATCACTGTTATCAGATAGTGACCTTTGACCTATGGAGTATAAATTCACCATCATCAGAGATTAGAAATCAGAGGAATGTTGAGCGAAATTTTAAGGGTTAACGCTTTCAATGGCAGATCCCTGAAAAAGTAAATTCTTTATGATTTATATCATATTCTGTTGAATATTTCGAAATTAATATGACTGGAAGCCATGGTTGCCTAAAGTCATATTAATTTCAAAATATTCAACAGCTTTCCTGATTGTTTGTCCTGAGATTCATGTACAGGGAATTTCTTAGTGAAATGGTTAATGGTCAAGAACATCATTCATATGGCTAGCGACTGTACATTTGATGGTCAAGAGACTAGTCCTGAAAATATATCCCTGGAATGACTAACTCAGCTATCGAGTCAGGGATTCAAGTGGTCATCTTCGTCTGCAAATGGACATTTCTCAAAGCCATTGTAGAAGTCATGTTGAGAATTATAACATTAAAAACCATTCAAATCTGAAGTCTTATGATACTGGTTTCAAGACATTTATACATTTAATTAAAACAAATTTAATGAAAAGTTGTTATCACCACAATTTAAAAAAAAAATTGACCAAAATATTTGTCAAATTCATATGTCGGCTTCAAAGGTTAATTCCAATACATGACTGATAGCCAAACATTTCATGTTTCTATATCTTCAGAATAATCTTTACCCTCAGAAGCTTATTCTTCAATAATTTTATGAGAAATCCATAATACTATGAACTTCTCGTTTATTTGCCAGTCACATTACAATGTCTAGAAATGTCCCATAATACCATTCACTTCAGACAGTTTCCTGTTCCGTATCCAGACATCCAATTTTATCCTGACCACTAGCAACACGGTATGGATACTGCCATCTTTGCAATTGACGTGACAAAGATTGATCTAAATCTGTTCTTGTTCAGTGTGCATGCTCAATCACACTTCATGTTCTTTGATCCATGAAATTCCAAAATGTCTAATTCAGACCAAGCATATGGGCAAACTGTGCGAAAGATATTGAAAATAATTTTCCCGGGAAGTTTTAATCAGTTTAATTTCGAAATATTAAAATTTTTTTGAACAATTTTGAGGATTATAGGGTTATGATATTAATTAAAGCCAATTTTTGTATTTACTGTAAATGCTGTGTACCTTTAACTCTATTAACCTAAAATTTGTTTAAGAAAATCTCAATTTTCTGATTTAAAATATTCATGCGCAAACCTGGTTATTGAGCAAGTCATTCCAATGGACATTTCTCAAAGACCACTGCAGAATCCGTTTTAACTGGATTGAGTGTTTATGTGTTAGCACTACTCGCTAAGCTAGCCAAAAATGGCTTCCGTAGTAATTTAGAGGAATGTCCATTTGCAAGCCAATAGCAGACTATTTCTTTATTTCTCCCTGAAACATGACGCTTGAAAAAGTCAAATTTCCAGGACCAGTCATATCTGATTCAGTAAAAGGTTTAAAGACGGCATTTATCCATGCACCTCCTAACTTCTAACTGCCTGACTGCTGCAATGGGCAATAACTCTGGACCTGCTGAATATTTTGAAACAATTTGAATGAAAGTTGTTGGTTTAAAGATATTCAGCCTAACTAGTGTTAAACTACATGGAAAATGTAGTCTGCAGAACTTCAGCAGGTGGACAGTTAAAGGAATGCATTTATCTATCTTCCCACCCCTCTACCTTCCCATAGATTCCTGTTGCTATAGTCAAGCACATGTGACCATCTAACACTCTCATAGATGAAATAACAATTTTTCAACTTCAAGTTGAACATTAAGAAAATAATTAAGGGTTAAAGTATCACTGAGACATGATGATGTCTCAGTGAGACATGCTGATGTCTCAGTTACTGTGATTCACATTATACAATGTTGAGCACAATATTTATTGAATTACTATTTAAATTATTTAATTATCATTAATTTATTATTAATTAATAGACACCAATGATAACATATAGTTTCTTTCACATGTAAGATGATATATTTTCTTTATACAATTTTGTACACATAATTTATATCGGAATAGCATTCATTATAATAATAATAATAATAATAATAATAATAATAATAATTACGTTATCATTTTAATGTTCAGATGATCCAAGGGAGATAACTTGTATATAGGTTAGAACCACGCGCAATAGACCCTCTACCTCCCTCTTTAGTCACAATTTTTAAGATATTAAGGATTTTCCAGTTCCTAACCAAATTGTGTTAAAATTTGAGTTCTCCATAGATCCTGAATTTGATCTAATCTGGATTAGGTTTTTCTTATAGGAAGTCCTCTGTCACTGTAAGATCGTTAATTGTGTTAAAATTAAAAATCAGATCAGAGGTTCTTTAAATAGATTTCCATAAGCACATGCGCATGAAAATATAGTTTACTCTTCCCTTTACAGGGAGATAGTAATAAGTTGTCATGGTAAGTGTGAAAAAACAAATTTTTGAAAATGTTTCTCAGATATGACTGGCTCTTGTAACTTCTAGATGGCTGAAATAGACCTTTAGTCGCTGGTCTTATGTTTTAACCCTTTAACCCGAAAATTAGTTCAAGAATATTTCAATTTTCTCGTACAAAATATCGATTTGCAGATCAAGAGAAGACTATTTTTGAAAATTTACCACTGAAATGACTGGCTCGGTTATGGATACAGTCATTCCAGTGGTAAATTTTCAAAAATACTCCTCTTTGTCTGCAAATGTATATTTCTCAAGACCACTGCAGAAGCCATTTTTGGCTGATATGAGTATTAACCCTAGCACTCTGATGTCATATTGTATATTTTACGGTGTGAATATAAAAGAAACTGGTGTAGATTTTTCAACAATTTTGTCTATGATGGCACCATCTGACACCAAATTTGTTGAAAAATGTACACCAGTTCATCTTTTAATTTAATTTGAAAATTTTTAATCTTGACACCAGAGTGCTAAGGGTTAAAAGCTTAACAACTCAAATTCATGACTATCATTTCTTTGCAAAGGTATTGGATACTTATTTTGGAAACAATCATATCTTTAGCTGTACCCATGCTAGTAAATGTCACTCAATCCGGCCCAAAACAATTTCTGCAGTGGTCTTGAGCAGGGTTCGAAATTAGCCCTCGTCCGTTCGTCCTTTACTACCAAATATACCAACGGATGACCACATATAGCTATATCAATAGTCCGACGTACTACCGGAAATAATTGACCCGAGTAGAATAATTCAGCTCACAACCCATGCAATGTGTGTATTGAATGTTTTAGTATACGTATTTTATTGTGAAAATGTCATGTTGATCTGTCAAATTCTAAAAGCTAGCGATGCGTGCATGCGTTAGCAGCTTCCTTCTTCCAGTATAATAATAAACTGTTACATGGACTTCAGTTTTGAGTTTGGACACCAGTCAAAAACTCGCAATATGTATCACGGGGTATTCACGGTCGTCAACATATTGCTCGTAACAGACTCTCTTGTAAATCTAAATTCTCCTATAGGGGCTATGGCTATTGATCATTGCCTCGTCATTAGTTAGCTTTATGAGAAACTTTTAAAATACGAGTTTATCTAGGCTTATTCTGGTCGATTTAGACAATGTTTGTCTCGGAAACTGAGTTATATCATCGTGAATGCTAAACTCCTGTTAGCGCATCCCCAAATCAGGGCCGACACAGTATAGTTAGCCATGCTACGGCGGCATATCGCACTTGAATCGCGCAAGCAACAGATTTAGAACGGCATGTCGCCAAGATCGACGCATGCGCAAGAGTGTTCTCGAGTACTCTTCTCCAAAGTTGGGAACATACTTTCTCGCAAGATTATTGGTTAATAAATATAACTATATAGAAAGCAGCCAATGAATCGCAATGAAACTACTGAAAGTAAAGAAAATAAACAATGTTCTACGTGGTAATTCTATGAATGACGTGGTAATATTGGCTACTGTAGACCTGAAGACTGATACACTATCCTCAATAACATTCTCAGAAGTCCAATATTAATTATTCAACCATCTGTTCATGTCACATTTGTGCAATTTGTGTAAACTACATGTCGCATATTACACGCCTTACTGACTAATTTTTTAGATGGACTACTGATTTGCCAAGTCTGGTAATTTCGAACCCTTGTCTTGAGAAGTGTTCAATTTGCAGAACATGAGAAGATTATTTATGAAAGTTTTCCATTAGAATGGCTGGCTCGATAATGGAGGCAGTCAATCCAGTGATACATTTTCAAAAATTCTCTTCTCTTGGTCTGTAAATGGGGATTTTCTGAGAAAATGTAAATTTTTTCCAATAAATTTGAGGATGAAAGGCTTAATGTCATGTGACAATAAAACCAATTGCATAAAGTTATTGTTGTTCCACAATCTGGAGAATACAATTTTTGAAAATTTACCACTGAAATGCCTGGCTTGATAACCGAGCCAGCCATTCCAGTGTAAATTTTCAAAGTCTTAATTTGCCTGCAAATGGACATTCAATAAGCAGATAGTTTGATCTTTTTGGACCAATTAACCCATAAAAGTGTTCAGGCTTTAACGATCAAGAAAATTAACATTTTTGCCCACTCAATGTCTATTTACAGGCCAAGAGAACTCTTTTTGAAAATTTACCACTTGAATGACTGGCTCTGTTATCGAACCAAGGATTCCAGTGATAAATATTCTCTTGGCCTGCAGCTGGGCATTCCCCAAGACCACTACAGAGGCTGGTTTAGGGAGGCGTGACCATGAAATGGTTAAAACACCAGTCCTATCGGTGAAAAGTTTTCAAAAATACATTTCTGAGTAAATCGTTATTTTCATCAACTAAGAGTTATCTCCCTTGAGGAACATGAACACTAAAGAGTTGACAACAATATATTCTTGTATTATAGCATCCTCGGGGCTATTTTATAATATTTATCACAATATCAACACGAGCACAGAATCCTACGCCGATCTCCCTTCATCATGTATTCACCTCAATCACGTCTAAAGGTGGTGCTGAGGGTTGCGTCGGTACCGCAGTAGTCTCCCCTTGAATTATCATAGCACAGAATTCACTGTCATCAATTTTTAAATCTATATCACCATTTTGTCTTTCAGGAGATACGTTCATCATAGGTTCATAATGGTTCATCTCCGTTGTTCCGTATCTGGAATATTGTTCGTCGTCTACCGCCTCTACGCTAAATGGAATTAGTTTTTCGTCACTAGTAATATCATTAAGGCCGATGTCTTGAAGCGATTTTTCTTGGCTTGCACCATTTTCCTTCTTTCTACCATTCTTCTTGCCTTTTTTATCTAAAAAAATAAACAAAATCGATAAAGTCACAGTCTGTAGCTATTCCATCATACTGTACATATATAAAAGACATAGATTCAATATTTTAAAATTAATCTCCCTGTAATTTGTTGCCACTTATGCAGCTAGAATTTTCAGTCAAATTGTTTTCAAAATCAGTATCTGAAATGCATTCTGTGGCATTCGTTAGTGAATAAGTTAATATTTAAAGCTCAAGCAAGCCGACATTGGTCTCTGCAGTTGTCTTAGAAAATGTCCATTTGCAGACCAAGAGAACACTATTTTTGAAAATTTACCACTGAAATGATTGGCTCAATAATTGAGCCAGTCATTTCAGTGTTAAATTTTCAAAAACCTTTTTGTCGTGATTTTTTTAAAATTTGCCGCTGGATCGATTGTCTCGATAATCAAGCCATCATTTCAGTGCTAAATCTTCAAAAATACTCTTCTTTTTGTCAACAAATGAACATTTTCTATGAAAAAAATTTAAATTTTCTTGAACAAATTTATCATTAATGTTGTCTGTTGACAAGCGACACTCAACCATCATTCTTCCGAAATGGATTAACCTTTTAACCCTCATATTTATTCAAGAAAATTTCAATTTTCTTATATAAAATGTCCATTTGCAGACCAATAGAAGCCTATTTTTGAAAATTTACCACTGGAATGACTGGCTCGATTATCGAGCCGGTCAATCTAGTGGTAAACTTTCTAAAAGTCTTATTAAACAGCAAATGGACATCTCTCAAATTTAAAAATTAGTCTTCTCTTGGTCTGCAATGGGGATTTCTCAAGACCACTGCAGAAGCCATTTTTTTGCTGATATGAGTGTTAAAGGGTTAATACAATTCGATTTGTTGTCTCAGATAGCAGCAGCAGACCCAATTAAATTACTTCATAATATTCAGCAACTATATTGCACAATTTTCAGCAACCATGTATTATATTAAGTAACTATACACCTGTGCAAAAGTTAAGCACCACCCTATTTTTACGCACATGCGAGGGTATATTCATGTGCTATGAAGAAAGCAATAGCATAAACATTTATGTACCGATCCATCTTAGTGCAAGAGGTAATAATGCAACTAGAGGAATGCTGATTATGATGGTGGGGAAACACTGTATGTTTTTGTTTGAACTTGAAAACGAGGCCCGAATATGGTTACGTTGACACAACTGACAACTATTGCCCTACAGTTGACACACGTGGCTAGATTGTCATTAATGGTGTCTGAAAACGAAGTTTAACATCTGTGCACGAGTTTGAGACTGTCATTATTAATACCGGGTATATCCACCTTGTGCCTGGATGACGGCCTGGACACGACGTCTCATGCTGGTCACCAACCGACTGATACGCCATTGTGGTATTCGTTGCCATTCAAGATGGAGTGCGTCTGTTAATTCCTGTAGGTTCTGCACAGGAGGATCCCTCCTTCTCACCATGTTTCCCAGAATGTCCCAGATATGCTCAATAGGGTTCATGTCAGGGCTCCTTGCTGGCCATGGTAGGGTTTCGATGGCATTCTGGCGGAGGTATTCATGCACAGCTCTAGCACGATGTGGTCGGGCGTTGTCATCCATGAATATAGGGTGGGTTCCAGGTGATTGATTTACAAAATGAGGGACCACAACTCTATCCAGTATGGAATCTTGATATCTTTGTCCATTTAGTGTTCCAGGTACAGTCACCAGATCCAGCTTACAATCAAATGAGATGCACCCCCATATCATAACGGAACCTCCACCAAATGGAACTTCTTCCATGATGTTACGTTGGTCGTACACCGTGCATCTGGACCTCCATACACGAGTTCGACCATCTGTGGCATGAAGCAGGAACGGACTTTCATCGGACCAGTGTACCCGTCTCCAGGATCTCATGTTCCAGTGTTTTCTTTCGTTGCACCACCTCAGACGCTCCTCTTTGTGGTGTGCAGTGAGGAGAGGACGTCTGACAGGTCTCCTAGCTTTCATGCCAGCAGCATACAGTCTCCTTTTGACGGTAGACATTGACACTCTATTGCGCGTTTCCCATTGCTGGCTGAGCACTCTGCTGTTGGTGAATGGAGATCTCCTAACAAGGCGTACTAGGGCTCGATCATCACGGGCAGTAGTCTTCTTCGGTCTTCCAGATCTAGGCCTGTCCTTCACCTCGTTAGTTTGCCCATGTTTTGCAATCAAACGACTGATTACAGTATGGTTAATGTTCAGCTGTCTGCCAATCTCTCTGCATGACATACCAGTGGTATGCATGCCTATGATTTGCCATTTCACACGATCACTTAACCTTCGTCTTGCCATAGCGGTTCACAATCAAGAGCTAATTCTCTCTGTACAAATAAACCACGGTCATGAACACAAAATTCCTAATCTTGTCGCCTAAATCTGTATGTAATGTTCTACACCTCAAACTGGACTTTTACATAACTGAACACGTGTGCTGTTTCCCGCCACGCACGGACATCAAGCGGCGTGAAGTCATGCATGCATGTGCATTTCGTACTTGGAATTATGTCAGCTAACGCGGGGACAAAAAGTATGGCAGCCTAGTTGTACCATCATGTTTCTACGTTCTATTGTTTTTGCTGGTGCTTAACTTTTGCACAGGTGTATACAATAATATTACATGGATGGAATATATAATATTCAGCAATCGATGGGACAACATTCAGCAACTATAATGTATGAACATCATATATAATATTCAGCAACTAATGAAACAACATTCAGCAAATAGATTGTATGGACAGCAAATATAACATTCAGCAACTGATGGGACCATGTTTAGCAACTGATGGGACCACATTCAGCAACTGATGGGACCATGTTTAGCAACTGATGGGACCACATTCAGCAACTGATGGGACCATGTTTAGCAACTGATGGGACCACATTCAGCAACTGATGGGACCATGTTTAGCAACTGATGGGAAAACAGTCAGCAGCCAATCGGAAAATAATCAGTAATTGATAGGACAACATTCATCAGCTGATAGGACCAGATTCAGCAGCTGATGGGACTACATTCAGTAGCTGATGGGACCACATTCGGTAACTGATGGGACCACATTCAGCAGCTGATGGGACAACATTCAGTAACTAATGGGACAACATTCAGTAACTGATAGGACCACATTCAGCAGCTGATGGGACCACATTCAGCAGCTGATGGGATAACATTTAGTAACTGACGGGACCACATTCAGTAACTGACAGGACCACATTCAGCAGCTGATGGGACCACATTCAGCAGCTGATGGGACCACATTCAGCATCTGATAAGACAACATTCAGCAGCTGATGGGGCCACATTCAGCAGCTGATGGAACCCCATTCAATAGCTGATGGGACAACATTCAGCAGCTATACTGTATTGATGAGAGATCATTGATTCAGAGGTAAAGCATTTAACCCTCTGATGGTCAAGCCTGGTCTTTGCTGTATGTATGATTACTGTATTCTGCGGCTGTAGTAGTAGAAACATCCTACAGCTGCAATCAGTCCTTCTTCGCTTTTGCCCACTGTGTCTTGTCCTCAGGTCAAATCCTTAGCTTCCTCAGGTCCATTCTTGACTTGAGTGTACCGAATCCTGCTTTCTTGAGGTCACCTCGTAGCACGCTTAGCAGATTTATGCAATGACGTCCTCTCCTGGCTTTGTATTTGCTGGCTCCGAGTAGGGCGAATTCCAAGGCTCTCTGTGCTGGTGTCTCTTCTGGCATCCTTAGCACATGGCCAAACATGGACTATCTTTGCTGGGCAACTTTTACAGACAGCGGCGATGTATTACACATCTTGTATAGTGCATCGTTGGAAATTATGCTGCCTGGTCATCTGTGTCCAGTGATGGTGCGTAGGTGTTTGCGGTGGCAGGCATCAAGTTTGTCTAGAGTTTCCTTTGGAGCTGCCCAGCTGTTACAGTTATACAGCATCAAGGATACGCAGTTCGCATTGTATAAACGTAGCCTATTTATCAAGGGCATCTTTGATCTACGAATCCAGAGCTTCCAGAAGGACTGGAAAGCTATGTTCCCAATGATGCTGCGCGCAAAAATGTCAGCAGTACTGCAAAGCAGTGAGCCCAAGATTTTACTTTTCCTCCATGGTTCGCCGCCACAAAGTGGGTCGTCATTTTCTATAGTTTCATGCTTTGTCGATAGGTATATGTGGGTGAACTCTGTTTTGGATTCATTCATTAAGAGATTCTCAATTTTTAGTTTGCTTGCAGCTATTGGGAGAAGGTCGTCAAGGGGTTTCTTTTCCTTATCTATGAAGTCCACATCGTCGGCATATCCCATCTCTAGCGGTATGCCCAGTATCGACACTGGGGGGTTTGGTCTTGTGGAACTTTCCCGCACAAATTTCAATGCGGCAGCAAGGTAGCAGGTGAAAAGCACCGGAGATAGACCATCTCCCTGTGGGGAGCCGATTGACGTCTCAAACTCTACAGTCTTCACTGACTTGACTCGTACTCTCAACTTTGTGTCTGCAAGCAGTAGTCTCACTAGTCGTAGCTCACCTTCATTGCGCCTGGCCTGGCGTACTACATCTAGGATCTTTGAGCAGTTAATTGTGTCGAAGGCTTGTGACATGTCAATGCCCATTTTGTGGAAGTCCCAGCGTTTGGACATGACCACCGACACAAGCATGCGTTGAGCCCATACAATGTCTGCGCAGCTTCGTCCACGTTTGAAGCCACTTTGACATGATCCAGTGAAGTAATCGATCTTGTCTCGGATGCGGCATAGAGTAACATTGGATAGGATTTTCCGTATGCTGTTGAGGAGCACAATGGGCTGCAGATTGGCTGGGGGCCCAGGTGACTTCTTGGGCTTGGGTAGTGTGATAAGGGTGCCTTGGCCTACAGCGTCAATGGGAAGGTGGTGCATAAAAGCTGAATTAATTACGTGCGTTATCAGTTTTGAGATAATGTCACTTGCATATTTGAATAGTTCATTGCTTGTCATCAGGTCCAGATGCACGTCCATTTTTCAAGGCTTTATGTGCCTTCTCAACTTCTGCTGTTTTAATTGGTGTTAGTAATGGCCTGGGCTCTCCTGAGAACAGGTGCAAGGGCTCATCATCGTTGTCAGTGAACTGTTCCTTGAACGATTCACGGATCACCTCAGCTTTTCCCTGGTCAGTCCCAATAAAGTGTCCTTCAGAGTTGTGTACAGTGAGTGGTGGTGTGTAGTCAGTAACTTTCAGGGCTTGGCCGCCCGAAACATTTTGTGACAGTCATCCGTGGCAGTGATTTAATCTGCTAGGGAGTCTGCCTGTTGAATAGCAAGATCTTTTAAGCGTTCGCTAATGTGGCGCAGAATAATATTGCGCTCCCAGCATAGTTTGGTGCGGTCTTCACTTTGGCCACTTTGATAGATGCGGATCCATAATGCTTTCTGCTCTGCTGCCGGTTTTACTTTTAGAGGGTCGTCAGTATACCTAGTTTGGTTGTTTTTAAGAACACCTATGGTGCTGGTAGCAGATGATTCCATAGATTTCAGTATTTTGGTTAGGGCTTCATTTGGATCGGAGCTGACATCGATGTTAGCTAGCTGCTCCCCGAGGGCTTTTTTGTATGACATTTGAGTGTCAGTGTCGCTGATGAGCTTGGGTAGGTTGTAGGTGACTCTACCCTCTTGCCTGGTATGGTGTTTATACATTAGGTAGAGCTCGTTCATCTGAAGGCATGTGATGACTAGCTTATTGTCAGAATTGAGATCTGTGCCTCCATACGAATGAGCGTTCCGGAGTAAGGGTTTTGCTTCTGTCTTGCATAGTATGAAAACTATTTGGTTGAGACAGCTGTTGTAGCCTTAGAACCTTTTGGGGCTTTGCGATCAGTAATGTGTTCAGTCCATGTTATCCGGTGACGGGTTTGAAAGCCGTCTTTGTGACAAATAGGCCATTGGAACTAAGGAATGCCACCAGTACATCTCCATTGCTGTTGCGTGTCTCTCGCCATAGGATCCCATGCATAAGCCACATCATGAACTTTTGTCCGCAATTCCGAGTTTACCCAGTTTGGAGTTGAAATCCCCACACATGAACAGTTGCCATCTAGCTAGTCTTTGCCGTGGATTTCAGAAATGTTCATTTGCAAGTCAGATTATTTTTTTAAATTTTACAACCAAAATAACTAGCTCGATATCCGAGCCAGTCATTCGTGTTAAATTTTCAAAAATAGTCTGAATAGCTTGCAAGTGGATAACTACTTATCAAAGATCTTCTTTGCAACTGTGTATATTGTATGTCCATGAATGCATGCACGTGTGTGCGCATGCGGGCAGACATGCTCTATCCAGCGTGATGTGGGGAAAACCCCAGAATATTAGGATGGTTTTCTGCAATGATATCTTCTGATGTATACATATCTATCTAGCTAAGCCTAGCATGGTAGAAGCCTGCTATCATCTTTCGCAATGATATAGAAAATTCCTTTTCGAGCATCTATAAATATGTGCCGAAGAAATATTTATATTTTGTGCTGTTTTTATTTTCACAAGGTTTTCATGATGGCCCATATGGGAATTATTAGCGTAATAGAAACATTAATATTCCTACAATAATATTATCGTGTGTGTGTGCATGCGCATGCGTGTGTGCACACGCATACGTGTGTGCGTGCGTGCGTGTGTGTGCGCGTGCACGTGTGAATTCATGCGTGTGTCTAAGTGATTGAGCACGCATGTGTACGTACGTAGGTGTATGCGTGCGTGAGTGAGTGTGTGTAAGCATGCATGTGTCTGCATCAGCAAGAACCCCCTGTAGTGTCGTCAAAGTGCAGTTTCTTCTCCATAACATTCAATGTTTGCCAATGTCTTAACCCATTAACCATCGAATTTATTCAAGAAAATTTAAATTTTCTCATAGCAAATGTCTACTTGCAGACCAAGAAGAGTATTTTTGAAAATTTACCACTGGAATGACTGGCTCAGTTATCGAGCCAGTCATTTTAGTGGTAAATTAAAAAAAATACTCTTCTCTTGGTCTGCAAATATATATTTCTCAAACCCACTGCAGAAGCTGTTTTTGCCTGATATGAGTGTTAAAGTGTTAAGCGTTCAAACATGCTTAAGACACCGCATAAATGTTAAAAACCACCATTGCGGGGAACCAATTGACAGTTGGTTGGTTTCTTGAGCAGTTTAACCTTTCGTTTTGACAATATGATAGTCGTTTTTCTTGGGAAAATAACTATATATAAGACTACCACACTACCCACCACACCCACGCATGCTACGTTAGATGACAATTAGCAGTCTGTTGACAAGCAATGAACACTGATCAAAATGAAAACAAAATCGTCGCTACATTATTATTATTATTATGGATTTAACATTACTGAGATGGCCAACGATTACACATAAATATCATTTATCTAAGCGCAATAAACCGGAAAACCAGGATGTTACCATCATTTATGATCACAGGACATATCCTCAGGGGCAATAATCACGAACTGTGGAATAATTTCTCCGATTATTCATTGACGGAAAATATGATCTAACAATATGGAAGGTGACAGCTGATGTGATAGTAACAATGATGAATCGTTAATCAATTTTACCCTGACCAAATCTCCAGAAAAACAATCAAAAATTGTATTTTTCATGAGCTACATGTAAATATGCAGTGTGGATTATTTTGAAAACAAATTAACTGAAAATTGTTGCTGCCATAGGCAGCAACAAATTTCAGTCAATTCATTTTCAAAATAATGATCAGGATCTTAACTATCGAACACGTAGCTGATATATCATGTTGGCATTCATAAGATAAATATTATCTGCTACATGAAAGAACATGGCAGCAGACGCATAACAGGATATTCCACAACGCTGGATTCAAAAGGATGAATTAATCCATTATCATTCTCCGGCTCATCTGCATCACAAACAATTACCGGCCTGCGTGTTTCTAAAAGCAGATTGAATATCAATTACGGAATTCAATGTCAAGTAAAAATATAGACAGAATATTTATTATTCATATGACAATAAACTAGCTGCAGACCTTTCATGGCGTCCGATATTTGAGCTAGGACATGTATTTCTGATTGATTTTAATCGAGCAAACGACTCATTTTTAATCAATAAATGTATTTGCCGCAACATGCTTTGAAATGTATCTACTCAATAACCACATTATTAACCCTATACCTTATATATGATGCTTAGCACAACTTGCTAGTATTAAATGTTGGATTATTTTGAAAACAATTTTATTCTTACTTTGAAAACAATTTGACTAAAAGTTGTGACTTCCTACAAAATATTAACAGGGTTTTGTAATCGACTTTATTGAAACTAGAAGCGTAAGAATTCAGGATGATGTGTTAAAACTGTTAATAGCAAGTACAAATCACTTTCCGACGCTTAAGTGCTGCTTCCAGGGACTCACTACTTTTTACAACTTTAAAAAAGTACAAATAGTTTGTGGATGCAGATCCCAATTCATTATCTGTAATGCATATATATAAATGCATACAATTTTCTGCCAAGAAATAATTTAATAATATTCCATTCAATCCAACATATTACATAAACAAGAGGCCCCAGATCCCAATTCATTATCTGTAATGCATATATATAAATGCATACAATTTTCTGCCAAGAAATAATTTAATAATATTCCATTCAATCCAACATATTACATAAACAAGAGGCCCAAGGGGCCTGCATCGCTCACCTGGAATTATTGGCCACTGGCACAACCAAACAAAATGAGATGACCACTGCAAAAATTTACCAATCTAATTTTTGTGAAGAAGGTTTAGCCAAGTTTTATTAAAATTGGCCCAGTGGTTAATACGTAGTCTTTTATATGATTTTCTCAGACATTTTCAGAAAACCCAAGATGGCCACCAAACATGAATACAGGGCGATAGTCAAAGGTTAACATATTGAAATCAACCCAGTGATGGTATGGTAGTTTTGGCGGGAAAAAGCTCCAGAATGGCCGCCAAACCATTTATCTGACAATTTCGAAAGTGGAAATTTGAAATCAGCACACCCAAAAACCTATATAAAAGCAATCGCAGCCTAAAAATCCATCAAATAACAAATCCAATATGGCCACCAAACACAGAATATTTTGATTGGTCCATGGCTGCCATGTTTTTATGTATCAACTTCCCTTGAACAAAGTTTAATGGCCCTTAGTCCCTAATCATATCCCACAAATTTCCGTTCAGTGATTCTGAAACATTTGGCCCATCTAGTTCCGGTGAACAAACTAAGTTCGGCTCTTGTCCGAGATATTTCATGAGTTTTGAATCAATCCCCCAAGTAGTTAGAAGGTTTTTAGACGTTTCTAAAAATTGGCCAAAATCCAAGATGACCACCAGTTAAATTGGCTGATTGGCTTCCTTTGAACAAACTTGGATGCCTTCAGGATGCTTCCTGCCAAATATAATTGACATCAATCAGGCCAGTGGCCAAAGAAGACATTCTAAATCTCCCATTGCTTTTATATATATATATATATAGTATGGGTTTTTTTGGTGGGAAAAAACTCCAAGATGGTCGCCAAACCGTGTATCCAAGTTTCGAAAGTGGAAATTTGAAATCATCATATCAAAAAATCTATTCTTAAACAATTAATCAATTTCGGCTTCAAAACCCATCACAAAACAAATCCAATATAGTCGCCAAACACCCTACATTTTGACTGGTGGTCATGTTTTTATATATCAACTTCCCTTGAACAAACTTGAATGGCTTTTACTCCATAATCATATCTCCCAAATTTTGGTCCGATACTTTCAGTGGTTCTGGAGATGTTGTTTTTTCAAAGATTAGGTCATGCAAGATGGCCACCATTTGGAAAATGAAGTTCCACTAAACAAACTAGCTCTTGATCTAGATGATATTTCATGAGTTTTGAATCAATCCCACAAGCGGTTTCGGAGATTTTTAAAGACATTTCTAAAAATCAGTCAAAATTCAAGATGGCCACCGGCCAAATTGGCCGACTGTCCCTTGTTTGAATGAACTTGGATCTCTATGCCTGAAGGATGCTTCCTGCCAAATATAACTGATATCAGCCCAGTGTTTCTTGAGAAGTAATTTAAAGAAAATGTTAACCGACGAACGATGGATGGACCGACGGTCGCCATGGAATAAGCTGACTTGGACTTTCAGGCCAGGTGGGCTCATAATGTTATATTTAAGCATTTAACCATAAAACTTGTTCAAGAAAAATCTGAATTTTCTAAAAAAAATATCAGATTGCTGACCTTCATTAATTTAGAAAATTGATTAGTAGAATGACTAGCTTGGTAATTGAGCCAGTCATTTCATTGATAAATCTTCAAAAATAATGTTCTCTTGGTCTGCTTTTGGCCTGCTAGAGCGTTAAAGGGCTAAGATGAATGCTATTGCAAGCATAACCAGAACACAAGAACGTGTGTATTCTGAAAGACTCTGGGTCATTTTGCGAATGGTACACCTGGAAAATGTTCCGGCAAGAAAAGCCACAGCTTTCAACAACACTTTTCTCAAATTTAAACCCCAGTTATTATGTTAAGTGAGCGGGTAATTGAAGTGAAAATTAAAAATTAAAATTGAATTTGCAATCAACTGTCCTGTCAAAATTGTGTTATGGCAATAGCTCAATAAATTGACCATTTAACTCTTGAATTTGTTCGGAAAAAATATTAAATTTTCTCATAGAAAATGCCCATTTGCAGACCAAGAGAAGTATTTTTGAAAATTTATCACTGGAATAACTGGCTCTGTTATGGAGCCTGTCATTCTAGTGCTAAATTTAAAAAAAATTATCTCTTGGTCTGCAAATGGACATTTTTCAAGACCGCTCCCAAAGCCATTTTTGCCTGATATGAGTGTTAAAGCATTAATGGAGAGAGAGAAACTGAGGCTTTACAAGTTGTCATTAGTTGTTTATATCTTGCAAATCATTTGTCATCTATAAAACAGACCCGAGAAAGTTCTATCAAAGCCTGACTCACCTTTAACCGGTATATATGCGTGCTGTCTTTCTGCCTCCAATATCCTGAAAAATCATATATATTGCGTGAAAATAAACAAAGCACAGCGTTAAAGATTTCACAAACACACGTCCTACTGGATGTTGATCAGAAATGTGAACCCACAGAGGTGTTGATGGAGGGATCAATTTCTAGCTATGCCCTGCCTATTTCTAGCTATGCCCCTCCCCCTTTTTACACATGTTGGAATCGATTTATATATTTTGAAACCTGAGCTGAATCTGTCAGAATCATGTAATCGCGATTTTAAGGTAATTGAACAGGTAAGCTGTTGAATATTCTGAAGCTAATTTAACTGGGGGCTGTAGCTGCCTATGGCAGCTCCGAGTCAAATTCGTTTCAAAATATTCAACAGAAAGTTGGTTAATTTGTACATTTATCAAAGATACACAATTTGTACACTTCATGGCAGACTTTGAGTTTCATGATGAAGCTGTACGTCATTATGATTGTGACATCAGCTATTTAGTGACGTAATTATACCCACATTTTTCGAAAAGTGGGGATTATACGACCCCGCCCGTGTGTCTGTCTGTGTGGAAATTGATTGTAATGCAACTCCACCGAAACTGTTGGATGGAATTCAAGCAAATTTGGTATGTGAATTACCCATATGAGTGGTTGGGTGGGGGGATGTCAAAGCGGTGATTGTGGGGGGGGGTTTGTGATAATGCGTCATCGATCAAGCAATCTAGTTGATTATGACGTCAGATACTTGAGTGGCAGATCAGATCCCTCGCTAACGTGAAAGCTCAATCATAGGTTTAACGAGAAAGTGTGCACTCATAAACAGTCCTTCAGAAAAATGTGAGATAATTAGTACATGAATATCTAGTGACTTTAACCCTTCAACACTCATCTCAGCCAAAAACGGTTTCTGCAGTGGACTTGAGAAATGTCCATTTGCAGACCAAGAGAAGACAATTTTTGAAAATTTACAACTGGAATTACTGGCTCGCTTCCAGTGGTAAATGTTAAAAAATAATCTCTTGGTCTGCAAATGGACATTTTCTATGAGAAAGTTTCTTCAACAAATTCAATTGTTAAAGGGTTACGCCTCAAATTTGTTTAAGAAAGTTTCAATTCTCTCTTATTTTGAGAATTTATCATTGGAATGACTGGCTCGGTTATCGAGCCAGTCATTCTAGTGGTAAATTCTCAAAATACTCTTTTCTTGGTCTGCAAATGGACCTTTTCCAAGACCACTGCAAAATTCATTTTCGTCTGGCTTGAGTGCTAAATGGTTAACTTCCAGCATCTCAATCTGAAGACAACTGCATAGAAAATCTATTGAATATGTTGAGCTTAATTTAACTGGAACATATGCAGAGCCGGCTCCCAGATAATTAGTTTCAAATTATTTAACACAATAATCATTCCATGATAGAGAATGTGTACTTTCTCGGATGTGTGCATTAAAGGGTTAATATGGCGCTTCTAATACAGCAATTAAAAAAATATAATAAAATTAAATTAAAATAAAACATACCGTTGAATATTTTGGATTTAATTTGATGGGAAGCCATTGCTGCCTTATCAACCGAACGTTTCATGCATTGTGTTAAAAAATTGTACTAACTAAAATGTTTGTTTTTGATTTGATAAAAAAAACACATATTTATGAGCTGTGAGGGATCGAGGGGTGAATGTGGGGCAGATGTATTAGAGACAAGTGTTCGAATGTACGTACCTCTTTTTTCTGCGCATAATGACGACAATGATTACGATGGATATTAGGAAGACGAGGGCGACAGCAGACATGACAGGAATAAGAATGGTCAGCAATGTTTTAGTGTCTGGTTTGCCTGACCCCGCTTCAGCCAGGTAATAGCTGCTATCTGTGAAAACAAAATCATCTTAGATTAATCACGCTAAATCCCTATAAATATGATACAACACATATTCTAATGAGAAGGAGATATTAATATGCGAAATATTCTATGTAGTCAATGGTGCCTTTAACCAAATTTGTTCAAGAAAATTTTAATTTTCTCATAGAAAATGTCATTTGCAGACCAAGAGAAGACTATTTTTGAAAATTTATCAATGGGATGACTGGCTCGTTTATCGAGCCAGTCATTCTAATGGCAAATTTTCAAAAATAGTCTTCTCTTGGTCTGCAAAATGGTCATTTCTCAAGACTGCTGCAGAAGCCGTTATTGGCTGATATGAGTGTTAAAGGGCTAAAACAACATATAATTCATTCAAAATCGGACTCTTAGTTCAGACAAATATATTAGAGAGGTACATACTCCAGAGATACACTAATGCATTGATTAATGGTACAAGTCTGATTTCCCTAATTCGATAACTCAGTCAGATTAGCTAGGTGAAAACAATAGTTATTCTGACATAAATGTGTAATGAGGACACGCATTTCATATCTGCGCCATGAGGGGCGTCTTTTAATGAGACCCTTACACGATCAACCAGATCACCCCCTTGATAGCTAGCTTCTTTATGATAGCTATGTGTCATAGAGGGCGCTTTACTTGAATGAAATATGCACTAGGCTGAACACAAAACTGTAACTTTGAAGGAGCATCGCGTCAGTTTTATGACGGCTTGTTTTCGTAATACAAGTCTGAACGCGGCCTTAGTATTAGACGGTTTGTCAGTCTATCGGTCTGCCATGCTGTTGACATTTCTTACAAAGCTCCATGTATCACAGACTGAATTATATATAGCGTACATAGAAAATGTCCATTTACAGACCAAAAGATTATTTTTAGAAATTTATCACTGTATTAACTGGCTCGGTAATCGATCCAGGAATTACGGTGGTAAATTTTTAAGGATAATCGTTTCTTGGTCTGCAAATGGACATTCCTCAAGCTCACTGCAGACGTTAGTTTTGGCCGGCTTGACCACTGACGGGATAAAGCTTTAGATAACTCACTATTGTTACAATGTGGCCCGTTTTCATTAGGACAGCACACGTATTCAATCCTATAGCGGGTATTCTTGATCTGCTTTCTATCGTTCATATACACTACTCTGGAAAAAACAACAACAAAAATAGTAGATGAAATTATCATTTCAAAATAAAACAATATGGAGAATAAAGTGATGAAAAATAATTGCATCTATTTACTGTATCTATGATGAATTCGTCTCCTAATTCAACCGGATGCAAAATTTTAAATTGAGATGAAAACTTGATGAATTCAGCATCACGTTCAATATGTAACCTTGGATAGTCAAAAAGCTCTTTTAACCATTTAACACTTTAACCCTTGAATTTGTTTAAGAAAATTTAAATTTTCTCATAGAAAATGCCCATTTGCAGCCGATGAAGACTATTTTTGAAAATTTACCACGGGAACGACGCTCAATTATCGAGCCAGTCATTCCAGGGGTAAATTTTCAATAATAGTCTTCTCTTGGTTTACAAATGAAGATTTCTCAAGACCACTTCAGAAGCCGGTTTTGGCTGATATGATTGTGAAAGGGTTAATGGTCAAATTTGGTCGCGAAAATCTAAATACTTCCCTTTTGAATGTCCATTTACAAGGCAAATGACGCCCATTTTGGAAAATTTACCACTGGAATGACTGGCTCTGTAACCGAGCCAGTCATTTCAGTGGTAAATTTTCAAAAATAGCTTCCCTTGTGCTGCAAATATCCATGCCGCAAGATCACTTCAGCCGCCAGTTTTGGCCGACATGATGAGTAAAGGGTTATTCACCAAACATATTGAAGAAATTCAGTTTGTGCTTATTGAATTCCAGGTTAAGAGAGGAATACTGTTTAAAACTTACCACTGGAATAGAGGAAACCAGTTTTAATAGCTATACGCCACCCATTTCTATCTAAGCTCTAGCCACACTTTGACCGTGTTTGGATCAATCGACCACTGCTCTCTCTGAATCTCAATTTTCAGAAAACTATACAGGTAAGCTATTGAATAATTTGAAACTAATTTGAATGGGTCGCAGGCAAATTAGTTTCAAAATATTCAACAACATGTTTATTAAATAGTAAAGACATACAATTCGTAATGCTTAATAGTTCTTCATCAATAGTTCGTAACGAACTTCGCGACATTATTCATGACATCATTGATTGTGACGTCATCCTACACATCACGTAGTTGATTATGACATCATATGATTGATGGATAAACTGAAAGGGCATCCATTAACTTTGGACATCATTATTACAGTAGTGCTTTAATAATGGCATTGATCGTGTCTAAGACAGACATAGCAATTAGAAACGAGACATATGGATTAAGCCAATCACACAAAATACTTTCGAGTTTGCGTAATGGATCTGAGAAGAAATTGTAATGCGCCACACACCAGCAAATCTACAATAATTCTACTCCTGCATGGTTCTGAGGCAGACAGGTTGATGATGAATGAGAAACTCCAGGATGGAACCCGAGTTCAACAATAGCTGGACAGCTAGTTATGTACAGATACGCATATGGCCATTTGACCTACCGGCATTGTTTAATTCATCTTGCTTTAAGTACTTAATCTTATAATGGTCAAGCCGGTCAAAATGGCATTGAAGTGGTCTTGAGGAATAGCCATTTGCAAGGCACGAGAGGACAATCTTTGAAAATTTACCACTGGAATGACTGGCTCATTAAACGAGCCAGTCATTCAAGTGGTACATTTTCAAAAATTATCTTCTCTTGGACTGCGCATGTATATTCCTCAAGACCAGTGCAGAAATCATTTTTGCCTGGCCTGACCATTAACCCCTTAATGGTCAACCCGGTCAAAACCATCCTCTGCAGGGCTCTTGAAGAATGTCCATTTGCAGACTAAGAAAAGCCAATTTAAAAATAATTTTACCACTGGGATAACCGAGCCAGTCATTCCACTGCTAACATTTCAAAGATAGTTTTTTCTTGGCCTACAAATGGACATTCACTAAACAACAATTTTAATTGTCTTGACAAATCTTGACCCTTAAAGGGTTAAACATAACATAGAATAGCTGCTTATCTAGGTACTGTACAAGATCTAATTTCATTGCGATAAGCAATCAAAGCCTGTTGTTGTAGCAACATTAGACAGTAGAAGAATGCTTTTATACCAGCATCCCGCGCCGCCACTGGGAACTCTTTCCCAAGCCGTCTTAGAGTACTAAGATACCTGGAAACGGCGAGAAGGAACAACCAACCAACCGCCCATCTATCATCAGCTGTCAATGAGTATAATGCATACAAATGTGCTAACGGAACAAAATCTCTGCCGATATTCCAGATATTTGGCGCTAACCTGGCACAGGTTTTGCAGGAATCGACGTGAATCGTCAGGAAGCACTTAGAACAGTAGAAATGTATCTTAAATATGATTATTATCAGGCTGATAATCTCCTGATAGTCGTGTAAACAGAAACACGTTTTCTTGTCAGAACATAGCTGACGACAAGCAATTACGGCGTAAATATTTGTGTTTTTTAACACACATGAAAGCTAATACTGTAACCTGATGTAGTATCTACCACTTCCTGTGCCATACGATGAATTATGGGAACCTTTGAAGCGTTTAGTTATGGGTTCAAATGAAATATGCTTATTTCCAAGAAACAAAAATTGCACAAAACAAAAAATATGATTTAACTTTGCATTAATTAGTTCAGTGGTCAATATCTATTACAGCACAACTCATAAATAAGTTAACCTGTTCCCAAAATAAAACCAAAAACATGTTAGTTACCCGGTAGTTACAATTCTAAATGCGATGCAAGACGGTCTGTTGAATATTTTGAATATAATTGGATTGGAAGTCATTGCTGCCGAAAGGCAGCAATGTCTTCCAATTCAAGTGTTCAAAATATTCAACAGTAAGTTTTATCTTATCTTGGGAAATATGTTATATTATTTCTCAGCTGTACTGTATTTGACTGGATTTTGTATTCATTTTGAAGAAAGCTGTTTCTGAATCAGTAATACCATTTTTAATTGGGAAAGTCATTACCATACACCTAAAAACATATTTGATTCTGACAGACAAGCGCAGAGCTTGTGACTACAATACACAGACATAACAACATCCCAGTATTAAGCGTTTAACATTCACCAGCTATAATTAATGTGTAAAAAACATTTTATTAAATAAATGGATAACCTCTGTGAAGAGAAATAGTACACCAATGTCCTTATTGGAGAGTTCAACATGTGACCTTGAAAAATAGTCTCTGCTATATTTATGGTGGCAATATCACCATAGCATATCTCTAGCAGCACGCACAAGCATTTAACATTCTCAAACTATTGTCATGATTGTGTAAGCATCATTTTATTAACACAGTAGCACCTCTAGGAGCAAAACCTAGATGGCAAGTGTCCCGCGTGTCGAGCCCTTTAGGTTCTCCGCATATCACATGTGTGGCAGTGTCGCAAAATAAGGATTTCTTAAAATGTCTATTGAAAACTCTAACATTCTTCTAATTTTTGCAAAAGGAGACAAATCACACAGAAATATACTACGTCCACACCATGTAAAAGTATGAAAAAACCCTGAATGCAATGATGATATAGAACAATTCCGTAAGGTCTTGTTGGGATTGGATAAGCCCTTGATAATTTAAAAACTTTAATACTCTTCTAATTCTTGGTCCACAATAAACTAAGTCCAAACCACATAAAAATTATACACTTGTTGGCATTGGATAAGCCCTTGATAAATTAAAAGAACATTGAAAAACTTTAACTTTCTTCTAATTCTTGGTCCACAAACTAAGTCCAAGCCACGTATAAATTTAGAAACAATTTGACAATCATTTTCATTATGATGTAGTCAGGATGCAATCCAGTTTTATTGAGATCGGTTAAGCCCTTGATGAATTAAACATACATTGAAAACTTTAACATTATCTACACACAGCACGCCCTTTGGATCGCTATGTCACGCTATGATATGCTTCGCATAGGGCTCGACAAAAAAGGGCATCAAGCTCCTCTTTGGCCATATTCCACTAAAGTAATTCATTGTCGGAGTTTATAATTGCCTTTATATGCCTTCCCAAACGACAAGCCATGTTTTTTAGCATTTTATTTCCACAGAGGGCCCATATATTGATGATGCTTAGACAATTCTGTTAATATTTCACAAATTTGCTCGGAGCTCTGACAGCACAATTACGTCATCTACATCAAGCTTATCGTTGTAGAGTTCGGCATGTGAAAAAGTCACATGTTGGATGGTGGCCATATCACTATAGCACATCTCAAGCAGTGCACGAGTGCCATAAAGGAATGTCAAAATGTTTCTTTTCTTTTAACATGTTCCTGTCTGACTTAATGCAATATGAGGCTCCTGAGACAAATATATGGACAGTGAATGGCAGACTGATATAATATCGATCTAACAAAATAAGTGGCCCAAGTTTGGTGACAAAACAGGCATCTTAGCAAACAGAAATGTAAATATAAGTAGCCGAAGACTGCCGAGCAGCATGGACACAAAACTGTCAGGTTCAGTTACAATGTCCCCAGCGACCGGCTCTAGCTTTCTTACTGAATAAAGAGTATCAATGTGGGAGCTATTTACTCAGGAAAAACAGAGATAAGCGTGAATGGGTCGTATGGAAAAAGCCTGTGTAACGCTATTAGCGCACAGCAAGCCTTTATTGATCTATGCATGGAACAAGTGCTACTCTGAAGAAGCACAAGGCCACACTTCATTCCGACAACATCCGACGGGATAAAAGCTCAAGTACATTTGTTTCCATTTTACTGCTGATCCGACGTAATTGTGCTGTCAGAGCTCCGAACGACTTTGTGAAATATTAACAGAGAATTGTCTAAACATCGTCGACATACGGGCCCGCTGTAGTAACAAAAAATGCTAAAAACATGGCTCGTCGTTGGGAAGGCATATAAAGACGATTATAAAGGCTGACAATGAATTACTTTAGTGGAATCTGGCCATTATGTGGCAGTTCTAAACAGTGCATTAATGCATCAGTGCACACGATCACGATTGTAAGGATGCAATTTTCTCCTGCGGAATGATATTACAGAATTGGTCATAACGTAAAATGCCACGATAAATAAATATTGGCAAATATGAGGGGGAAAATTCCTGCTTATGCTTCAATAAATTCTTTGCACATGACATTGAGAAAGAGTCATTCAAGAAGATTGTGTTGCAATTTACCTCATCAAAGTGTTGCAATCTCACTAAACCACGTTAATTAAAATGTGTTGTAACCTAAGATTTAACAAATCTGCAAACTGACCATGGATGTATCAAAGGTGCTGCAATTGACATGGGAAGAAACAGTGTAGTCAAACTTTTGCAGGTTAACTAAACCATCTCACTATCATCTGCAGTGATGAGTAAATTCTTCAATGCTTGGAGTAAATCAGAGTGGACTAGGAGAATATGGAAACCACATTTGCTCTTGAATTTTTACTGTTCAATTGGCAGATAATTTAGACTGGTCTGGACAGTAACACTAGTAATTAAAAATATATTCAAGTTAGCGTTCACAATAAATCGACAAAAACAAGTTGCCAATTTCGTTGCACAAGACATGTCCTTACAGTCATGCACACTTACTTGTATTTATCAGTACAATCTTTCTTGGAAAGCCATGACCAATCTTTGTCCCAGGTGGAACATTTTGCAGGAATTTTACGAGTTACTGAGATTCTTTGATAGACATACTGCACACGTTCCTCCCTGAAACATAGAATAAATATACATACACATTAATAAATCATACATGCACATGTATCGACCAGACGACCCGGAGGGTCTGGTCTTATGTTTTACTAATTACATATACCTACCTCCTTGCATTACTATTGCTCTTTCCTTCTCTGAAGGGAAGCGTAGTAGGAGGACATTTTTACAGCCAATGTTTGCTGTGCTTTGTGGTTACAGAGTGACTGAAGGCTTCTTCAGGAATCTCCATACTCTCTCCAATGATGAGATCCATAGCAATTCGTTTGAATGCTATATCGCAGAATGAGGCAGGAGGAAGGTTAATACATAACCCAGAGCCAATGAGTGAGGCATAAGGCATAATGACAATCTCATTGGCTGACAGCCGTCACATGACTTTGTTGTAGCAACGAAGTCTTCATTCCTTGACGAATCCAGTCATATAATCCAGCTTTGTGCAGATTCATGAAGAGGCAGATGATCCTATCACTACTCGACTCTGAATCCAACTAAAGCTGAAACTTAAGAATTGACCTAAATACTTAATATTATATGACTAAAAAATCTTTAATAAATACCCAAATATGTCGAAAACCGACATATCCGGGTATACTCTAAGGATGAGAGATATAGTGAATATCTTATACTGAATATAACTATTCTAACAAGATACATGTATGAC
The DNA here is from genome assembly GCA_034401795.1 of Chaetoderma sp. LZ-2023a. NCBI lineage: Eukaryota > Metazoa > Mollusca > Caudofoveata > Chaetodermatida > Chaetodermatidae > Chaetoderma > Chaetoderma sp. LZ-2023a. The sequence goes on from CM067367.1 coordinate 93,025,928, forward strand.
CAAAGAACAAAACCAAGTCGTCTGGTCGTTATTACTACATTACAACCTACTGCCGTTCATTTCTATTGCTCGAATACAGATTTCAACATTGCACAAAACACGGAGGGAGGCAAATTTTTGCGCAAAATTGATGTAAAAATAGGGAAAGAATATGAAGTTAGAAATAACGAGTAAGGAAGATACTAAGAGATAGCAATTTCTAAGAATTGCTCTATCAAGCATCTTGAAAGAAAAAAAGGAGACAGGACGATTTAGACCGTCTGCAACTGTAACCCAAAGATGTCTAATGTCGGATCGTTTAGAATCAGTAAGAAGTTTATACATATTAAGGGGCTTGACTGGGAACCATACAGAATCATCTGGCAACAAAGAAGAAAGTCTATGAATTATCAAAGGTTGACTCAAGAGTTAAACTGAGTCTTGAACAAGAATTCTGCCCTGGGATAGAGAATAAGGCTATGACCCGTAACTTGAAATCTAACTAATTCAGCTGAAAGAGCATGGATTTCAGAGCCATGGATAGCTGATGCTACTGCTAGAAGAAACTGTTTCTAGTGTACGATGTATCAAGCACACAGAAACCAAAGTTTTGAAATGTATCCCCGCTAGAACCTGTGATATAAACTAAAGGTTCCAGGAAGGAATGTGTCTCTTAAACGGAGGACGAGAAGTACCCAAACCGTTACTGAGATAGCGAAATGTTTCTGAATTTGGACTGAAGGATCGATTAGACACTCGACGAAGGAATTCAGACCAAAAAGATAGAATCTAATAATATTAACTGAATTCTTCCTCTGATCAAAGAGGAAGAACAGAAACTCAGTGACCTGAGCTACAGAGGTCTCAGAAGGTAAGATAAATGGTCTGCACACCATTCTTTGAAAAATTCAAATCGAGTTTATAGATGTCTCGAGTGGAAGATATGAGAAATTTTTTTCAATAGTTCTTGAGAACTGACTGAAAAGATTGACGAAGGCGAGGACAACTCGACAGTTTCCAGACTGACAGGCGAAATATTTCCGGGTTCTGATAGAGAATCCTGCCTATGTTCTGGGAAAATGGGTCGTGGGAGACAGGGAGTAGCAGAGGGAGATCTACAAGAAGGTCTAGGAGATCCGGAAACCAGGATATAGTCGGCAAAACTGGGCTAATAACAGGACTATGCAGGGATGTTGCCTGATCATTCTGAGATCTAGAGGAATGAGAATTGTAGGGGGAAAAAGCGTAGGAGAATATGATGTCCCACGATTGAGTTAGAGAGACTACTGAGAGCCAGAGACTCCAGGAAAGGAGATATGAAAGTGGATATCTTTTCTGTTCTTGAGAGAAGCAGACAGATCTATATGGGGGCAAGAGGAACTGAGGAAAAATGACTGGACTACAACCTCTTACAATTCCCACTCTATTTCTGGTATCTTTGAAGGGCGAGATAATGGGTCAGCCAGAAAACCAGTTTGCATTGGAATGAAATGCTTGAAAGAAATGTAGCGAGACTTGCACCAATAAAGAATGATCATGATCTCTCGACCCAGGGAAACTGGCCTGGAACGCCACCCCCCCCCCCCCCACCTCCACCTTTTGATGATAGATGAACAAGATTACTGTGAAATTGACTGACCTGATGAGGATTGACATACTGAGAATCATGGGTATCATTAGGCTGATAAAAGATAGGATGTAAGATAGTTAAGATATTTCTTGAGTTATCTCAGAATTAGATCAAAGGGTTCATGAGTCTGATAAATAAATTAGGATATTACAATGAGATCAGACAGAGACTTCCAAGCATTAATTTATATCAGGGACCAATCTAATCACCAGCCAATCAGCCAAATGCTAGTAAGAACGAAGTCTGACTACCCAAGGGCAGAATTGGAAATCATTGGCTAAAGAATAAAAATAATTTAACTTTCTTGATTGCTTGAATACTGAACAATTCCAGTGTAACAAAATGCAAAACAAAAATTCATGTTTACGTTGTTGAACATATTAAAACAATATGCCCAAAAAACAACTTTTAAACATATGAAGTTCAAATAATCAATACATATTTTATATACATGTAGAAAGACTGTATTGAATCTTGACTGTGAAATTAAAGCAGGCTATTAATTGATGAGGACCGACTGCAAACATGATCCTAAGTGAAATTAAAGAAAGAGGTGGCTAAAATATATACTATTTGGCTAGAAAAGAAAAATATTTGATTAATCTACTGGCTAGAACATAGCAAATATCAGAACTGTCCTGGTATACTATTGGACAGTAATGTCTGCTGAGTCGAGAGAAAGCGATATTTCTTAGTCAAAAGCATTATATCCGTATTCTAATTATCCATACTAATTAAAAGTTGTACATATTGAAATAAAGAAAAACTATTTATAGTGGCAAATAGAAATCCCATAGGAACTTATGGGAGGGGAGCGAGTCCCGCTATAGTCAAACTCTAAATAACAGGTTTTAGCTAAAGAACACAAAAAAACTTTGAAAAATGGGTATATAGAAGAGAAAAAAGCGATAATGTCACCGTGACGAAATGAGACTAGGACGAATAGACTGCCGAATAAATAGGTCTACGTGTTTCGCCGATAAGAACTGGGACAGTTAAGAATAGCGAAATATGGGAAAGAAACTTATAATAAAGAAATCACAAAACACCAAGAGCGCAAATCTAATCTAACTTTAGGTAATGAATATTATACAATAAAAGGGGGGGGGGGGTGATAAATGGGGAAATTAGTCTTAAAAGAATGAAATATTGATGATAAAAATATAGCATGATCGGTAAATTCTCCTAACGTCTTGAAAGTATGCCAACCCGCCAACTTAGAAGGGAGAAGGAGTACTATACGAAAAGATGAACGACCCAAATAGAACTGCACCTCTAACTCGGGGCGAAAAAATTACCAAAACAAAGCTAATTAGAATTGAATAGTAAACGGACAGATCAGAAAAAGTGCAGGAGGACGGAATCAGAAATTAGAATCATAAGAAAAAGTGACGAAATAGACAGTAAACTACCGGGAGAAAGATGAGATCCATACAGACCTAGGGAACCCAGGAATGGATCTAATAATCCCAGATGCGACCCCGAACTCTCTCTCTCTCTGGTATTACTAATAAATATCATTAGGATAATTTAAAATACAAAAGTCACGTGATCATGCAAAACTGAACATTATGATGCATACAGTGAACGTGATGGCATCAGTGTTATTGATTGATTTTAATAATGCGTATGTTTGTATATTTCTATTTTGTTGACATTGTAAACCTGACTGTAAATGTATGCAAATCAGCCAATTGGCATAAAAAGCAAATGAACTTTACTATACTAATAGAATCCCAGAGAGAACCCGCCGACCGTTCAGAAATCATTTGACAGTTAAATAGAGGATGACTAAAAATTTAGAACTAACCCGGCTCCGGAGCCCAACTAGGCCCCGAAACTGGGGAAACATTTGAAAGTCATATGAGGATTGACCAAAATTAGAAGCAATATTATTTCTAATTAGACACGCCGGAACTACCAGTACCAACTAGGCCGGAGCTGGAGCCGTGGCTGGAAAACCGGGAGAAATTTTCAAATTCAATTGACACGCCGGAATGACCAGGGCCGGAGCCGGTGCGGGAGAACCGGGAGAAATCTTTAAAAAAATTTTTAATTCTGACACGCCTGAAAGAGAGACTAGAGAGGAAAATAGAACCCGAAGAATCCCTAGAAGCCGGAGCCGGATAAAAATCCTGGTCCAGACCCCAAGAAGAAATCCGTAACTTAAGTTGGCCGGCTTCCCAACCCGGAGCCGGAACCGATACCAGCAGTACTCCCGAAGTTTCCCCAGAGGCCGAACCCGGATCGAATTCCGGGTCGGGCCCCAAGGAAGAAATCGGTAACCTAGACTAGTCCATCCTCAGACCCGGGGCCAGGAGAAAACCCGGGCCCGGGGCCGGAAGACTAGCTGGAGAAACAGTAGAAACAATGTATGATGTGAGATCACTTTAACATCTCTGGTCGGGAATCCTTCTATCCGGCCAGTGAAGAAGTAGTAGTCATAGGATATGAAGACCCGGACCGACTTACAACCCGCTCAGGCGCAGGCGGCGGAATGTTGATTGATGGAGAGCCGGACCGACTTACAACCCACTCGGGCCCGAGAAAGGATGAACCTGACTCGGTCCTCATAGGCGCAGGATGCAGAATGTTGACTGTAGAAGGTGCTTGAGTAGAAATGACTGGCTTCTGAAGCGATGAACGAGGCGAAGCCCGAGGCTTTTTTGTACTTTTGTTCTTTCCTGTCATTGATGATTTTGAACCCCTGAAACAGTGAAGATCAGTAAGACGTAAAACACTCTTGGACTTGAATAAGCGTTTCCTAAGAACAGTCAGTTCCGACATTTCCCCTTCAACAATATCAGGAAATGAAACGTTGGAAGCTGACTGGTCCAGGATCATTTTATTAATTCTGCCATCAATCGACGCATCTATATTGCTCACTTATTTCTAATACAATCCTTTCAAGGATGGATGAATCAAGTGAGGGCTCGGGTTAGGCCTTTATTTTAATCTCAGACCCTAAAGGAGAAGAATTCCCTTTAGAGTGATCAGGTGTGTTTGGTTTGAAAAAGGCAAGTCTAGTAGCCTGGGACCATGAGCTGCAAATAAGACAGGATGAATTGATAGAGCACCAAGTGCATTTAAGGCACACATGGCCAGAATGATCTGTCTTGATGCATCTATGGCAGCTGGTGTTAGGACATCTAATAGAATGAAGAGCAATCGCGTTTTCTTTAGACTTGACTTTAATCTTCTTTGGAGACCTTTTCAAATCTGAATCGTAACTGAGAAAGATTTGATAGGGTAAAGTCCCGAAGATAAAACGGGATCAGACAGCGCCGAACCCATTAAAGAATAGAGACCACACTAGTCTCTAAATTATTTAATATTGGTTTTTCTTTAAGAGAGTATGTTAATGAGATATCATGGATTTCATGCTCAAATGCTAACCAAGCATGTACATAGGTAACTTAAACAAGCTACTGTAAGAAAGAAGCAATTATAGGCAATAACAATGTCTAAAACACTTTGGGGCGTAAAAAAAACCCCAGGTAACACGCCTACCACGAAAATAGAAATGATCAATAAAATCAATATTGATCATAAAGACCTATAACCACTTATCTTAGGTCTTTTCTTTTTGTCCGACATCTTGATGATCCTTTGAACGACTTGAAATATATACCACAGCAGTATTGACAAATTTAAAACTTTTTAAACTGGCTATAAAATTTTTTGCTTCCCTTTCCTTCAATAGTAGGAAAGGGATGAAGACTTGGTTGCTACAACAAAGTCATGTGACGGCTGTCAGCCAATGAGATTGTCATTATGCCTTATGACTCACTCATTGGCTCTGGGTTATGTATTAACCCTCTTCCTGCCTCATTCTGAGATATAGCATTCAAGCGAATTGCTATGGATCTCATGATTGGAGAGAGTATGGAGATTCCTGAAGAAGCCTTCAGTCACTCTGTAACCACAAAGCACAGCAAACATTGGCTGTAAAAATTTCATCCTACTACGCTTCCCTTCAGAGAAGGAAAGAGCAATAGTAATGCAAGGAGGTAGGTTGTAATGTACTAATAACTATCCATAAGGACAACATACAATTTAGGCAATAAAATGTGGTGGTTTATTACATAAGACAGAACGTCGAAATACATACCCTGCAATCACCTGTCTTAAAGCCTATCTGTCAAAGGTCACAGGTTTTGAATATCACATTCTTATAGAACACTGTACCGAGTCCTTCTTTCTTGAAGTCACCTTGCAGCACGTTTTAAAACATATTTATGCAATGCCATCATCTCTTGGCTTTACATTTGCTGGCTCCCAGTAGGGAAATTTCCAAGGCTCTGTGCTGGTGTCGCCTGGCATCCTTAGCACATTGCCAAACATGGACCATCTTTGCGGGGCAATTTTTACGGACAGCAGTGATGTAATACATATTTTGTATAGTGCATCATTGAAAATTATGGGGTGTTGGTGGTGGTTTTGGTGACTTTTCCCGCACAGATTTCAATGCAACAGCTTGGTAACAGGTGAAAAGCACAGGGGAGTAGACCATCTCCCTGTGGAGAGGCGATTGATGTCTCAAACTCTGCAGACGTCAAAGACTTGGCTCATACTATCAGCTTGGTGTCTGCAAGTAGTAGTCTCACTAGTCGCAGCTCATCTTCATTGCAACTGAGCTGGTATAGCATATCTATGATCTTTGGGCATTTAATTATGTCAAAGGCTCATAACAATGTCCATTTTGTGGAAATGCCAGTGTTTGGACATGACTACTGACACTAGCATGCAATGAGCCCATACAATGTCTGAATAGATTGGTCCACCATGTTTAAAGCTACTTTGACATGGTCTAGTGAAGCACAATGAACCACAGTTTTGCTGGGGGTTGGGTGGCCTCATGGACCTGGGTAGCGATAAGCATTCCTTGGCCTACAGCATCGATGGGAATGTGGTGCATAAAAGTTGAATTGATTACCTGGTGTGTGATAAATTTTGAGATAATGTCAGTTGGTATTTGAATAGTTGATTGCTGATGCAATCAGGTCTAGATGCTCTTCCATTTTTCAGCGCTTTGAGTGCCTTCTCAACTACTGCGGTTTGAATTTTATTTTGAGTACAGAATGCATAATACAATAAGATTTGTATGTCTTTGATAAATTTACAATTTAATAAACAATCTCTTGAATATTCTCAAATTAATTTGACTTGGAACCTCCTGTCAAATTATGTTTGAAATTAAATCAACAACATACCTGTATATATATATATATATATATATATATATATATAAAAGTGGGAGGGAAGGGGAACATAAAACAAGAAATTAGTGGGCCATAGCTAAAAAAGAACCCCTCTATTCATCCAGTGTCTAATCTAGATTTATAAACCATATAGTCTTTAGTGTTTATATATATTTTTGTCGTATGCTAATGAAATACTTCAAGCAAACCATGCATACTGATTCATTGTGTCCATGTGTAACCTTTACATGGAGATTTTATTGAACAGGGATGCTATTTCAGGAGATATTGTCTAATTATTAACGAAAGATTAACGAAGTGAGAACCATAATCAAACACAAAACAAACTATGAAAAGCATATTAACCCTTTAACACTTATATCAGCAAAAAACAGCCTCTGCAGTGGTTTTGAGAAATGTCCATTTGCAGACCAAGTGAAGACTATTTTTTTAAATCTATCACTGGAATCACTGGCTCGATAACCAAGCCAGTCATTCCAGTGATAAATTTTTCAAAAATAATCTTCTCTTGGTCTGCAAATGGACATTTTCTATGAGAAAACTAGAATTTTCTTGAAAAAATTTAAGGGTTATGGCTGTTTGGAGTGATGGTGGGTGTAGCGCTGTGTCCTATTAACGCATTGTAAAAATAAGTTTCATTATCAGACGTGAAAACTTCTTGGCTATAATTAAGTATATGTTATGGCCATTAGTCCATTAATAGACTGGTCAAGATATAATTAAAGATAAGGTTCAATAACTCAATATAATAGTCCCACATTTTTCCAACTATAGCTGGTCTTAGTTAGGAAGCAGAAATCAACCACACTTCATGCCGTAACAACTATTTAACAAAGTACTGTAATCAAGATGCGATTGTGCCTATCCCAGAACACTATTTTGACAAAATTTTTGAAGGAAATACATAGTCTAGGGGTTTTCTCCCGCAATTAGTTCTGAATCTATCTCAGACAGACAAAATCCATATTCTGAAGAGCATCGAGTAATCATTTCCAATATGTCACAGGGGTCACCATGTTTCTGTGCCACAAAACATACTCGGTCAATACACAATATTGAGATGATTACATGGTAATGGTCACGTCTGACAAAAAAGGCCTCTGCAGTCGTCTTGGGTACTGTCCATTTGCAAGCAATGAGAAGATTATTTCCGAAATTTTGTCACTGGAATGACTGGCTCGATAACCGAGCCAGTCATACAAGTGGTAAAACATAAAAAATATTGAGTCTCCTCTTGGCCTGCATGCAAATGCAATGCAATTTACTAAGCAAAGATTTTAATTTTCTTGACAGATCTCGATCATTGAAGGGTTAAAAGAAAGCTTGATAGCAACTTCAAGTCATGAGTGATTGATCCATGCAACTGTATTCTGTAGACATTACACAATATCAAACACCAACAGTATTCTGTAGTCATAGCACAATGTCAAACAACATCTGTCTTCTGTTGACATAGCACAAGGTCAACTACAAACAGTATTTTGTAGACAGAACTATTAACAGATTGTCAAACATCAAATTTATTCTCTATAGATAGCCAGAGCTCAAACAACAACTGTATTCAGTATACATAGTACAAGATCAAGCAAGAACTGTAATCTGTAGACATAGCACAAGGTCAAACATCAACTATATTCTGTAAACAATGAGCAGAATGTCAAACACCAACTATATTCTGTAGACATAGCACAAAGTCAAACATCAACTGTATTCTGCAGACATAGCAGAAGGTCAAACAACAACTGATTCTGTAAACATAGGGCATGCACACCAATTGTATTCTGTAGACATAGTACAAAGTTAAATACCAACTGTATTCCGCATACATAGTACAAGGTCAAGCACTACTGTATTTTGTAGACATAACTATTAACAGAATGTCAAACAACAACTGTATTCTGTAGACAATAGCATAAGGGAAGACAACAACTGCATTCTGTAACTATAAGCAGAATATTAAACAGCAACTGAATTCTGTAGACATAATACATGGTCAAATACCAATTGTTTTCTGTAGACATAGTACAAGGTCAAACTCTACTGTATTCTGTAGACAAAATTATTAACAGAATGTCAAACAACAACTGTATTCTGTAAACAATAGCACAAATTAAGTCACACATCAACTGTATTCTGTAGACATAAGCAGAATATCAAACAACAACTGTATTCTGTAGACATAGCACATGGTCAAACACCAACTGTATTCTGTAGATATACATGTATCACAAGGTCAACCAATTGTATTCTGAAGACATGGCATAAGAATATTAAACATCATGAATTTATTGAAGGACTCTTAAAAGCATTGTCATCCCAGATGTGTAAATTTTGGAGTTAACGTAACTGATTTGTAATGTTTGGATAAATCTGAACAGAGCTTTCTCTCATTTCCTCTCATTAGAACAAAAAACAAAGATACATCCAAACTTATTGAAGATATTTCTTATACCTTTGTGTCATAACAAAGCACTGTAATAAATGTTAATTTAATCCGATTGTAACATTTTGATAATAATAAATTGATTAAGTGTTCGCTGCCAATCCATCACACCAATATTAGTAATACCGGGTTTGTGTGAGGCGGTAAGCTAAAAACATTGGTCACGGAACTGGATGCACCGCATGAACTATGATTGACAAGATTGCATTGAAAAACTGAAACTAAGTTAGCTTTAATAATGGAAGCTGACAATTCAGACATCATCATTAATTCAGATCAGTGAATTAGTTTCTGCAAAACCTTAATCCTTTAATGGTCATGCAGGCTAGAACAGACCTCTTATGGTCTTGTGAAATGTCCATTTACAGGCCAAGAGAATAAAATTATTGAAAAATTACCATTGGAATGATTGGCAGGACAATTTGGCCTGTAAATATATGTACATTAATAGGTAGATACCGGTAGTTAAATTTCCTTACCAAATTTGACAAATTAAAGGTTTAATCCAAGATTATTTATTATCCCTTCCATGTACAACAAAGATTCAGATGTGATAACAATCGTAATCTAAAACATCGACACATTTCAACATCACCTGATTTGAAAATCAATATCAGTCTTCATGTTATAAGAAATTAAGATTTCTGTCACTCCAACAGAAATCTAAACAGGTTTTAAAAGTTGAATTCTAAAATCAATGACATTATGGGCATATATCTATAAAATTTCACTCGAGTCCGGAAGATGAGGCTATACTGCATTTTCCTATGTTTGTCTGTATGTGACTATTTCTCAGAAATGGTTGATTCGATTTGTCTCAAATCTTAACAAAAGAATACCTGTTCCCAGGTAGTAGGATTACCTATATTTTGTCTAGATCCAGACTGGGAAAAAATTGATCCATTCTTGGATCAAATTCTAGATCTACTAAAGTGGCAAGGGCTGGCATTATCTTCGACTGTGGTGACTGAGCAGTAGTGGTGGTGGTGTGGGGGTTGCGTACGGTGTGTGTGTGCGTGACAGAAACCACTCTCTCAAGGGTATTATTATGAACTCAATATAAGGTAATAACATATTAACCAAGACAATAACATGCAATTTATGTACAGAGCGAGAAATAAGGGAGTAATAAAAAAGCAATATCCTAATGTAAATGCTTTTATCTGAAGTCATTAAAGCACACAAATCCATCAGATTCAAATTGGCTTTTCCAATATGGAGACCCATAAATCACGATGAAATTGCGGCTTAGCATTCAGCTACATGGCTTAGCGTACGAGAGTAGACGCGAAGCGTACGATGACGAAAACAACCGACATAGAGCTCCACCTATTTACAAACTTTTGGTAGAACTCCGGAATTCTCCAGCTTAACATTTTATCAGCATTCTATCGTTACTGACCAGACATAACTGTGTGTGATTTTTGAAGCGAATTATGTGTAAACAGGAGAAATTACAGACCTGGCCAGCGTGCGGCATGTGTTAATTCCATTAACGCAATCCTATGGGAATTGCGCTGTGGCTACAATACGGAAATTGAAATCGTTGGCTGAATCTCATGAATTTTTAGCGGTATGATGAGGCGAAAAACTATTACATTGTGTGCACGTAGTACATGACCATGTGCGAATGCAATCAAATATGCTAACAGTATTAAAGAGAGAACAAAGAAATGACAAAGGTCTTCAGATCCTTTATCTTTTTCATAAGGCCAAACTTATAACCCATTCAAAAAGATATGCAAGCAAGCAGGAATAAATCAATAAAAAAAATTTTAATTGTCCAATTTTGTTTGTGTGTTTCTTCCAAGAAATTAATGTGCAAACTTAAGATAATTTTTTTTACAACAGCACTGTATGAAACATATTTGAAATGTCAAAGTACATGATTCAGTCTGTCATAGCGAGGGGGAGGTACAATCATACTGAGAATAACCTGGCAGGCTAATCTTATCGCTATATATTTATAGATCAATGTGGTGGTCAGACAGTAGGCCGGCGTGGAGGCGCAGCATCTAATTAGAAATACTTGCAACATCAATATACTTTGGGTGACTCTGAATGACCATAGTTGCATTTGATATTAAAGGGCGGGGATGTGTGCCATGACTGCTGCACACGTGACATTAATTATCTTGATTAATACCAGTAATAGTTTGACAATTATATAAATAGTCTTCCATATATAGTGACGATAAATTAACTATGGCTATGAATACCAATGAGACCATAAATTTATATATTTTGTATAATGTAATTAAAATAAAAATATATTATTTCCATATTTTCCAAATCCTAAATATTAAATTTTGTTAGCAAGTCGTTTTATTCAATTTCCGTGATTATCATGGGATGACGCCATCGCGTTTTTGATTGTTCTCATCACATGATAAAGTAACAATCACATGACATTGTTTTGACAGTTATGAGTAAATAACGGATCGGCATAAATTGCGAATTTCATATCATGCCATTTCTTGAGATTTTACACAATATTCTGCCAATGTTGTAAATGGTTGGAAAAATACACCACCTAAGGTTTTGCCCTGAAGTCACGACAAATATAATATTTTTCAATGTTCCATAACCGCTAAATTTTGCAAGAAAGAGTGAAAACAAGATGATTTTTAATGTTGTGAGCGATCCGAGTTTGGGTTTTGACGCGACTACAGATACCGCCTGGTTTTTCCCCGGTTATTATTAATGGTGTTGCATAACGCTTTCATGAATTACCGCCACAATTATCAACATTGTATACAGTGTCTATAGATACAGACAAGTACGCGTATTGGCATTCTCATACATGCTCAGGGACTGCAGGGTGGGTGGGTTGAACTATACTGTAAAACCTCTATACTAAGGCCACCTGTCACATAGTCTGCATGCGTAGAAAACACCTCTATACTAAGGCCACCGGTCATATAGTCTGCACGTAAATGTGAATCTCATTTCCAACCTCACGATAAAGTGGTTGTTAAATAATTTGAAGCTATTTCAAGTGGAATATATTCCTGACACAGACAGCAGCAACTTTAGATAAAATTAGCCTAAAAATATCCAACCTGATTTGCAAGATGTAGAAAGACACAAACAAACACAAATGCAACCAGACAGATGGACAGATAGATGGATGGGTGGGTGGAGGATGGATGGATGGACAGACACACAGACAGACAGACAGAGACAGACAGACAGACACGCCGACCGACCGACCGACAGGCAGGCAGGCAGATAGACAGAGAAACAGACAGACAGACAGACATGGGTTTGATGGATGGATGGATCTGCAGACAGACGCAAATGCAATATTGTTACACTCCCCATCCAGGGCTGATGGTAATGAGTGGGTGAATTATATACTTATAGTTATAGCTTAGTTAGCACTCATTAGGAATAAACTGAGCTCAAAACAACGCAATAAAAAGAATTTATGAGAACTGTTCATTAAAAAATGGTGTTGCTGCAAGGCATTACTGAGACAGTTGCAAGACAACCGTTAAACGCTCGACACTAATATTTCCGTATGTGAACCAAGATAGTTGATGCCCATGAACTCTTGATCTTTAGCTTCTTGGGAGTTAATCTAAGTGCTATTCTTTGATGTGTCAGGAAACCATCTGAAAGCATAAACCTCATCAGCTTTAGATGCACACTTAGCTTAATTCTTCTCAGTCAGGGATCATCATTATTTCCCTGGAATCAATGTCACCTTTTAAACTTTTACTGCTCGCTTAAATCATTCTTGTTATTTAAGTCCAGATAAGACACTTAGACATGTCGTCGACATGTTGAGAATGTTTTTTCAGAGACTGTTGCTGTCTAAAACATGGAACAACAGCAACAACATCCAGTACCACGTTCTCCAGATAGACACACTTAGTGCAAAATGTTGGTCTTGGGTGTGGCAGTAGAATTACGGCTAAGTCATAAAAGTTTATGCCACAAGGTTAAATCAGTGCATCTCCTGGTGCATTTAACATGTGTTACCTATTTGAGATGACATTTCACTAATACCCAAGGTCAAATTGGTCATCCATAATCGTATAGTTTTGACATCCTTAATCAAAACACCAGAAATGTTTTACTTCTGACATTTCTAATTTAGTTTGAACATACTTAGATCCATTTCTTGAAGGTTTGTCAAATAAGCTCATAATCTGACAAAACATAGTGCTTCCGATGTGCTCGGTGAAAAACATGACCATTCTCTATTCCTAAGACAGGATTAGCCAGGACACACATCGCCAGGAGTACACTAAAAGAATACCACAAAGTTCAGTGCAAGCGTTCAGACCTTAGTCTCAAATAGAGAGGAAACATCAGGTAGCATTATTGATCGTGGTTGATCAATTTATCCAAATTCTCAATTTCTAATTAATCTACGAGATAGATAGGATTAAGGCTGTCCATGCAAGCAAGCACGTACAGCTACTTTAGAATAAAAGGTTATATTAACAAAAGGGTACCGGTAATACAATTTGGTCTCCTGATATTGAAGTCAGAGAATTTATATATTACGGGTCAAATGAGTGAGTGGGTTCTGCAGCTGAAAGGAATGGAAACTCTAAACCTGCATTCAGTTTTCTTCAACGCAATCCCCAGTGTGTCTTGTCTGGTATAAGCATCCTAAGCTCCTTAAGCTTTTAACACTTAATTTTGTTCAAGAAAATTTCAATTTTTTCATTCAAAATGCCCATTTGCAGACCAAGAAGTATATATTTGAAAATTTACCACTGGAATGACTGGCTCGGTTATTGAGTCAGTCATTCCAATGTAAAATTTTCAAAAAATAGTCTTCTCTTGGTCTGCAAATGGACATTTCTCAAGGCCACTACAGAAGCCGTTTTTGGCCGATTTGAGGGTTAAAGTGTTAAGACTGGTTTTTGTCTTTAGCAAAAAATGGCTTCAGAACTAAAAAATACACAAGATAAGAATTACTGCCAATTCAGCCCTTAGGCATAAGACGGTATTGGTATTACATTTGGACCGACTTCTGTTTATTCCCAAATATTGCTCAGAATCAATAACCATTGATCTAACTTGCTTCAAGAAATGGTATTGGTAAACAAGTATTTTTCATCTTTTGGTCATGAAAGGGGAAAAGGTGAAATGTATGACGGTTTGCAATGTCTGAAGTGATCTCTCCTGTTTTATCATGATCTATGGTTTTTCTAGGATAAGTTTTAATGGAGGAATCCAGTTTTAGTTTTGCCCAGCCCATCTCTAGCTAAGCTCCACCCACATTTCACCCGTGTTGGGATACATTGCTCCCTGACGATCAATTTCCAGAAAACTATACCGGTAAGCTTTGAATAATTTGAAACTAATTTGACTGGGTGCTGTTGCTGCATATGGCAACATCATGTTTATTAAATAGCAAAGACATATAATTCATACAACAACGCTTAGTCCATTATCAATTATACATTTGTGATGAACTTAGCTACGTCATTCATGACATAATTGATTATGACATCAGCCTACATGCCACATAGTTGTTTATGATGTCATATGATTGACTGAGAAACTGGAATCCTCCATTGAGGTAATGTTATGAGATGCTTTAGTACTTAACACTTTAATACTCAAACGTAAACAATCAAGAAAATTTCAATTTTCTCATAGAAAATGTTCATTTGCAGATCAACTGAAGACTTCTTTGAAAGTTTATCAATCAAATAACTGTCTCGGTAATCGGGCCAGTCAATCAAGTAGTAAATTTTCAAACCTAGTCTTCTCTTGGTCTGCAAATGGACATGTCTCAAGGCCACTGCAGAGGCCATTTAATTGGCCTGCTTCAGTGTTAATCCTTTAACCCTTAAATTTTTTCAAGGAAATTTCAATTTTCTCAATAGAAAATGCCCATTTGTACACCAAGCGAAGATTAGTTTTGGAAATTTATCACTACAATGACTGGCTCAGTTATTGAGCCAGTCATTGCAGTGATAAATGTTCAAAACTAATCTTCTCTTGGTGTGCAAATGGACATTTCTCAGGAACACTGCAGAAGGAATTTTTGGCCAGTTTGAGTGTTAAAGAGTTAACCAGTGAAATCACTAGAAAAGCTTGAACATTGCAACAATAGCAACGAGGAAATCACAGAAGACTGGCAGCGTTACATGCTATTGTCCTGATCAAATGTCAATGGTTTGCTTCACAGATCAACTGACCAACTTATTCCCGTTGCGACTCACAACCAAACAAGTGCAACACACAGTGCCATACTTTAAATCTTATGACTTTCACTAATAGATGGACTAATTTACACTAGATGTAGATACGAGTCACAACAAAAAAGGATCATGCCATAGGCAGCAACAGCACCCAGTCAAATTAGTTTCAAAATGTTCAACCGCTTACCTGTATAGTTTTCTGGAAATTAATAGTCAGGAAGTTCAGAGATCGATCGATCGATCCCAACATGTGCGAGGTGTGGGTGGAGCTTAGACAGAGATGGGCGGGGCATAGCTAAAACTTGAAAGGTCCATTGTTTCAAGACATAGTTCAAAGTATGATTTAAATTTAGTTACATTAGTCAGGCAGCTATTATATTCAACAATGTTTATAAAATGGTAAATTCACCAAAAACATACAATTCAGACCCTTTCTTTAACAGACCTTTTCAGTTTTCGCGATGGACCTATTTTCATTAATGATATTCATCTAACGCGTGACATATTTTGGCTATGACATCAGTGTGACAGACTGGATCCCTCCATTATCACGAGGCATCTTCACTAATTCCCAAATTGAAACCAGTACACAATATCCTAATATACCATAGATTCAGGCATGAGCACCAGCATTACCAATTTCACGGGTTATGCATCAAATGTGTGTATATAAAGGACAGCAGTGTATGTCCCTATGGTAATCAATTCAAAACTTACAATGTTTATACTGAAGCTTCATACAATGTAATATCCAGTAAGAACATTATCATGATTATTTTATCGTTGACTGTGTTCTGCATCTGTACAGTAAGGAGTGGATTCCTCTTCAATCTTGATTTCCACCATTTCTGGTTCATTGCGATCATCATACGGTTTTAATTGACACTTGCAACAATAGCACTCTAAGTACTGAAAACTCTAATTGTGTTCTGAGCAGAAGAATTCTCTGTTGTTCGAAGAACATGATGAAGCATTGACCATCGCTTTTGTGCTACCCGCTCTTACCATAGGAGTTGCAGACTGTGGGTATGATACAGATTTAAAAACCTGGATATAAATCGGATCAAATCCGGATCTATGTATGTCTCATAAATTACTGATCCAATTTGGATCAAAATATTAAGAAAACAAGGGCACAGTGAGCATACAATAGGATTCCACCCCTTTGGTCATGATCCGAAGAAAAATCTGAAGATTTGAAAAATTAGATAGCACCATAAATCTCTCTAAAATGTGATGAAAATGGAAGTTTTAGGTTCTACAGTTTCTGATAGATTTTTTGCTGTCTATTACTTTGGTCTGCTCATCCATATATAATATCCATTAGTGGTGTGTAATGTGGTAGAAAGTTCCGGCAATCTGCGTACATCCATTCGCTTCATATTGACCCTGATTTCATGTTCTTCCGCATTATTCTTAATATTGTAATTGTTTTCCTTAAATCTGCATGGCAGTTCCCTAAATAAAAGATGCGGTGCATCTAACCCAGAGTGTCTTTCCCTCGACATTGATGTAACTTATGATTGCTAGGGTCACGTTCGACTCCTAACCACAGTTAGCTATAGCTAACTAGATTACCAGGCGAACTTGAAATAGTTAACTAGCTAGTCAACTATAGTCAACCGAGCACCCAAGTTCAGTTCAGATGGTTAGTGCGATATCTGCGAAAATTTCAAAATGGTGGACACCAATCGCTTGCCACGTATAAATGCATATAAAAGTGTACATATTTCACTAAATAACTTAGGTTTGATGAAATTATGCTTTCCCATTGTATGTCAATGTTCTCATGCCCCTATTCCTTCCCATTTTATGTCATATGGATGCTTTTCGACGTCTTAGCGGACAAAAACAACCCATTTTCGTAGGCCATCAAAACAAACGACAGAAAGGGTTAATGGAGACTGGTACATGGCTCCAACTTTTCCCCAATAGTAATTCAATGGGGAATCGGGAAGTAATGAACTATAGTTAACTATTCAGCATTCGGCTTGGCATAGCGACTGCGCATGTTCAGTAAACAAGCAAACTGATTATAGTTAGCGAGTCGAACTTGACCTAGGCTGCTGCCCTAAGAGTAAATGAATTGATGGATCCGTTTCTAGCTATGCCATAGCATTTCTAGCTAAACTCCGCCCACTTTGTACACGCATTGGAATCAACTGATGAATTCCCCATATCCTAATATCAATGTAATTTACATATAAGCTATTGAATATTTTGAAACTAATTTGACTGGGAGCAATTCCCAGTCAAATTAGTTTCAGAATATTCAATGGAATCTTTATTAAATTGCAACTTCACCAAAGACATACAATTGATACACTTTTGTGACAGACTTTTTGAATTTTGTGATGTAGCTATGTCATTTTGATTGTGCCATCACCTAACTAGAGATGTACTTGATTATGATGTCACGCACTAGAGCGGATCCCTGCATTTTGTTCTGGGGAAGAGCATGGGTATTAGGGCAGTGGTGCATCCGAGATAGAAGAAACTAGTGTAGTTCATCCAATAACAGAAATTAAGCATATTCCCTGAGCGAAGCAAAACTATCTTGTTTTAACTATGGCCTTTTCAATGAATTCTCACACAAGAACGGGCTTGCGGAATAAACCAGCTGTTTCGTCTTTCTCGGCTAAATGAAGTAATGTAGCAGTATAGATTCCTATATTGATCAGTTATCAAAGGAACGGATATTTCTTTTTCTAAGGCGATGTTGACACAAAATGGTTTCAGCAAAAATGGTCTATTCTTGTCTTATGAATATTGTTATTGCACAGTAAGATTACATGCATGAATACATGGACAACAGCTTATATGAATACTAATGGCTTCTGGTTAAAGATCAAAGGCCGCTGAACAAATACCATGGAAGCCAGAATGTAAGAAGAAAATTCTCTGCGCCTGAATGTATGACATTGCATGTGTAATAGTTCATACAGCCATATTTGTCACAAAAACTCACATGAAGAAGGAAAAACATTCAATAAGAATTATATTATCGCATTGTTTACAGGAAGATTACGTAAAGAGTTTGTACAGAAAGATAAGCAGATTAACACTAAAGTAATGCATTCATGACAGATTCTTTACCAGAAATGTGGTTATAATGCGACCATGAAGCTTGACTTTACGACTTTGCAATGAATTATAAAATAAATATAGAATTGGCTTATCGATGACCTTTGGCCTTTTGACCACAACAGCATTGTATCGTCCTTTCTCATTGCAAGGAAGCATGCGACAAAGTTTGGTTGCAGTAGATAGATAGATAGATTGTACATTTACATTGTACTGAACTCCATGTGAGTGCATGCTCTTAAGTGCCTCGAAATGTTGAGCTAAACGCAAAATGTTATTGTTGAAAAAAATCTACGTTTTACTAAGGACATAGTGACCTTGACCTTTTGACCAAAATGCACTATACCCTCTCATTATACAACCGTGACCTATTGACCCTGAAGGGCATTGTATCATGCTCTCTCACTATAAGGAAGGATGTGTACAAGTTTGGGTCCAGTAGGATTAACCAAACATGAGAGATAAACGGTGAAGTTGAGCTAAACAAAAAATGGTAATTGTTAAAAACACCAAAGTTGTTACTAAGATCACAATGACCTTGGCCTTTGGCATTTTGAAAAGCCAAGACCACTGCGCGATGCCCTCTCATTATAAGGCAGTATGTGTCGAGGTTTGGGTCCAATATGATTAAACAAACATGAGATATGAACAGATAAGTTGAGCTGCAAATGCAAATTGGATGCCGCTGCTGCCGGCACCACCCTAATCACCGCTTAACCCCACCCACCCCCACAAGGTGGAAGGTATCACAATACCATCTTTCATTTCGTAAAGTACAGATAAAAAAGTAAGTAATGAACTTATTCAACGTTTGGTTATAAATTGAATCTATTTGAAACTAAGTTTAATGGAGAAGCCGGACAAAACCAGATTCTGCAGTAGTCTGGAAGAAAAGTATCCATTGCATTATTTGAAATTTGCAACAGCCTCAAGCTACTAGCCCGAGAATAGTAGAAATTGACCAAGACCAGTTTGACTGACCATCCTGATTGGCTAGAAACAATGTTATATCTCAAGTCTTTAATAGTCAAGCGGGCCAAAAACAGACTCTGTAGTGATCCTGAAAAATGCAGCCCAAGAGAATACTATTTTTGAAAATTGAATACTGAAAGTCTATCTTTTACCCTGTCAATATCAAAGAAACTGGTGTCAGGGTTCATACAGCTGGCACTGGTTTTCTTATTCAATAACTTTTCAAGGACTTTCAAAACTAAAAAAGTTGATTTCTCAAGGGCTCAGAACCAGCATCCCGGACAAAGTGAGGATATGACACTGGTCCAAAATTTCATACAGCTTACCTTAAGAGCCTTTCAAATTAGTTTGAATTTTGGAATTTACTCGGTTCCAGATAGATTTTCCCAGTCAAATTAACAATCTAATTTTCTTAAATCTTTATTTACATCAGTACATGAACATTTTGCAGACAGTAAAAATCACATGGGTGGAAATGTTGATTTTCAAGGACGGTTCAAGGCGGATAGGAGAAATTCCAGTACTTTTCAAGACAAATTTCGAATTCAAGGCTTTTCAAGGCAGATGCCAAACTTCAAGGGCTTTTCAAGTTATTATTATTCAACAATTTTGGTGGATGGTGTTGCTGTCTTCGACAGCACCATCTTCCACCAAATTTGTTGAAAAATGTACACCAGTTCATCTTCTAATTTAATTTGAAAATTAAAAATTCTAACATCACTGTGATAAGGGTTAAAAATTCTGGCAAATAATTTGTGACCATTATGTCCCTAATCCAAACGTGAAAATTAAAACCAAGATGTAAAATCCATGCTTTGGAAAAGCATGAACTTACTTGTTATATTAGTACCAGTAAAGTCCAGGCTGATCCATACTTTTCCACACTTTAATTATTACTAGTGCTAAGTATCCAGGCTGATCCATACTTGAGACAGGATAAGAATGAATTTTGAAAACCCAGACATAAACAGGCCAGCCTGAGTCAATAATATTAGCCCAGTAGTAGCCAGGCTTATTGAGACCATAAAGTCTACTTTAACACCATGAAATCAAGGGATTTCAAGACGAAAGCACAGGACTATGATCTTTAACAAGAAGACCAAGGGCCTATTGCTCACCTGGACCATTGACATTTAGACCATTTGCATATAGATAGACATGGATGATTTTCGGAAAATCCAAGATGGCCATATTGAAGCCTACCGTCATAGGATCCAAGTTTTGTTGAAATCGGGTTATTGATTAAAGGAGTACCGTTTTTAAATGGTTCCGGAAAACTTTCAGAAAATCAGAGATTGCTGTCAAAACATTGACCCATCAAAATTCTGAATACAATTTCTAGAGGCTTCGAAAATAGGATCCCTCCAGCCAAAAATGGTTGGAATTGCCCAAGCGATTAATGAGGAGTAGCATTTTATATGAATTCCCATCTATTGGAAAACCAAAGATGGCCACCATCAAAATCAAGCCGTCAAAATTCTGTATACAAGTTCTGAAGCGTACAGCCCTAGGGCTCTTCCAGCCGAGTTTGGTTGAAATCGGCCAAGCGGTTAATGAGGAGTAGCTTTTAACTGCTTTCCCAAAATATTCAGAAAATCCAAAATGGCCACGGGAAAAATTGACCTATCAAAATTCTATATGCATCTTCTAAAGCCTACCGCCCTAGGCTCGTTCCAGCCAGTCTGGTTGGAATCACCCAAGTAGTTAATGAGTATACGATTTTCAGCCATTTTTCGGAAAATTCAAGATGGCCAAGGAATAAATTGAAAATTCTATATACAAACTCTGAAGCATAGCACTTTAGGGTCCTTCCAGCCGAGTTTGCTTGAACTCGTTCAAGTGGTTAATGAAGATAGTAGCCTTTTAACTGATTTTCCAAAATTTTCAGAAAATCCAAGATGGCCACCAGAAAGATGGTCCAATCAAAATTCTCTATACAAGTTTTGAAATCTACCAGCCTGGTATCCCTCCAGCCAAGTCTGGTTGAAATTGCTCAAAGCAGTTAATGAGTAACGTTTTAAATGACTTCCCGCCATTTTTCAGAAAATCGAAGATGGTTGCCAGAAAAACTAACCAATCAAAATTCTATACATAAGATCCGAAGCATACTAGGCTAGGGTTCTTCCATCCAAGTTTGACTGAAATCGGCCCAGTGGTTATCAAGTAGGCTTTTGAGTGATTTCCAGAAAATTTCAGAAAATCCAAGATGGCCACCAGAAAAATGGACCAATCAAAATTCTGTATAAAAATTCTCAAGAATACCATGCTAGGATTCTTTCATCCAAATTCAACTGAAATCGGCCCAGTGGTTATCGAGGAGTAGGCTTTTAAGTGATTTGCAGAAATTTTAAGAAAATCTAAGATGGCCACTGGAAAAATTGACCAATCAAAATTCTGTATACAAGTACTGAAACATACCAGTGTACTATCCTCCCAGCTTAGCCTGGTTGAAATTGTCCAAGCAGTTAATGAGGAGTAGCGTTTTAAATGATTTCGCACAATTTTTCAGAAAATTCAAGATGGGCGCATTCTGGCCAGGTGAGCTACTAAGGGCTGTCCCTTAGGTACACAAGGTACGCAAGAAGCATCTTGATTTTGAGGTAAAGAAGCCAACAGACAACTAGTCATCAAATTAAGGGCAAGCGCAGAACCTGAGAAAACAAACTTTGCTTGCTTTGTCAGGTTGAAAGAGTTATCTTTGCTTGTTTTCTCAGGTTCTGCGCTTGCCATTAATTTGATGACCAGTTGTCTGTTGGCTTCATTACCTCAAAATCACAGTTCTATCTGTTTAAGTGACCACCTGTCCTTTGGGATAGCACAAAATGGCAATTCATTCAAACATGCCCCTACAGGATAGGAACAAGTTCTATTTAGAGAGTATCTGTCTTTTGTGATGTCTATGTGATGCTCCTTTAAAGATTCTCGTTGAAGCCAGTTCTGACCATATTAATGATTGTAATGAACCTTTCCAGTTTTAGCTATGCCCTGCCCATCACTAGCTAAGCTCCACCCACTCTTCGCCGTGTTGGGATTGATCAATGCCTGAATGCCCTGACTGTCAATTACTTGAAAACTATACAGTTAAGCTGTTGAATATTTTGCAACAGCACCCAGTCAAAATAGTTTCAAAAAATTCAACATGGTATTTATCAAATAGTAAAGACAAACAATTTGTACAACAATGCATAGGTCCATCTTCAACTATGTGTCCGTGACATCCTTATCTACGCCATTCATGTGATGGCATTCTATACATCACGTAGTTGATTATGACATCATATGGGGGATGGATACACAGGAAAGGCCCATTATACGTATTCTGTTGTTCTGAGGTGAGATGGTTGGTTGGGTGGGATGCGATTAAGGCATCATATGTGTACGGCTAAGACCAAACCTTTTCCGGCTGAATAGTAAGTTTCAATGGAGGAATCCAGTTTTAGTTATGTCACGCCCATCTCTAGCTAAGCTGCATCCAAACGTTTCCCATGTTGGGATTAATCGATCCATGCACTCTCTGATCCTCAATTTCCAGAAACCTTTACAGGTAAGTTGTTGAATATTTTGAAACTAATTTGACTGGGTGCTGTTGCTGCTGCCTCATAATGGCAGCTGGTAAACAATCGCCAGTCAAATTAGATTCAAAATATTCAACAGCATGTTTATTAAATAGTATACATACAATTCGTAAACCCTGATGGAGTATTAAGCATTTAAGACTGAATAAATCGAGTCATTCACAACATATATCATTATGACATTATCCTACACATCACATAGTTCATTATGACGTCATATGATTGACTGAGAAACTGGCTTAAACCTGCTGAAATTATCTTGACTGAATTTTGCTGTACTCAACCACTGTCACTCAAGTTGTTCTTATAATTCAGAAGTTTTATTAAGATGATAGAAAATTAATGACGATATGCTGATAGTGTTGCAAGGATATTATAGCAAGCCAAACACGTCATTCAGTGTCAATTTAATAAAAAACATTTATGAACTAATAAAGTCTATTAGTTCATGAACTGGCTGACCGATTAAATGGTGTTATAAGAAACATCTATTACTGCAAAACTAGTGAGAGACATCAAAGACATCGTCAAATCCCGTAGTTTGGGGCATTTTCCCGAGCAAACATGTATTAACACGAAACCAGACAGCACATTGACAAGATATCGATTCACTGTGACTCTCGAGATCTGACACATGGTTCTGTAGGAATTGTGCAATACTGTATCTCGGAGGCAATACTGTATCTCAGAGGCAGGCTGACAATCAGTGTTCAAATGAGATTCATCCCTCTTAGAATTGCACAGTCAATATCCATGTACTGTGTTGACAAGTCAAGGTTAGTGATGTACCGTGATGGAACACGTGTCGAGTACAAAAGGAGTTTTTTATTGCAAAATTGCGAAATTGCCCATGAGACATGAACAAATGTTAACTCACAAGTCAATGATTATTACCCCTCCCTGGGCTGCAGAGGAAAAGCAAATCTTGACATGTACTTGTAACAGCTGTTTGAAGGAAGGAAGGAAGACGTATATGTATATGTACATTTTGACAACAGTGTTGTGAAAAGTTGCTCCTGTTGTAAACAATTAATCAATCCAGTTTCTGAGCCAATCACATGCCGTCATAATCAACTAAGTCATGTTTAGTCTGATGTCATAATCATTGCCATGAATGACACAATTTAATCGGTCACAAACGTTTAATAGTCCGTCAAGTTGTTCGAATTGTACGTCTTTACTATTTAGTAAACAGTCTGTTGAATATTTTGATACTATATGCAATAGGCAGCAACAGAACACCCCCCCCCCCCCCCCAGTAATTTTAGTTTCAAAATACTCAACAGCTTACGGGAAATTGCAATTCATGGAGTGAAGGGATCAATCAATCCCAACACAGGCAAAGCATGGGCTGAACTTAGCTAGTGTTGGACGGGGCATAGCTAAAACAGGATTCATCCATTGTGCTAATTTTGCTTAATGATTGTCAATATGCTGTGGATAAGAAGGCTATTTGTGTCATCGCCAATGCTTAAGATTAACCACTGGAATGACTACATGGTCGAGTTAGTGAGCTGCATCTATTCCTAAATGCTAAACCTAAAAAATAATCTCTTCATCTGCTAAGCTACCTAGTTGAGAGGTTGTGGGTGCATCAGTTGCTAAAATGTCTAGTTGAGAGGTTGTGGGTGCATGAGTTGATAAAATGTCAGGTTGAGGTTGTTGGTGCATCAGTTGCTAAAATGTCAGGCTGAAAGGTTGTGGGTGCATCAATTGCTGAAATGTCCGGTTGAGAGGTTGTGGGTGCATCCATCAGTTGTTAAAATGTCTAGTTGAGAGATTGTGGGTGCATCAGTTGTTAAAATGTCTAGTTGAGAGATTGTGGGTGCATCAGTTGTTAAAATGTCTAGTTCAGAGGTTGTGGGTGCATCAGTTGTTAAAGTGTCTAGCTCAGAGGCTGTGGGTGCATCAGTTGTTAAAATGTCTGGTTGAGAGATTGTGGGTGCATTAGTTGTTAAAATGTCTAGTTCAGAGGTTGTGGGTGCATCAGTTGTTAAAGTGTCTAGCTCAGAGGCTGTGGGTGCATCAGTTGTTAAAATATCTAGTTGAGAGGTTGTGGATCAGTTGTTAAAATGTCTAGTCGAGATGTTGTGGATCAGTCGTTAAAATGTCTGGTTGAGATTGGCCTTGGATGTGTTGGTTGTTGAGATCTGTTGTGAGGTCATGGGTACGTCGGTTGCTCAGATGCCATCCCAAAAATGGACATAAAACTGATCTTGCTATTAATATAGTATACATGAAACTATTCTAAGCTGAAGGGTATTGACCGGCTCCTCCTGTTACTGTCTGTTGCTAAGAGCGCATGGTACAGTTTGTAATGGAACTGGTTCAATATCTGAACAAGCAAATATAATATTCAGAGTACGTGGTGTTATATATATATATATATATATATATATATATATATATATCAAAAGATGCCGTTAATGCTTAGTATACAACATTGCGTCCAATGTGAATATCAGGTTTCAATTGAAAGGGTATGAAATTTTGGTATACAAAATTTAAATGGCCTAGACGTGATTATGTCTCTCACTAATCTAAGGGATACATGGACACCTGGGATATTACGGATGCCAATTGTAAAATTCCACCCCGCACCAACAGCTTTAAGTTGAATTGTTTCCAAAGATATTGCCCACCAACCTTTTATCTACTTCATGGTCATGATTGGTCAAGAAAATTGAGATTTTTACCCAGTGATTGTCGATTTACAGGACAAAAGAATAGTATTTTTGAGAATTTACCGCTGGAATGACTGTGCCGGTTATTGAGCCAGTCATTGCAGTCATTAAATTTTCCAAAATGGTCTTTATTTGGCCTAAGAATGGATATTCCTCAAGACCACAGCTAAGGCTGGTTTGACAATAAAAGGGCAAGAGATGAGAGAAAATAAGTTTTTATAGGACTGTAACAAAGCAGTCTGGCATGCTTGTTAAGGTTTGGATTTAGGCCTAGTAAATCTGAACAATGAATGCAAACTATCTTTAGCGATCTTTGATGACACAAAGAAGAGACAAAATTATACAGTTATTTAAAGGAATGGGTATCTTAATCCACGCTTCTCAACACCCCACCCCCTCCCGCTTCACCACCCACAGTGGGGGTACGCGTTGCATGCTTATATGGTAATCAATAACAAGCCCTGTATGTGTCATTCTAGGAATAGATATTCTCAATCTAAGACCTGCGTCATTTCAAGGTTGTTCTCAAACGACGCACAAAGAATCCGTATGATGTTAGTGCCTCGGTGCCATGATTAGTACACGGATTCCTGGTGCATTTAGGTGTACAATGTTATAGTTTGTAACCACGATTGATTCAATCTAGGCGCCTAACTATGACAATGTCAGGTATAACTACATTATAGGCATACTCATGATGAACAATCCATGTAAGGCACCAGGATCGTACTGGAAGTGGTCCTGGATAATCATGGAATCAGAGATTTTAGAATCATCACCTAGAAAAGCAACAAGTTTCCTCACATGTCATGGGTTATGGATCTTTCCAGTTTTAGCTATGACCCGCCCATCTCTAGCTAAGTTCCATCTACACCTCGCTCATGTTGGGATCGATCGATCCCCGAATTCCCGGACTATAAATTTCCAGAAAACCATAGAGGTAAGCTATTGAATATTTTGAAACTAATTTGACTGGGTGCTGTTGCTTCCTATGGCAGCAACAGCGGCCCATTTAAATTAGTTTCAAAATATTCAATAGCATCTTTATTAAATAGTAGACATAGAATTTGTACAGCAAAACTTCGTCCGGCACCAATTATGCATTCATGATGTACTTATCTATGTCATTCATGACGTCATTGTTCATGATGTCATCATACACATCATGTAGTTGATTATGACATCCTATGATTGATGGATAAACTGGTATGGCCTATTAGACCATGGAAAGTCAACCCTCAGTTTTAAGACACACAGTTAAGCTGATTAATCAAATATTTGACTGGAAGCTGTTACTGCCATATGCAACAAGAAATAAAATATTAAATAACATGAAATACCCACCAGACAAACAAGTGATGTATGGCACGGCACAAGTGAATTCGACATAATCCCAAATTTTGCCCCCTTAAACCCTTTAAGCCCTTTCTATGAGAAAATTAAAATTGTCCAAATATGACCATTAAAACATTAGTGAATAGTTAACTTGAGACAAGTCAAGACAGACAACTAACTGCTGACCATTCTCTGCAATTACATTGTCTCTGAATGGCTCACTAAACACTAACTAATTTATCCAATGTCCGCTAATTGGATGATACAAACAATTACGGCACAAAGAAACAGCCATTATCCGATCATTTACTGTTCCTTTGAACATCAATTTACCTGCAAAAGATCATTTCCGCCTGATTACATACAAGTAATTGCTATCTTTCCTAAGCTGAAAGTGTAATTATCAGGAATAATTCTCCTCAAATACAAGCAATTCATCCCGGCTCATATATAGGCATCTATCTCTGAAAATAAGTCCACTATTCAGTTCCTGGTAACATAAATACTTCCTGTATTCAGTTGTTTTCAATGACGTTGCTGTCTAAGATAACACCACCATAAATCAATATTATTCTCAGGTTAAATAGGTTTGGTTACAATTTCACACACTGAACTGAGTCCCTGGTTTATCATGGATAAAGTTTGGAATGAAGCCTTGAATTTGAACATGGACAAACATGCTACTGTTACCCATTGAGACGCCATCGTTGACCATGTTCAGACTGGCAGACCAGTTTGGCATTGTTGTAACATAAGGTGTGTATCGGATTCACTATTTTGGTATCCAGCCAGATAAGAATTTCTCTGAATTTCTGTTAAAATCTGTTCGGATACGGTAGTAATTGCGGCCATATCAGGTCAGATGTTGGTAATCCAATCAAGATGCTCCAGTTGCCACATGTGTCTGAAAAAGAGGCCCAAGGGCCTGTGGTGTCTCACCTGGACCATTAGCATTTGAACCATCTACATTTAAATAGATGATGGATAATTTTCGGAAAATCCAAGATGGTCACCCAAAATATTTACCAATCAAAATTCTGAATAGAAATTCTAGTCTACCTTGATAGGGTCACTCTAGCCAAATTTGTTTGAAATATGTCAAGCAACTAAGGAGCAGCAGTGTTCTGTAACACAACAAAAATACTAAGCCATAGTAGCATAAGTGCGCATGCTCACAGACTCGTTTATATGTACTCTATAGGAATAGAGGAACCGGTTCCCTAGAGCAATGACTGCTTTAGAGTTAAAGAGATACTATCAAGAATACCCAATGGAGGGATGTATCTCTGCTAACCCTGTTTACTAGGGAACCCACATGCCATGGGAATGAATGGGTTAAAATTTTCTGAGATATCTAAGTCAGATGACTTATAGCAAACAGTGAATTGAGTGGTAAGCTAACAAAACGCCAGACCAGTATATACGTCTGTGTCATTTTGACAATTTCTGGTAAATTTTTCCTAAAATCTAAGATTTTCACAAAAAAAATTTATGAATCAAAATTCTGAATAGAAGTACCAGAGCCTATCACAATAGAATCCTTTCAGTCCAATTTGGTTGAAATCTGTCGAAATGGTAAGGAGAAGCACAGATTTGACAATTTCCGGTAAATTTTTAATAAAATCTAGGATTTTCACCAAAAATATTTATGCAACAAACTTCTGAATAGAAGTTCTAGAGCCTATGACCATAGGATTCTTTCAGACCAATTTGGTTGAAATCAGTCAAAATTCTAAGGAGAAGAATAAATGACACACAAAATTTATGAATCAAAATTCCAAATGGAAGTTCTGGATCCGAGCACAATAGCATCCTTTGACCAAAATTTAGTTACGACTCGGCTATTGGTTAAGGAGGAGTAGTATTTTAAAGCTAAAGTTGATGGATGACGGACGGACGGACGCCACGGCATAAGCTCACTTGGCCTTTCAGGCCAGGTGAGCTAATAATGCTATATAGACACTGTGACAGCTGGCCAGGTCCTGCCTGTGTGAAATAAAAAGCAAGTTAACTTGGATTTTCTTGAATATTCAAGCTATTGGAAAATTATTCAACCCATACCAGCTTGGATTTCCTTGAATTATCTTGGACTTTATGTAGTGGCTTAAACATCTTGAAAATCACACTTCTCAGAATTCAAGCTAGCTGGAATTTTCTAGGACTTTTTAATTGTCATCAGGAAAAAGTGCAAGCTTCTTGGATTTGCTTGGACTTTTCTGATTTGACAGAATGTGAGCTAGCTGGGATTTTCTAGAACTGTTTTGTCAGACATAAAAGAATCCAAGCTACTTGGATATCCTTGAATTTGTAGATTCACTTACGCTACCTTGGATTATCTTGAAATAACTTGCACTAAGGCAAGAACAGGTTCTGTAGTCATGCAGAGGTGACCATGACCTGGTAAATTGGCGGGAAATTTAGTCTTTGTAAAAAAGAAAACAGTACATTCATAGCATTGATCATTACTAGCTATGGATATATAGAATATGACAGTTTGGAAACACTGACACTACTGTTAGATAGAATGCTTAGCATCAGTAACCTTAAATGGAAACAGAACTGTATGTTGAGGTATGTATTCTATTGATTTCCAGAGATTTATTCAGAGTTACCAGTTTTGGTATAGCTTTTTCAGTTCTATGTAATTAATGCAGTGATCATAACTTTCTAAATAATATGGTACATTAACAATCTCTGTGTATAAGAATAACAGACAAATCAGTCAGAAACTCATACATTGTTAATGTCTGGCTGAACTTGTATTTGTTATTGAGAATTACGTGTAACTCAACTACCATGAAGGTGATTTTGGTTTTCAAGCACACCGGTATATATTTATATATAATCTCTCTGTGTGGAAACATTTATGTGTACGTGCTTACATTTTATGTTAATGTCTAATCTATTTCAAAAGCTAGGATTAGCTGGGATTTTCTTGAAGTTCTAGATAGCCGGGACTTTCTAGAATAAAATCCAAGCTAGGTGGGATTTTCTTGAACATTCAAGCAAGCTGGGATTTTCTTGAATGTTCAAGTTAGCTCGGATTTTCTACGCTTTTCTTGGATTATCTTGAATTTTATGTGGCCAATACCAGCAAGCTAATCCAAGCTATTCCAAGTTATTAAAAGCTTGGATTAGCTGGGATTAGCTGGTATATTCAAACTCAACAAAACTTGGATATTCATGAATATCCAAGCTTTTTTTGGCCTGGGTGAAGCCCTCTTGAACAAACTCAATGCTTTTCATCTCAAACACTTGCAAGCCATCACAAATTATCGCTGGCCACACAGACCAATCTCACACTTGCGAGCCATCACGAATCATTGCTGGCCACTCCCAGGCCAAAAAAAGCTTGGATATTTATGAATATCCAAGTTCTGTGGAGGTTGAATAAACCAGCTAATCCCAGCTAATCCAAGATTTTAATAACTTGGAAAAGCTTGGATTAGCTTGCTGGTATTGGCCACATAAAATTCAAGATAATTCAAGAAAATCCAGGAAAGGCATAGTTAAAGTAAAATCCAAGACAATTCCAGATAGCTTGAACATTCAAGAAAATCCGAGATAACTTGAACATTCAAGATAATCCAAGCTAGCTTGCCGGTATTGGCCACTTAAAATCCAAGAATATTCCAGCTAGCTTGAACATTCAAGAAAATCCAAGCTAGCTTGAACGTTCAAGAAAATCCAAGCCTGCTTGAATGTTCAAGGAAATCCCACTTAGCTTGAATGTTATTCCAGAAAGTCCCAGCTATCTAGAACTTTAAGAAAATCCCAGCTAATGCTAGCTTTTGAAATAGGTTAGCCATTGACATAAAATGTATGCATGTACACATATATGCTGCCACACAGAGATTATATATAAATATGTATGCTTA
Source organism: Chaetoderma sp. LZ-2023a (assembly GCA_034401795.1). NCBI lineage: Eukaryota > Metazoa > Mollusca > Caudofoveata > Chaetodermatida > Chaetodermatidae > Chaetoderma > Chaetoderma sp. LZ-2023a. Next base: position 93,056,903 of record CM067367.1, read on the forward strand.
AAAACCAAAATCACCTTCATGGGAGTTGAGTTATTCAATAACAAATACAATTTCAGCCAGACATTAGTAATGTATGAGTTTCTGACTGATTTGTCTGTTATTCTTATAGACATAAATTGTTAATGTGCCATATTATTTAGAAAGGCAACATCACTGCATTAATTACATAGAACTGAAAAAGCTATACCAAAACTGGTAATTCTGAATAAATCTCTGGAAATCAATAGAATACATACCTCAAAATACAGTTCTGTTTCCATTTAAGGTTACTGATGCTAAGCATTCTATTTAACAGTACTGTCAGTGTTTCCAAACTATCACATTCTATATATCCATAGCTGGTAATGATCAATGCAATGAATGTACTGTTTGCTTTTTTTACAAAGACTTTTTAAATTTCCCACCACTTTACCAGGTCAAGGTCGCCTCTGGTCATGACTATACAGAGCCTGTTCTTGCTTTAGTGCAAGCTATTTCAAAATAATCCAAGGTAGTGTAAGTGAGTCTACAAATTCAAGGATATCCAAGTAGCTTGAATTCTTTTATGTCCGACAAAACAAAGTCCTAGAAAATCCAAGCTAGCTTGAATTCTGTCAAATCAGAAAAGTCCAAACAAATCCAAGAAGCTTGCACTTTTCCATGATGATATTTAAAAAGTCCTAGAAAATCCCAGCTGGCTTGAATTCTGAGAGGGGGAATTTTCAAGACGTTCAAGCAACTATATAACGTCCAAGCTAATTCAGGGTAATCCAAGCTGGTATGGGTTGAATAATTTTCCAATAGCTTGGACATTCAAGAAAATCCAAGCTAATCCAAGTTAACTTGAAATTTATTTCACACGGGCTGACAGACCAATCTCACATTTGCGAGCCATCACGAATCATTGCTGGCCACACAGACCAATCTCAAACACTTGCGCGCCATCACGAATCATCGCTTACCACACAGACCAATCTCAAACTCAGCACTTTGCAAACAGTACAAAACAGTTCCACTGTCTCAGGGAGGGTGGCGCAACAGCGATGGTAAATGTTTGGAGATGTTCTTCGTCAAATGACAGAGAATAAGACAACTCAGCGAGAATTAGAGTTTTCAATACAAGTACTATATCCAGCAAGCTACTACGATCAGACCTCAAAAACATACTCCATGGCGCCACTACAAACAAACTTAAAAAAAAACTAGAACCTAAAGGAGCTTAGGTAGCTCGCAATGGACAAGAGACAGGGGAGAAGGTTGAAGAAAATCGAATGCTGCTGAAAGATGATTCCATTCTACTCAGACAGAGAACACACTCACTCATCATCATATATCCATAATCCATTCATGTTCATGTTTCCATAGATCATTTATTTATTGAAACTAATCTTGCCCTATTAATTTCTGGGGAAATGACATGAGCCGTAAATAACCAAAACCACAAATGAAATGGCAGATGGCATACGCTGGCACAAATCACTGGCTTGGCATAATATGCATATTACTTTTATATCAGGTATTATAGTAGATTTAAAGCCAAAGCTCAAATAAGCAAACAACTAAAAATTATTTGGTGTTTGATAAAGGTTTCCATTAGCTAGGAGAGGTATCAAGAAGCTAACAGCAAACTAGTGGCTAGATAACATGGATTTGAAGTAAGTTAGTAGCCAACAAACATGAATTTGAGATAGGGTTAGCTAGTAAACATAGATATGGATTAGTGTAGCTAAGCATAATCTACCAGCTAGCTATCATGCTCGCCTGTTTGACATTTCTGTGAAGTATCTCATACAAAATCATTGAAGCCCATTACAATTTAGGATTGTGAGTTCAATTTAGCAATACCTAGGAATATACACGCTGATACAGTACAGTTCATAAAGAAATTCACATGTTTCCAAAACAGAAACATCTTAGTTCAGTACAATTTTGAACACCGTCACGATGTAAGAAATGTTCTGTTGAATATTTTAGACTTAATTTGATTGGAAACCATTGCTGACTTTAACCCTTTAACACTCATATCAGCCAAAAATGGCTTCAGCAGTGGTCTCGGGAAATGTCCATTTGCAGACCAAGAAGGCTATTTTTGAAAATTTACCACTGAAATGACTGGCTCGATAACTGAGCCAGTCATTCCAATGGTAAATTTTCAAAAATAGGCTTCTCTCGGTCTGCAAATGGAAATTTTCTATGAGAAAATTTTAATTTTTTTAAACAAATTCGATGGTTAAACGGTTAACTTCCGGCAGCAATGGCTTCCAATCAAATTATGTCCAAAATATTCAACAGTACATTTTTGTTGTTATGGACCCATGTCATTAGTTATCGCTGAACTGTACTGTAACATACCCATTTGGATTTTCATGTATGATTGTACAAATCAATGTTCCTGTGCTGTTCACTATCTCCCTCCTTCACAGCATTCAGAAGAATATCAGCTGTAGAGAGCTTAGAAAGAAAATCTAAGAAATGATGTACATTTCTAGCCTTTGTTACAGATTCACCACATGCCTGGGTTACATATTTGGAATTTGATATTTCATGATCTGGCAGCTAGACATTTCTACTTTTGTGATTAAGTTGTCTAATCTCTTTATTTATTGTTCTTTATTCTTGTAGAAGGAGCCGGATCCAGACAGTTTCGGATTACAAAAGAGTACGGGTTTTGCACATAACAGGAGAAGCAAGCATTAAAGGAATCTTCTCGTCAATGCCACATCTTCCAACTTCGTTGTACGTTTTATATACCTGTTAATGTTTGGAGCGATTACATTTATAAGACAGGTATGTGCAGGTATATATGATTATTGATTATTGTCTGGAAATAAAGCGATAATAATTAACATTCATCTATGTGTGCGCATCTATTGTGAGCTTGGGGTGTACGAGCAATCAACATTCTCTATTTGAAAATGTTTTCTATACCTTCTTGACTCATTTTAACCGTTGACTATTAAGGTGTTTAAGCGTACATTCAAAGATGCTGCCAGCAGTCATAGATGCAACTGTGGCGGATGGGTGATAATGACATACTGATGGTCCACCATATGGGAAGATGGTCGTCAGGCAACTCACCTTTCCAGTTTATGCATCGATCATCTGATGTCATAATTAACTATGTGATGTGTATGATGATGTCATAATTAACTATGTGATGTGTATGATGATGCCATAATTACTACGTCATGAATGATTCGATATAGTCCATCTTTAATGCTTAATAGTATGACACGTTGTACAAATTGTATATCTTTACTATTTAATAAACATTCTGTCGAATATTTTGAAACTAACTTGACTGGGCACGTTTGCAACTACACCCAGTCAAATTAATTTCAAAACATTCAACAGCTTACATGTAGTTTTCTGGAAATTGATAGTCAGGGATGTTAGGGATCGATCAATCCCAACACCAGTGAGGTGTGGGTGGAGCGTAGCTAGTGATGGGCATAGCTAAAACTGGAACGGTTCATTGGCCATATTAATTTACGTATTTAATATGCAGCCATCATACAGCTAAATTTAAAACATTTGAGTCTTAGCAAAAACTTCTGATAAGAAATCAAAGAACATCTAAACTTAAGAGAACAACAGAAAAATGTGCTTGTCCAGCTTCCAATGCATAGAAAATGTTGTCTGCTATGATAAATATAGCTGTATTTAACAAACTCATGTGGCCAAATAAACAAAGACGAGTCTGTAAGTAGGTAGAACTATGGCAAATGTAAGAAGAAAGAGTCCAGTTCACGGGTGATCTTGTATAGTCCGTCAGTATACATATCTTATTTGATGTACTATAAAAATCCATAATCATTGTTAAATCATTAGATACTAATGTATACATTTATTTGACTGGTGGACTTTACACACTATGTCAGCATTGTTTGTGACAGGAGTGGGCAGCAACGCACGCTGATGCATTATTGATGGATGTGGAGGAGGTTCAGATAATCAGATGTGCTCAGAATATACCTGCCATTATTACCTACACTACAGTACACCTCAGAAATACCTTAGTATTTTTCGAACCAAAATAAAATATACTGTTGAATATTTTATATGTAATTTGATTGGAAGCCATTGCTGTCATAGGTCCAATCAAATTAACCCTTTAACCCTCAAATTATTTCAAGAAAATCTCAATTCCCTCATAGGAAATGTCCATTTGCAGACCAAGAAGACTATTTTTGAAATTTTACCACTGGAATGACTGGCTCAGCTATCGAGCCAGTCATTCCAGTGGTAAATTTTCAAAAAGTCTTCTCCTGGTCTGCAAACGGATATTTCTCAAGACCACTGCAGAAGCCGTTTTCGGCTGATATGAGTGTTAAATGGTTAAGAACTAAAATATTCAACAGAACATTTCCTACATCATGTTTAAAACTGCACTACCAGTAATTAATATGTTTCTGTTTCGGATATGAGCTGCAGTGTACATATTCTGTGCTCAGATACAATGGATATGTTTGCTCAAAGAGGAAAGCTCTTAGCTTTGAACAATGCATACAATAGCAGCATCTTCAGGAATAGGTATCTGACTTCTAATGCTTCATCGTCATCCTAATATATGCCCATTCACATCGCTCCGCTGTTCGTGGTTGACTTGCAAACCTTTGATCTCTTGCTATGTGACTTAACATTACAAGCCGGTATGAGTCCACCAATCAGATTTCAGCTTACTTCGCTCTATAGGCGAGACTTCATCCAATGAACTAATTTACAATCACAATAACAAAAACAATATCGAGCAGCTGTTGAGATGGAAGGAGATATTTGCAAAAGTTTGCAATCATTTTTCTCGAAATGAGTTATTGAGGAACAGAAACTCCTTTTATTTTTTATCAAGCAATTTCATTGGCAGACGTTGACTGACCTCAGCTCATTAATATTATTGTACATATTTATGTTCGTGAACTTAGTGTAGACATCAAAAGCCTGCAAGCAAGGTACTCGATACAGGAGCGGAGTGGTAAGGCGAGGATCGTGCAATAGGAGGATGACGCTTCATGTGATTAACCATTTTATCACAGAACTCACTATTTCAATTCACCTTTCCAGAGTATCCACCCATCACATGACGTCATAATCAACTACGTGATGTATACAATGACATCATAGTAAATGATGTCATGAATGACGTAGATAAGTACATCATGAACGCATATTTGAAGACGGGCTATGCATTGTTGTACAAATTGTATGTATTTACTATTTAAATATTCTGTTGAATATTTTGAAACTAATTTGACTGGGCGCTGTTGCTGCCATAGGCAGCAACAGCGCCCAGTCAAATTAGTTTCAAAATATTCAACAGCTCACCTGTGTATTTTTTTGGAAATCGAGTCAGGGTGTTCAGATATCGATCGATCCCAAAACGGCGCGGTGTGGGTGGAGTTTAGCTAGAGATGGGCGGGGCATAGCTAAAATCGGAAATGTCCATTCCAAAGCAGACACACATGTCAAGTGATTTAAACTTTGGAGGATGCATCCAAATGGGGATGATTAAGGGATGTTACTAAGAGGCTCCTCATCCAATATAGTGAAGCCTAGTTTTTCTCCGGAGTGGTGTAAAAGGATCCTGTATGTTTCTATTTCCTGATCGTGATGAGGTACTTGTGCCGCATTGTGGGCGGGTATATTCAAAGGTCAAACAATATTGGGAGACAATTGAGTGTTTTACTTGACAATTAGCTAATGCCATGATGATAGGTAGTGTGGATCTGATGATTCACTCCTTCAATTGGAAGATGGTACCTTTCCACTGATTTGTGAGAGAAATGGGTGGGGGAGCTTAGCTTGTCCTCAGTATTGTTCTAATATAGGAAATAATGGGAAAATGTCATGAATTATTGATGCACAGGAGGGCGAGTTCGTGAATGACAATATCATGTGTATACCAATTTTTTAGATTTGGGATTGATGTTATGTTATAAATCCCTTCGAGAATGATGCAGTCAGAATACTAGTCAAGAGTTACATGTTCTTTATTTGTGATATATCAAATTGACACATAAAGAAAACATCTCATAAATTGGGAAAGTTGCTAACAGCGGCAAATTCTGTCCTAAAATTGTTTCATTACCCAAAAATATATTCTATATCCATTGTACACCAATTTAGTATAAAAAACAGATTTATAAGGAACGTCACTGATGAAAGCAATGTTTATTCTATTATGGATGGTTGTGAATGATCCAATACTCAAAAACGAAAACATGTTATATTTTTGTGGTATGCCGATTTGCATAGAAAATTTGTTCCACAGATTGTATATATGGCAGGAGAGATTTTACTATACATGGAAAATAAAAACATTTAGGAGGGAATCTGTAAGCCACGCCCGTCTAATCCTGATGTCACAGGCAGCCAAGAAGTATAAATCCTGGATAAAACACTATGTGTCACAATCAAGTTACGCGTGAATGACCACAGCAGTCAGCAAGTCTTGAATGGTCTGAGCCAGTTGATGTATGCCTAAATAGTATAACAAAAGACATCTAATTTTAAATGTTCTGGTTTAAATTGATAGTAGGCGTGTTGAGATGGAAAGAGATATTTGCAAAAGTTTGCAATCATTTTTCTCGAAACGAGTTATTGAGGAACAGAAACTCCTTTTATTTTTATGTATACATTGACAGATTGTATGAAAGAAAATTTGGAAAAACTGTTGTCAAATGCCACCTGCCACTTGCATAATCTATATTTAATTATTCTCGTGATCATTGTGGAAACTTGTATAAAAATGAAGGTTTTATATTGATTGAGGAGATCGATGGTGGGTGATGCCCAAGAGAATACTGTCTGTATGCTGTTGTTAAATTTACATGAAGAAGAAAGATATATGATATAAAAACTTAGTGTTGTCAACTTATTTATGATGTTAAAAGTTAAAGCATAGACTAATCTGAAAAGCTGTATGTTAGTCAATGAAGACAATTGTGCAGTCAGTCAGTCAGTGGAAGTCAATAATTTAGTCAGTCAGTCAGTCGGCTCGTCAGTCAGTCCGTCAATACCTCGGCCGGTCTGTTAATTAGTGAACCGACCATCCTGGAATATTCAAGTCTGGCAGTCAATCTGATACTTATCACCGGTAATAGACAATTATATTCATCCGTCAGACAATCATTCCATCATCAGCTCGATCAGTAGCTTCATCCCCCGAAGCCGTAGACACTTATATACATCTGTCCGACGATCATACCACCATCTCTAGGATTAGATGGAATGCAAATAGACCTATATGCGAAATATACGTTACCAAACAAAATTATATCCATGGTAAGGATCACCTCCATTTTGAGGTTTCTCAGTATTGGCACATGTCATATCTGGAGAAGTTAAGAGTGGGATCACAATCACTTGTCATTGATACATAATGCTTGTCATCGATTGGAGAAGAAGCATCAGGTATCAAGCAATCAATCACAAGTGACCATGGTTCCCTACATTATACTCACCAAACATACTTAAGTCAATGGTAAATATAATAGGCTTTGTGCTGTGAGTCATGGTACGATACATCTGCGACAGATGTGTCATGGCCAGTGCTGAGTGATGCAGACAGTTATATCACATAGGAACACCTACACAAGCAACTGTGAACTAATTTTGCACTGTATATTTAATGTTTTAACAGAGCAGCTGTCACCCACACCTCATATTAATAGGGATGTGCCTTTAGGCCGTAGTGAGCAACAGCTTTCATCAAGTTAAATTAGTTTTGAGCTATTTAACGGAATGTGTCTTATAATAGGAAAGTCTTTAACCAAGTAAGAAGCTACAAGATTTGACCAATTAAGTCAAAATTTTAAGAAAATCTAAATATTTCCCTTTTGAACGTCCATTTTCAGGGCGAGAGAATAAAAATACGCTTCTCTTGCACTGCAAAAATCCATTCCACAAGAACACTTCAGTGGCCAGTTTTGGCCAGTGTGACCATAGAAATGTACATATATTTTCATAAGATTTCTATGAGTGTGAGCAGTAAAGGGTTAACATGTAGTATGAAGAAGGGCTGTGTGTTAATTCTGGCTGCATACACAGCTGCATTAACCCTTCAACACTCATATCAGCCAAAAATGGCTTCTGCAGTGGTCTTGAGAAATGTCCATTTTCAGGCCAATAGAAGACTAATTTTGAACGTTTAACACTAGAATGACTGGCTTGATAACTGAGCCAGTCATTCCAGTGGTGAATTTTCAAAAGTAGTCTTCTCTTGGTCTGCAAATGGACATTTTCTATGAGAAAATTAAAATTTTCTTGAACAAATTCGAGGTTTTATAGCTGCATGTGTGTGAATAGTATTATCTGAGATGTTATATAATACTGTTGAGGAAAGATGAAGGGATACAACTAACCCTTCAGGTAACTGTTTAGCCAGCAAAAACACCTTCTGCAGTGGTCTTGAGAAATGTTCATTTGCTGTTTAATAAGCCTATTTTAGAAAATTTACCACTAGAATGACTGGCTCAATATCCGAGCTAGTCATTCCAGTGGTAATTTTTCAACAATAATCTTCTCTTAGTCAGCAAATGGTAATTTTTTAGGAGAAAATTTAAACTTTCTTGCCAGAATTTGAGTATTAGATGGGTAACCAGTCTAACCACTATTGATCAGTCGCTGGACAATCAATTATTCAGTATCATAACTCATTGGAATTATTCAAGCTCTAGGAAGCTCGTGTAATTAGCTTGCAACAATACATGTGCTAATGACAAGCAGTTTTCCGACAATTTCCCAGATGTCTACTGGCAGAAAATTAACCCCTTTCAAAGCTGTGCAGTCTATCTCAATTTTCACAGCGTGTTTAATTATTGGTGAACATTGGCAGCAACAGGTTCCAGTCAAATTAGTTTAAAAATAATCAACAAAATATTTTACAACAGTTTACTATTCAAAAAAGCTACTGAATACTTTGAAACTAATTCAACTGAAACCGCTTTTTGCCATTAGGCAGCAAATTAGCTCCCAGTCAACTTAGTTTCAAAATATTTAACAGACTATTTCTTTATATATAACAAATTGTCATCTCTCATCAGGGATGATAAAAGGGTTAAATCACAATTGACCTTTCCAGTTTTAGCTATGCCCCGCCCATCTCTAGCTAAGCTCCACCCACACCTCGCTCGTGTTGGGATCGAGTGGTCCATGAACTCCCTGACCATCAATTTCCTTAAAACTATACAAGCAAGCTATTAAATATTTTCAAACTAATTTGACTGGGTGCTGTTGCTGCCTATGGCAGCAACAGGGCCCAGTCAATTTAGTTTCAAAATATTCGACAGCATGTTTATTACATGTAAATAGTAGACTATTAAGCGCTTAAGAAGGTAAAATTGAGTCATTCATGCTGTAATTGATTATGACATCATCCTGAGCTTCATGTAGTTGTTTATGATGTCATATGATGGATGGAAAAACTGGAACGGTCCATTAAAATATTGTAAGCTGGTATGACAATCAGAACATCCAGGGCTTAAAATAATTCATCTCATTTTTACCTAAAGATATGAAATGTGTATTTTGAGAGCAGCAAGAGATAGCTTTCACCAAAATCGTTCTGTTAAAATAATCAACAGAAGTTAAATTATTGCCTGTAGTACAGGTAAAATTATACTAAATAACAGGTAAATCCCACCGACAGGTGTATAGAATGAAAGCTGAATTAACGCTCTAAGTATCACGCTGGCCAAAACTGGCCTTTCAGTGATCGTGAGGAATTTCCATTTGAAGGCCAAGAGAAAAATCTTACCACTGAAATGACCGATAAACAAGCCAGTCATTCCAGTAGTAAATTTCCAAAAATAGTCTTCTATTAGCTTACAAATGGATATTTTCTGAGCAAATTTGTTTGATTTTCCAATCTTAGCCATTAACCCTTTAACCTTCGGATTTGTTCATGAAAATTTTAATTTTCTCATAGAAAATGTCCATTTTGCAGACCAAGAGAAGACTATTATTGAAAATTTACCACTGGAATGACAGTGGTAAAATAACAAAAATATTTTTCTCTAGATCCTGCAAATGGACATTTCTCAAGACCACTGCAGATGCCATTTTTGACTGATATGAGTGTTAAAGGGTTAAAGGATTCCATCCAGGATTTGAAATTCAAGGCAACTGTAGAGATATATTTAAAAACAGTTATTAGGCAAAAAATGTATATCAATAACAGCTAAATTCTTTTTCAAATCATCAATTGAATATTCCTTTCATCGTCAGGACGGTGGCCTAGTAGCAATGAGAGTTAAAAAGTAAACACAAAATACAGCCTGCTTTCTTTGAGAAAATTATCAAGTCAGTCCACGAAGCAATATATCACAATAACGATGGCAAAATGAATATCTGGGGAAAAAAGTTGACCAATAAAAACAGTGTTTCTTCGGGCTCGTGTAAATTAATCATCTTTTAACCTCTCGCAGTGGTCAAGGGCGGTACCTCATCATTGGTGAAAGACGTGATTTAGTGTAGGAGATGAAGGATTATTTTACTGAGGCAGCAGTATTTAAGCGCTAACTTTGCCAATTTCTCAATTCATCAGCACTTCCATTGGCAGTACATAAACACATGCTTAATCTGAGTGGCAACGCTTCAAATTCCATGTCCGAAATTCAAGACAAGTATACGAAAAAGTTGTTGAAAATTTAAAAATAAATTTGAATGAATCTTTTGCTTCCAGAGGCAGCAACATCTCCCAGTCAAATTAGTTTCAAAATATTCCACAAAATCTTCCTTACAGCATAAAGAACTTGTAGATTCTCATCTGCGAGCATCAAAGAGAGAATATTCCTACTAAATATTATTTATTTATGCAGAGGATTTTGAAAAAAAAATTATCATTATTAAAATTTGACCCTCAAATTTCTTCGAGAAAATTTCAATTTTCTCATAGAAAATATCAATTTGCAGACCAAGAGAATACTATTTTTGAAAATTTATCACTGGAATGACTGGCTCGCTTATCGAGTCAGTCATTCCAGTGGTAAACTTTCAAAAATAGTTTTCTCTTGGTCTGCAAATGGAGATTTCTGAAGACCACGGCAGAAGCCATTTTTGGCTGATATTAGTGTTAAAGCGTTAATAATTAATTTGACTCATTTCTTTGCAACAATGAAATATAAGTTAAATGTTTACAGCGATCCCTCCATTCCATGAAGGAACACCTGAGTGCAGAGCATTACTTAGTACAGTTTTACTCAGTTTAAGAATCTATAAGTAAGAATCAGAATATTTACTCAATTTGAAATATATTTCATTGATCTATCCCTGTATGTTCTTTCAACCACTTTTAACTATTCGCGTGTTAGAGCAATTCTTTATATTATGTACATTACAAATTTCTGTAAATTAAGTATTTAAAGTACAAGCCCTGTGAAGGAATTCCAACTCACTGTATGTCCAATAGAATGGAAAGTCCAATGGTGTGTGTGGGGGGTGGGGGTGGGGGAGGGGTGGGGAGGGGTGAGGTTGTGGGGGGGGGGGGGAGCTCATAGTAATAAAGTTAATGGTACCAAATAATGTTGATAAAATAAGTGTGGTTAATTTACTGTCTCTAGACAATTACAAAACTCATCCTTAAGAAAGGACTGGGAAAACATTATGATACTATTACTACACGAATCAGTCGTTTAAAGCATCAAGGCATTAGCACCTGGTAGTTTCTCATTCACAAACTTCACAAATAGTTATTATTAAAAGGAATGGCAGATACATGCTTGATGTATCCTTACAAGTGTCTAGCTCAAACGTCATTCTATTACAGCCATTGAAATGCATCTAGTCATTCTTGTCTAAATGCTAAGTGTTATTTTAATCAATTATATTCATGAAGCAGACATGCTGTATAAGTACACAAGCTTCTACACACAATGGTACTTTATCTATAGTCTGGACACCTGGACTTCATGATTGTGTACTGTGAATCCATCCACCCATCCATCCACCAACTCACCTACCCACCCATCCATCCATCCATCTAATACTCTATCTATCTAACAATCTATCTATCTAATAATCTATCTATCCAATAATAGTCTGCCTGCTGCCTGCCTGCCTGCCTACCTACCTATCTACGTGAGAAAGATTGTCAGAATCAATAATGTTAGTCTTGCCCACTTCACCGACAAATCCTTGAAAAAGTATATTCTTTATGATATTAAACTTATTCTGTTGAATATTTTGAAATAAATCTGACTAGAAACTTCCAGTCAAATTAATTTCAAAATATTCAGCAGTTTTCCTCTAACGGTAGCGTTGAAAATGAGAACTTGGGAATTCATTGATGAAAGGGTTAATCTTTAACCTTATAGGTACCACAAACAACAATTTTGTTTATAATATACGGAACATTCACCAGCTTTCCTGTAATGGTTCTCTTGAAATTAAGACACTGGGATATCAAGTGATAGTGGCTTAAAAGGTATCAAGATCTTTGTACCTTAATGTTGCGAAGCGTTGCATCATCAAACTAACAAGGTCGGTTAGAATCTCATCTCAGTAGCTGTGGGTTTTAGATATTTTTCAGATTTTAAGGATTTTTTTTTCTGATCACACCATTTTAAAAGATTGTGGAATCATGTTGTATGGTCCGGTCCCACTCATTCCTGTGTTAAAATCAGAGCCAAATCGGACCAGCAGTTTCTGAGAAATTAACAGATCAAGAATTTGATCTCATCCGGATTCAGGTTCTTTTAATCCGGTTCACGGTCACCCTCTGGAAATCCTCATGCAAGGCAAGCTCCTTCATTGTGCTAGAATTTGAACCAAATCAGATCAGTAGTTTTTGAGATACAGCCTGGAATAAGATTTTGTGACTGACTAAACGACCGACTGACTAAGGGACTAAAAGATGCCGGGTTTATTGAGCTGATACTAGAAGCCAAAAACTGAGGAAACAACATTTAAATATTTACTCTTTAACCCTTTAACAATTACATTTGTTCAAAAAGATTTCAATTTTCTCATATATAAATGTCGATTTGCAGACCAAGAGAAGACTATTTTTGAAAATTTAATACTGGAATGTCATTTCTCAAGACCAAACAGAAGGCGTTTTTGGCTGATATGAGTGTTAAAGGGTTAACCATCAGGCCGGCCCAACATGACCTCTGCAGTTGTCTTGAGCATTGTCCATTTTCAAGCCAAATAAAAACTATTTTCGAAAATTTACCACGCCAGTGGCAGTGTTAAGCAACCTAGTCATTCTAGTGATAAATTCTCAACAATTAACTTTCTCTTGGCCTGTGAATGGACGTCCAATAAACATATCTTTTGATTTTCTTGACAAAACATTGCCGCCTTTAAAGTGTCATATTTTTGCCTATAGTTATATGTATACTATCATTTTGCGCTTCAAGGTCAGCCCAGCCACATAAAACTGAAATAAAATACATGTCCAAGGAGCATATATGACCCGATGCACTATTTATAGATATAACCAAAAAGATATCTGTTATATTAAAGCTAACAAATAGGTTATAATAATATTTTTAGCATTATAGCTCAATTTAGAATAAATCTGTACATAAAGGTTTTCATGTGAGCAGTCAGAAAACATAAATTTAATAATAAATCTATCACAATTAGGTATATATACATTGATCGTATTAACACCGTAGTGCTTGAAGTTCCAGTGACTTGATTTCAGGTATATGGGAAAGGGGTTTAATATTTTGAAACTGATTTGACTGGAACCTATTGCTGCCATAGGTAGCAACAATTCCCAGTCAAATTAGTTTCAAAATATTCACCAGAATGTGCCTTAGATAATGAAGAATTTGTTGATGTTGTTATATGAGGATGAACGTGTTACTTGCAGAATTAAGTGACCATAATTACCTTTCTTTATTTGGTACTGTACTTTAGAATATTACTTGGTGTCCATTTATGATTTTGCAAATGCTGTTGCCAAGCACATTATTTTTAAATATCACGATTAAAATGAACACTTAATAATTGTCCTTTCAAAAATAATTAGGCATAACTGTACATGGGTGTGATGGACAAAATAACAAAACTGACAAACGAACACGCTTAACCATTCCACGCTGAAGCCGGTCAAAACGGGCTCCTTCAGTGGCTTCACGGGAATATCCATTTGCAGGATAAGATTATTTTTGAAAACTTACCACTGGAATGACTGGCTCAATAAATGAGCCAGTCATTCCAGTGGTAAATTTTCAAAAGGAGTTCTCTCTCGGCCTTCATATGGCCATTAAATAAGCAAATTTAAAAAATCTAATTTGACCACTATAGGTTTAAGAAAAATATTATATTTCATATTCACTATTGTTAAAAGAATTTATGTCTTCATAAAAAAAATTGAAAATACATCATAGAAAATATTATTTTGATTTAATTATAGACATTTATGTATAAGATTGCGGGATCTGACCAGTGGCCGTAATTGAAGCTGGACCACAACAAAACATAATATAATAAATTTATGGTTACAATAACGTATAGGCATATTCTGAGAAAGTCTAGGGCATTTAAGATACGGGTTAATGACCTGGAACTATTTTGAAATATTAATAATTAATGGTCAAATGTTTGAAAGGCTTTAGTTAGTAAAGTTATTAATGATGGGAAAAGTAATATTATTATATTTATGTTTTTCCTCTTGATCTAGAGCATAATAGACTCATGAATACATCTACATTCAGCTTTAATGATGTTCTTAGAAGTTTTTTCCTGTATGATTCAAGGACACAAGTTATTAAAACAACTTTTATTTAGTCAGTGTTTTCTCCAAGTCAAATTTTTTGCAGCATAAATTTTATGATTCTACATTTGTTAGGTTGAAATTTCTATAAATTATAATTCAGTTATACCAAAGATGACACCTACACGTCGGCCCCCACTGCAAGGATAGGTCACTTGATTGCAACTATTTGTGTGTTGAAATTTTAACTCCAAGCTAGGTAGGTACACTCAGAGAAGCACAAGAATCCAGGACTCCGCATGTGTATAGGGTCCTATGATGCTATTGACAAATATGTTTAGGCAAGATGAACAGATGGATGGATGGATGGATGGTCGGATGGATGGATGGCCGGATGAATAGAGGGATATACTGACCCTAAAGATAGCATACTGTTCCCACAACCTATAATTAATGTATGAGATTCAAGTAGAAGTTATCAAAGACAAAACAAAATCTCCCTTGAAGACCAAATTTCTGAGACTGTGGACATCGAGCGCTACAGGCCTCTCTTTAACTCTTTAATGGTCAAGCCAGCCAAAACCGGCCTCTGCAGTGGTCATGGGAATGTCCATTTGCAGGCCAAGAGGAAACTACTTTTTAAAATTTACCACTGGAATGCCTGGCTCGATAACCGAGCCAGTCATTCCAGTGGTAAATTTAAAAAAAAATAGTCCTCTTGCCCTACAAATGGACATTCTATAAGCAAATATTTAGATTTTCTTGACCAGATTTTACCATTAAATGGATAAGGCGTCTATGTTGTAACCACATTCAGAGCACTTAGACAATTAGCAACTGTCATTCCCTCTCAATTCTCAAATGATGGCACAGTGGCCACACCAGCTACACTGTTTCGGAGAAGGAAATCAAAATTGCTTAGACTGTCTCATGCCAGCATTGCAATCTTATATAATTTGCCAAATGGACGTGGCTAATTTACTATAAATACACTGATCTGGCAGACGTTGTACAGCAAATAGAGGGAGAGGTCTGAACATGATCTAAATGTCTGAAATTGACAAATAAATGACAGTAAAAATCGATCCAAGAAGTAATTATAGCTTCACGATTAAATCAGTCAAAGATAAATTTCCGTTCACCGCATCCTGGGATATTGCATTTTAACAAATTGGGCCATGCCATTTATTTAACTAGTGCAAGTGTTTTGAAGAAGTTATTAATATGTGCTTATTTTAAGTCAATGTTAACTGATTAACACTTTGCAGATATTGAACTTTCACTGTCTCAAACTCATGACAACTATATAAGTGCTGTTGAATATTTTGAATGTAATTTGACTGGAACCTGTTCGAGGAAACAATATCTCAAATTCAAATACTTTCAAAATACTCAACAGAATATGGGTGGGGTGGGGTTAAAGCTGGAATCAACCACATTCAGGCTCTCCAAATCAAGAAAGCTATACAGGAACGCTGTTGAAAGGAATATGACTGGAACTTGTTGCTGTCATTAGCAGCAACACTTCCCAGTTAAACTACTTTCAAAATAATCAACAGAATATTCTTTATATTAAATAGAATTTATTCTTCCTCATCTGTGTCAGAGGGTTAAAGGGTGCGAAGCGACGCATTCAGGCAAATATTAGTGATGCTGAAAAACGTCACACATTAGAAGATGGTTGAGATAATACTCAGACAAACACAGAGTGCTGTACACATTTACACAGGAGTTTCTATGTATTTAATCTAACACTTAGCAGAACTGAAACCAATAAATCTCTGAGAATCATACGTCACCACCACTAAACATCACACCAGTAGTGTATATATGATCAGAGAACTCTGGTCACATCCATTACCAAGACAAATACGCATGTACCATACAGCGCAATCGTGAATCAATATGATGATCAAGTGAATTATTCACTTTCAAATACTGATATATATATATCCACACCATATTGGTCGATCGATAAATATCCCTGTTGCAAAGCATACATTCGACACTAATAATCTAACACAAAATCTTAACCCTTTAAAGGTTATGTCGGCCAAAAACACGCCTCTGTTATGGTCCTGTGGAATGCTCATTTACAGACCAAGAAAATGTAATTTTTGAAAATTTTCCACTGGTGATAAATTGTCCAAAATTGTGGGGGTTTTGGCCTGTAAATGACCATTCAAATAGGTAGATATTTAAATTTTCTTGACCAAATTTGACCATAAGGGCTAAACAACATGGATTATAAATGTTTAACCCCTTTACCTTTCACATACCAGAAACAAGCAATTCTGTCTTATATTGACTAAAGATGGTCTATGTTTGACCATGTGGTAAGGATGCCAGAAGACACACCAGCACAGAGCGCATTGTAATTCACCCTACTCAGAGCCAGCAAGTATAAAGCCAGGAGAGGAAGTCATAGCATAACTATGTTACATGTGCTACCAGGTGACCTCAACAAAACAGGCCTCTGTACACTGAGAATGGACTTGAGGAAGCTAAGGATTTTGACTGAGGACAAGACACTGTGGTCAAAGGCTATATATATATATTTAGTAGAAAATCATGCAGCTGCAATCACTTGATGGCCACAGAACTATTTGGCCAATCAAGTTCCCTTAAACAAACCTGGTTCAGCTCTTGCCTGAGATGATATTTCATGAGTCATGAATCGATACCCCAAGCGATTTTGTAGATTTTAAGACATTTCTAACAAACGGGACATAATACCCCGCCATGATGACAAACCAATGAATGAGAGCTATCAAAAAATATTTATTCCTTCCTCAGCCCCATCAGACCAGTCATCCTTATGAAGTGTCAAAGCGATCCGCTAAATGGTCAAGATATCATCCAGAAACCAATTTTCAAGATGGCTGCCGCTGACTGGCGGCGATATTAGATTTTGGATTATCATAAATTTCGATAAGTTTCTTCACCAGACATATTCCAACGACCATTGGAAGTGATCCAATAAATGAAATCCAGAAACCAACTTTCAAGATGGCAGCCCATGGCTGGCGGCCATCTTGGAGTTCGGATCATCGTAGATTTCGATAGGTTTCTTCTCCACACCTAGTCCAACCAACCTACGAAGTTTCAAAGGGATCCGATAAACGGCAACGGAGTTATCATTTGGAAACCAATTTTCAAGATGGCCACCGGTGTCTGGCAGCCATCTTGGAGTTTGTATCATTGTCAATCTAGACAGGTTTCGTCCCCAGAGGTAGTCGAACCTACCTATGAAATTTCATAGCGATCCGATAAACGGCAACAGAGTTATCATCAAGAAACCAATTTTCAAGATGGCCAACGGTGGCTGGTGGCCATCTTGGATTTCGGATCATTGTCGATTTCCATAGGTTTCTTCCCCAGAGGTAGTCCAACCACCCTATCAAGTTTCATAGCGATCCGATAAGCGATAACGGAGTTATCATCTGGAAACCAATTTTCAAGATGGCCACCGGTGGATGGTGGCCATCTTGGATTTCGGATCATTGCCGATTCCGATAGCTTTCTTCCTCAGTCCTAGTCCAACCACTCTAAAAAGTTTCAAAGCAATCCGATAAACGGTAACGGAGTTATCATCTGGAAACCAATTTTCAAGATGGCCGACTGTGGCTGGCGGCCATTTTGGATTTTGGATCATCATCGATTTCGATAGGTTGCTTCCGCAGACCTAGTTCAACCAATCTATGAAGTTTCAAAGCGATCCGATAAACGGTAAAAGGGTTATCATCCAGAAACCAATTTTCAAGATGGCTACCGGTGGCTGGCGGCCAACTTGGATTTCGGATGATCGTCGATTTCAATAGGTTCTTCCCCAGGCCTCGTCCCACCACCCTATAAAATTTCAATGCGATCCGACAACAGGTAACAGAGTTATCATCCGGAAACCAATTTTCAAGATGGCCATCGGTGGCTGGCAGCCATCTTGGATTTTGGATCATCATCGATTTCGATAGGTTTCTTCCCAAGACCTAGTCCAACCACCCTATGAAGTTTCAATGCGATCCGACAAACGGATGGATGGCGCTATTACATAATACCCAAGATTTTTTGGCGGGATATAAAAACCAGCCAAAATCCAAGATGGATTCAAATTGGCCGATCGGCTTCCTAATTGCACAAACTTGGATCTCTATGCCCTAAAGATGCTTTCTGTCAAATATACTTGAACTTGGCCCAGTGGTTCTCGAGAAGACATTGAAAATTTCCTAATGCTTTAGTATTGGAACTTTTGGTGGGAATATTCTGTTGAATATTTAGAAACTAATCTGACTGGGCACTGTTGCTGTCAAGGGATTAATATTAGGTTTAAAGCGCTTCTGCAGTGGGAAATATCCATTTGTAGACCAAGAGAAATCTTTTTGGAAAGATTCACTGAAATGACTAACTCGATATAGCAAAAACTTGATAGCCAAGTCGCCAGCCATTTCAGTACTAAGTTTTGAAAATTTATATTTGTCTCTTTTTCTAGAAATGGACATTTTCACTGAGACAAGGTTTTATATTATTGGCCAATTGTGATCATTAAGGGTTTCCTGATAAAATTTAACTGTCTTGCTGCTGCAAGCCTTAATGAGCTAAAACTCATGCCTTGATTAATATTTTGAAAACAATTTGACTGAAAGTTGTTGGTGGCTTAGCTTAGTCACCAACAACTTTCAGGCAAATTGTTTTCAAAATATTTAGCAGGTCCAGCGATATAACATTTGGAATATGTCGTCCGCAAACACTCAGCAGTCAGGCAGTTAAGCAGTAATTAAGTCACACAGACAACTTACTTGACTATCTGTGTGCACTTTTTCCTTTGCATATTTGATGCCTCCACCACAAAGAACAACATCAGTAGCAGCGCAGATATCGGTACAACATAAAACATGCTTAAAGACTGTTCTCCGTATAACTCCATAGTATAATACAGAGTACTCAATGAGATCTAGTCACAGTGCAGTGACTTACGATAATGATTTTTACAATGTTCCTTGTGTGATGTCATAGCAGGGCCAAACTCATTCTGAAAATATATAAAATGAAGATGAGCGTTAGCTAGGTGTTGTGAGAGTTCACGATGGAAAATTAATTGCAACCAATGTTAATTAAATCATATGCAAATGATATGCAGACTAATTAAGACAAACAGCAATTTATATAGCATCATCGGACCATTAAAGTTAGTCGACCAAAATTACCATAAGTTTCACGTTTGATCTTATTGACAGAGATCTCAGATCTGGATCTGTGGGCAGAAGAATAATGTTTATGAGTTTGATATTCTGCACAGACTTCCTCAGGTCTGCACCAAGTTTTCTAGAATTATCATGTTAACTCTTTCCTATTCACAAACCTGAAGCATAAAATTATTTAGCGTGTTAGAAATCATTTGCTTAAAATTTTGAAACTAATTTGACTGGATGCTGTTGCTGGCTAAAGCAGCAGCAGCTTCCAGTCAAATTGGTCTTAAAAATATTCAACAGCTTACCATTTATGAATGATTTGAATTGATGAAATTAAGATTTTTCAATGGAGGTTGTTAACTAACCCTTTTAACAGTGACATAATCCGTTTATATCTTAATGATCAGTTCCTTTTGCAAAATGTGTTCATTTTGAAATCACAGTGTTGAAAAAAAATGAGGCGTAATTTGGAAAATTCAGACTAACAATTTGAATACCACAGCACTGTTTCAAAATAAAGTAAAGTGGATAGGCTAGCGGTGCCTACAGAACAATGAATGAAGTAGCGTTAACAGACCATTTGCCAGGAAATTGTTTAAATACTGCCCTTAGTATTGTACATGCGATAACTAAATTCGATTAAATACATTATATTTTGATATTTTCTTATACGTCTAATCCATCAAAGTCATATTCATGAACACTTACACTCTACGAACTTATACACACGGTCTTATAAAGCAATACTGAAAACAACCCCCACCCTCACACACACCCTCCTGATCTCATAAAAATATATATATATATACATGGCGAATAAAACATGAACAAATGATGAAACCGCGTCATCATTGATCAAATCTATAGAAAGCATTTACCAACCAGACTCGAGGATAATCCTCACGTAAATATTTGCCTGAGCACTACTGAATATGGAGACAATGATCCGGTGACAATAGTTCACTACTCAGTGCGCATAACCAGGACGACGCCTGCTCACTGACGATGACTACTTACTGTAGCGTATTTATATACATACATAAAGTTATTATATTACCATTGATGCTGCTACACTTTTCATTCCAAATTTATTTCAAGAAACAATAATTTCAACATTCAAGAGAGATAAATAAACAATTTAAAAATAGTGAGTAATTTAAAAATAATTTCACTGGAAGTCTTTTGGTGTCGGGAGCAGCAATAATATTAAATGCAATACATGAGTTTTAAAATAAATAATTTATTACCCAATTACAAGTTCCATAATAAACCAGATGAAAAGGGTTAATTAATTAAGCCCATACCTGATGCCAACAGGTAAAAAGTTCATTAAATTCATCCGCGCCAGTTACTCTGGATGACTGTTTACATAATGTATAGTGAAGATCATGATATGAATTCAGTTATTCAATGGAGAAACAATAAGGCAAAGTATGGGGTTCAGAAGAGATGACACTATCATTGTCACTGTATATCTGTACGTGTTAACCATTTAACCATTAAATTTGTGTTAAAAAAAAATTCAATTTTCTCATAGAAAATGTCCATTTGCAGACCAACAGAAGACTATTATTGAAAATTATGACTGGAATGACCGGCTCGGTTAGTGAGCCAGTGACATTCAGTTGTAAATTTTCAAAAATAGTCTTCTCTTGATCTGCAAATGGGCATTTCTCAAGACCAGTGCAGAAGCAGGTTTTTTTTTGCTGATATGAGTGTTAAAGTGTTAACTATTTAACCCTTTCACTGATTTTCAATTTCAACGCTACCATGCAGGAGAACTGTTGAATGTTTTGAAATTAATTTGACTGGAAGCCATTGGTGCCTTAGGCAGCAATGGCCTCCAGTGAAATTAATTTCAAAATATTCAACAGAATAAGGTTTATATCGCAAAGAATTTACTTCTTCAGGAATTTGACATTGAAAGAGTTAATGGTCAAGTTTGGTTAAGAGACAACCATAACTTTTACTTTGGATTTAATAATTAAAACATCCATTTGCAGGACAACAAGAGAAGGCAAAAGTGGGTGGCGGTAAACGACAGAGGTTATTTATGACAGGTGGTTATAAGACCACCTGTCTTAACCTTTTAAAAGACAAAACAACATCAGTAGTGGTCTTGCGAAATGTCCATGTGCAGACCAATAAGACTATTTTTGAAAATTTAATCCTGGAATGAGTGGCTCGATGACCGAGCTAGTCATTCCAGAGGTAAGTTTTCAAAAATAGTCTACTCTTTGTCTGCGAATGGGCATTTTCTATGCGAGAATTTAAATTTTCTTTAACAAATTTGAGTGTTAAAGGGATAACGAACCGCTAACTCTCGAACTTGTTGAAGAAAATTTCAATTTTTAGATAGAAAATATTCATTTGCAGACCATGAGAAGTAGGCTTGTTCGATTATTACTTTGAGCGATCACGATTAATTATTTTGATTAATCATCCTGGTTATAAATTTCACCAACATAACCAAGGCATACAGTATCAATGATGAAAGCTGCAATGGTGTTTAGAAACGTCCATTTGCAGGCCAAGAGAGGACTGTTTTTGAAAATGTATCACTGGAATGCCTGTGGAATGATACATTTTCAGTCTTCTCTTACCCTGTAGTACATGGACATGCATTCGCTGAGCAAAATTAAAATTTTCATAGCCGATTGCATTAAAGAGTAATAAAAAGGTAGATTTTGAAATAATTTATGCAGTAGAATTATTCACGATTATTCGATTATTTCATTTTTAATCTTATAAATTCATGATTTAAAAATGAATCCCGATTTTCAAATTTAATCACATTATCGTGCAAGCCTAATGAGAAGACCCAACACTGAAATGACCGGCACCGTTATCGAGCCCGTCATTCTAGTGGTAAATTTTCAAAAATAGTCTTCTCTTGGTCTGCAAATGGACATCATTTTTGGCTGATATGAGTGTTAAGGGATTAAGTGACCACCTATCTTTACTGACCACTTTTTGATATATTTCAATTGCCCATGTGATGTCCATTAGATGTTAACCCTTTAACACTCATATCAGCCAAAAATGGCTTCTGCAATGGTCGTGCAAAATGTCCATTTGCAGACCAAGAGAAGACTATTTAAAAAAAATTTACCACTGGAATGACTGGCTCGATAACCGAGCCAGTCATTCCAGTGGTAAAAAAAAAAAAAAATTAGTCTTCTCTTGGTCTGCAAATGGACATTTTCTATGGAAAAAAAGAAGAAATTTTAAAAACAAATTCGAGGGTCAACGGGCTAAATCATCTGCCCCTACAAAACAGGAATAACAAATTCCTTGTGATGTAAAGATTATTCTTTTGAATATTTTGGAACTAATTCGATTGAAAGCTGGCAGCAACAGCTTCCAGTCAAATTAGTTTCAAACTAATCAACAGATTTACTGTTAGTTGTTTTGAAATTGATACAGTAGCATTTCAAGTGTTAACCCTTAAACACTCATCTCAGCCAAAAACAGCTTCTGCAGTGGGCTTTAGAAATGTCCATTTGCAGACCAAGAGAAGACTATTTTTGAAAATTTACCACTGGAATGACTGGCTCGATAACCGAGCCAGTCATTCCAGTGGTAAATTTTCAAAAATAGTCTTCTCCTGGTCTGCAAATGGACATTTTCTATGAGAAAATTAAAATTTTCTGAGTGTTAAAGTGTTAAACTGCCTCTACTCAGTATTTAAAATATTATATAAACACGTGAATGTCAATTAACCTTAGAACGGCCAAGTTCATCGAGCCAGTCATTCCAGTGGTAAATTTTCAAAAATAGTCTTCTCTTGGTCTGCAAATGGACATTTTCTATGAGAAAATTAAAATTTTCTGAGTGTTAAAGTGTTAAACTGCCTCTACTCAGTATTTAAAATATTATATAAACACGTGAATGTCAATTAACCTTAGAACGGCCAAGTTCATGGATCAAGAAAAACTAATTTTGCACGGTGTATGCCCTATCTGCACACCAAGAGAAAAATATTTTTGAAAATTTACCACTTGAATGACTGGCTTGATAATCCAGTGGGAAATTTGCAACAAGAATTCCATGGAATTAAATGCCTGCCTCCTCTTTGTCAGTGACCTTTGACCTTGTGACAATGTCATCATGCCGATTCCTAATGTCACAGATAACCATGTATCCAAACTTAGGATTAACGAATCATGAAATTTAATTGTAAATCAGATATTCTAAAAACTAAAACGTAACATTGGAAAAGAAGGTCAAATGAATGACCTTGACCTTTTGTAAGAGAAATTTAAATGTCTTGAACAAATTCAAGGGTTAAAGCGTAAAGGGTTAAATGCATTTAAACAAAAGCTTGACTCGCTTGACTTATCAATCACTCTCCATATTCATCCTGCTACATAAATGGATATATACACAGAATACCAACATTAACTGCCACAGACAATACTTTCAACAATACAGCTAATGGCACCGGTATTCAAAGGACATATACCCCGCCTCACTTTGTCTTCAAGCATAAAAGTCAGCTCGTTAAACAATTATCATGATTATTAACCAGTTAATTAGGCAGGAACAATTAAACTTGTTTCAGCATATCCTAGTTATGTAATATATACTGGTAACCAGGTAACAACAGAGTAAACAGGGATTCTGATGAAGCTCAATTAATCGTCCAAGTCGCATTGATTGTAAGATCTGTCGAATGCGGCTTCTCACAGGGTCGTCTGGAGGTGGGAGTGAAAGAGGGTAATCATTATTAACATCATCAAAATAAGCAATCTAGATGTCATATTCATCAGCAGCATTATATAATCATTACCACTGTCACAACCACCACCTCCTCCGTGGCCATCATTATAACCAACACCGCGATCACCACCTCCTCAGCCATCACTATAGCGACCACCACGATCACCACCATAATCAGAACCATCGCTGCCACCTCTGCAGCCGCCACCACCATAACCATCACCATGCTCAGAACCGCCACCACTTCTACTGCTGCCACCTCCACAGCTGCTACCACCATAACCACCACCATGATCACAACCATGACCACCTCCACCGCTGCCACCCCTGCAGCCATGACCACCTCTTCTGCCACCTCCGCGGCTGCCACCACCCCCATCATCACAACCACAACCACCTCCACTGCTGCCACCTCTTCAGCCTCCACAACCACCATCTCCGCCACTGCCACCTCCTTGGCCGCCACCACCATCACCGCCACCACCATCACCACAACCACCAACACAACCACCACCACTTGAGTTTATGCTAAATACAAATTTTTGGCCATGTAGAACAAGATACAAACTGCAAACATGTGACTTCATGTCTACTTTCAACTGAACAGAAAATATATGATTTGTTAAAATTTAAGAAATATTACATTTGATTTTTTTAAACACAATAATTTTACTTTAAGTTTCAAAACATTGAATTGTTTTTCCGTATGTTTGCTTTGAGAGACTAATATTCGATGCTTAGTTAGTTGCTTAACTCGTGAAGCCACACGCCGGCCAAAAATGGCCTCTGCTGTGGTCTTAGGAAATGTCAATTTGCAAACCAAGGCTATTTTTGAAAATTTACAACCGGAATGGCTGGCTCAGTTATCGAGCCTGTCATTCCAGTTGTAAATTTTGCAAAATAGTCTTCTCTTGGCCTTAGATGGCCATCTTTGAAGACCACTGAGGAGCCTGGTTTTGTTTGATTTGAACATGAAATTGTAGAATGTTCAGCTCTGTACAGCCACTATAATAATATCACTAGATCATCTTTCATTTTAAAGGATTTCATTGAATGGAATTTCAGAACACCGCTGTGCGACTTTACAAATTCTAGATATTACTAAACATGAACAGAAGCCATAAAAAAATTAGCACATACACCGCTGAATTTTCAGATTATTAAAATGCCTTCACTCATAATCAACGGTTGTTATTCATTTTGGAAATAAGGAAGGTTGCTCGGAAAACAGTTGCTGTTTTAAGGACATGTTATGCTGTCAGTAATACTGTTTTCTAAATGTCCATCAGCTGTTCGGCCAATGACTCCGTAGTAATTAAACATTCTGACATCAGTGTGCTAGAGTAAGACCTAATTCCAGGATAATCATACTAAATTGGAAATGTATATAATATATTTTTTCAATATCATATACTATCTATCATAATAATACAGGTTAAGATAAGGTGATAATACAGGTAAGTGTAAATTCATGTTTGTCAGGTGACTATTGTAATTGTGGTAAATTAACCCTGGGGGGGTTGACAAGTATATCACTTAACCTATTAACCAATGCAGACCACAAATAATAAATTCCTCATGGTGGAATATATGTTAAATATTTTGAAATTAATTTGATTGGAAGCTGTTGCTGCCATAGGCAGCAACATCTTCCAGTCAAATTAGTTTCAAAATATTCAACCGTTTTCCTACATAGCTGTCTTGAAATTGATACACTGGAATTTTAAGGTGTAAATGATTAATTAGACACAATATAATATTTAAGATAAAAAAACACATTAAAATTGGTATATTAACCCTTTGAACCTGAAAGGCCAGAATTAAGGTGTCAGTGAGAAAGTCTATATACCTGAATGGACAGATTTACGGCCCTGTGCATACCTATGGTTAAAGGCTGACGTCATAAGAAAAAATAAGCATATATACATGTAGGCCAGATTTCCAGCCTTTTGGGTATATGTACTTTCTCACGGAGGCCGTAATAACGTCCTTTAGGGGATATGGGTTAAGCAATATGCTAAAATTTAATTCCTGCCACTGCTTTTAGTATAACCCCAGGGTAGGCATGGCGATATATTCAGGGTTCATAGGGTTAAATGCCAGAAAGATTCATTGACAATCTTTTAAAACATTAAACATCTATAAAAAACTTAATTTTGGATCACAATAGAATGATATATATAAGAAGGATTACAGTACATCTTGAACTGACTAATATATTAGATGATTAGAAATATAGACTGCGAAGATAAAATTATCTAACTGAGCTGCTGCAGGAATGACTGGATGTTGAAAATGCTACCACGCTGCATCTGTTAAACAGACATAGCATTCTCAAACTAGATGATATGATTACAAATTTATCCCACTCTACCCGACCTATCCCACCCATGGCCAAACCATCAAAACCACTTTGATAGAACACAAAATTATAATGCATAAAAAAGCTGTGTTATATTGAATAGATGGAAGCAAAAACAATCAATTCTCCCCGCCCCCTCCTACTACAAGCGCCCTAGCACACCCTTTCTCAAAGAATTAACCCTTTAAGACTAATATCAGCCAAAAGACGGCTTCTACAGTGGTCTTCAGAAATGTCCATTTGTTGACCAAGAAGACCATTTTTGACAATTTACCACTAGAATGACTGGCTCGATAACCGCGCCAGTCATTCCAGTGGTAAATTTTCAAAGATAGTCTTCTCTTGGTCTGCAAATGGACATTTTCTATGAGAAAATTAAAATTTTCATGAACAAATTTGAGGGTTAAACGGTTAGTATGGTAACTGGAATGATGAAAGGAAGCTTAATCATTCAATGGTGGATAGTAATACACAGAGAATAGATCATTACTGAGAGAGTAATTACTAGTCTTTAGTATCAAGAGAGATGGATGAATAGACAGTCAAACAATGATATATCCATTTTATTTTTACTAGATTCACCATTTTGAGCAATCAAAGATGGCTTAATTACCAGATACCCTTAAGTATACATCCAGGATATAATTCCAGCATCTGGGCTAATATCTTAGTACCAATTAATACCACATTCTATTGAGACATGTAATATTCCAAGAATTCATCACTGTTAATCCGGATAAACATTTTGGAGAAATTTGCTGAATAGACTTAAACGTTAGCCTTTATCTCTCTATGTTAACCCTATAATGGTTAAATTGGTTAAAAATTGTTTCAATATCTGCCTTTTGAATGTCCATTTACAGGCCAACAATACAATTTTTGAAAACTTATCACTGGAATTACTGGCTCGGTTAATGAGCCAGGTATTCCAGTGGTAAATTTTCAAAAATTGTATTCTCTTGGCCTGTAAAGGGACATTGTACAAGACCATAACAGAGGCCAGTTTGGCCCTTAGAGTTAATAAACAATTTCATAAAAAGTTGTACAACTTGAATCGTGAGCTCTAGAATCTGGATCTTTTGTTAACCCTGCAACTCATGTCAGCCAAAAATGCCTTCTGCAGTGGTCTTGAGATTTAATGCCCATTTGCAGACCAAGAGAAGACTATTTAAAAAAATTTAACACTGGAATGACTGGCTCGATAACTGAGCCAGTTACACATTCCAGTGGTTAATTAAAAAAATAATAATAAGTCTTCACTTGGTCTGCAAATGGACATTTTCCATGAGAATATTAATTTTATTTTTTTTTAAATTCGAGCGTTAAATCTCATGACCCACTGATAAGAAATTCTAGTTTACGGGAACAAACTTTAAATCCTTGCTGTTCAATTTGGAAGAAAACAAAATCATACATTTCTGAGAAACTGAGTCACAGTTCGCCCTTTAATGATCGGTTAAGAAAATTAAAAACTGCAAAGTTAATGACAGGACAATTATTGAAAATTTACCATTGAAATAACTGGCTCGATAACTGAGCCAGTCATTCCAATGATAAATTTCCAAAAATTGTATTCTCTTGGCCTGTAAATGAACATTCAATAGGCAGATATTTAAATTTTTAATTTCCTTGACCAAATTTGACCATTTAAAGGTTAAACGCCTACCAATAAGCGGGCCTAATGAGTGGACATCGAATGATTACAGCTCACCCACTCATTATCGTGATTACAGCTCACCACTCATTATCGTGATTACAGCTCACCACTCATTATCATGATTACAGCTCACCACTCATTATCATGATTACAGCTCACCCACTCATTATCATGATTAAATATCAATCTGAATGCTATCATAAGCACTCAGATTCCCTGAAGAAATGCATGATAATTTACTGGACATTACCTCTATATTGTCAGCATGTCCACATCATTAACCATCATTAACTACACCTGCCAGGTACATTCAGGTCAATCAATATCAATACTTGATAGTGGATGCTTGTTTACTGCTGACCAGCAAGCTATACTTTCACTTGGTGGACAGCACATTTTACTAATGACAATTGTCAGTTTTATTATAAAATGTGATGATTAAAGTGATTAAAGACATTATATTAAAATTAACATTATACCTGTGTAATTTAATGTGCCGTTTTATTTTAAGATTTGTAAATCAAACGCTTATTGAAAATACCTATGGATACAGATAAACTTATCGCAACTTAGATTTTAAAACAAAGAAACATTTATATAATGACATTTATATTATATTAACCCTATTATAGACAAGAATGGTTAAGAAAATCAAAATTTGTGCTTATTAAGAATCATCAATTGCAAGCCAAGAGTATTTTTGAAAGATTAGACCCCCGAATTAGATGGGCTCCATTACAGGACCATATTCATTCCAGCAAAAAAATTTAAAAAATATTTGGACCGCAAATGGATAATCCTCGCAATATGAGTGCCTACGTCAATTTTGGCCGACTTGACCATTAAACGGTTAAAATAAAAAGATATGTATATTAAGCTTTAAATTCTGATTTAAAATGTTGCTGGCATCAATAACTTAATACCGAAGTGACACTACATGCTTTTCCATTGGAATATTCAACTCAAGATTCATAGAATTATATACCAAACTCATTATGCCATGGACACATTCTAAGAGCTTTTAACTATTTAATGGTCAAGAAAATTCTGCTTAACCCTTTAATACTCATATCAGCCAAAATCAGCCTCTGTAGTGTTCTTGAGAAATGTCCATTTGCAGACCAAGAAGACTATTTTTGAAAATTTACCACTGGAATGACTGGCTCGATAATCGAGCCAGTCATTCCAGTGGTCAATTTTCATAAGTAGTCTTCTCTTGGTCTGCAAATGGACATTTTATATACCGGTAAGAAAATTGAAATTCTTTGGAATAAATTTGAGTGTTAAAGGGTTAATGGTCGGGAAAATTCTGCTTAGTGAATGTCCATTTGAGGGCTAAGAAATTATTATTTTTGAGAATTTACTGAATGTCTGTCTCACTTATTGAACTAGTCATTAAGAGGGATAAACCACTGAGTAGACTGGGGTTTTTTTCACAAAAGTGTTAAATGGTGTCTCATATCTTATTTATATCAGTATACAAGAACTTTAATTATATTTTTCAATTCAACATTACTAAAAAAACAAAATTCCTAACATGTATATTGATACTTTGTATGTTACCTTAAAACTGTTGTGTATCTTTAAGCATTACTGTAATGTTTAATAACTGCATGCCTGCTACACAACAACACTATACTCTGTACGGCGCTAACCCGGAATTTCCGAAATACACAAAGTAAGATCCGTCCCCAATTTCTTGCCAAGTTCCGACGTCTTTGTCACCCGAAAAACGCACTTCAAGACGGCTGACTACGTCGTAAATAAATTGGATTATATACACAGCAGGTTTGCTATAATGAAGCCCTGGATAAGTCCTTACACCATCTAAATACTATAGACACAAGTACAAATATTTATTACATTTAAACACCCACAATATTTGGCAGCAATCCTAAAGGTCTGAGTCCAATTGGAACGATATTTAACACATTTCATAGTGAAGACATGCAAATGCACATAATATATATATATACATAGTTAAATTTACGATGAATATTTTCAAACCGATTTGACTGGACATTATTGTTTCCAGGGGCAGCAATGATTTTCAGTCAGATATTAGTGAAAATAATTAGCTGGTTTTGCATTTAGCTCACTTAAAATCTGGTTCTGAAAACTTGAAGATTCATTGTGGGAGAATGAAATGCGCGAAACGATTAAATGAGTTGTCTGCTGTGTTTCACGTGCGCCTACGAATTTAAATCATTAACCCGGACATAACACCACCACCATAGCTTATTCACCTGTATGACGATAGCGGAGCAACAGTGCGTTATCAGTGGCTGGGTAAAAGATGAGCTTAGTCACATAAAATATTATCTATATTGATTTTACCAGGTCGCGTGGGGTTATTTCTTCCTTTTACAAAGTTTGAATACATACCAAGGTAAACCTAACAGACGGTAAAATTAGTTGACTTTAGATAAGAAATACTATTATACTCAGTCACATATCACATATAATTCTGCGAGGTTACATTGTTCTGTCTCTGGTAACGCATATTGTACTGAACTCCCACATATGTGGTTCTAAAGGAGCTAAAACATAAACGTAATGAATATTTTGTAAAAGTTTCTGCTGCCAATGGAATACATTTAAACTTTAAACCATAGATATGTTACATACAGGATCATATGCACTATAAAAGTATCACAGTCATCATTCAATATCTTAAGCCATATAATTATATTTACAGGAAATTTTTCAAACTGACTCTCAGATATGAACATAATATCAAAATTCAAGGAGATGAGTCAAACAATTGACAAATGTTTAATGGTTTTCTTGATAAAAGTTGGATATAACATGACAGTATAGACTTTATTCAAACCAAATTAAAATTTATTTCCTATATCTGACTATTTTGACACTGTGAAAATTTATTCACTTTTGTTCTCAAAGACCAGGTCCCACCATCCCCCACCCACCTCACCACCACCCGCCAACACACACCCAACTCCCAACTCAGTAGCATCATATCCATAACAAGTAAATTTCATTGAGTTCTCTGTAATGCTCTTTCCAACCAAAATCACACTTTGCACTGGTCTTGAGGAATGTCTATGCATTTGTAGGCCAACACATTATTTTATAAACATTAACACTGGAATGACTGGCTCAATAACCGAGCCAGTCATTCCAGTGATAGATTTTCAAAATTAATTTTCTCTAGATCTGCAAATGAACATTTTCTATGACAAATTTAAATTTTCATGGACAATCTGATGGTTAACCCTTTAACACTCATATCAACCAAAATGGCTTCTGCAATGGTATTGGGAAATGTTGATTTGCAGACCATGAGAAGACTATTTTTGAAAATTTACCATGGGAATGACTGGCTCGATAACT
Source organism: Chaetoderma sp. LZ-2023a (assembly GCA_034401795.1). Classification (NCBI taxonomy): domain Eukaryota; kingdom Metazoa; phylum Mollusca; class Caudofoveata; order Chaetodermatida; family Chaetodermatidae; genus Chaetoderma; species Chaetoderma sp. LZ-2023a. The sequence continues at coordinate 93,088,828 of CM067367.1, forward strand.
GAGCCAGTCAGTCCCATGATAAATTTTCAAAAACAATTTTCTCTGGATCTGCCAATCAACATTTTTTCTTGTACAGTTTGATTAGTTTTCTTCAACAGACATCTTTCATTGAAAGACCAATAACACATATAACTGATCTGATAAACAGCAGTAAAGTCATCATGTTGAAACCGGGTCTGAAGATGGATGAAAACGGCTTTTTGAATACTATATGGTTGCTCCGACCCACAGGGTGTAGGGGTTACCAGTCTGCATGATTAACTCCCACAGGATCCATAGCATGTAGTCGGTGGATCCAGTAAGATTCGCAGTCCTTGCATGGAGCCATTGCTAATTCACTAACAAGATCGTGATTTAGGACTTTGATGACCATATATTTGATAGTTTGTGTCATATGTCCACCAGCAAGTTAAAATGTTGAGAGATGGGTGTGTCTTTTTTATTTACCGGTATTACATCTAGACTGCTGTGTTCTTTCATGCGCATCTGGACCTCAAGTTTAGTCACGCCCACGTATTGCATGTGGCATTTAGAACTTGTGAGGAGATAGATGGAATTTCTCCGTAGTGCAATAGGTCTTAAAGCGGCAGCAGTGGCTTAAGCGTGTGCATGTGTGCGTGCGTGCGTGCGTGTTATGGAAGGATTTCCCTTTCTTCAGCTAACTACAGAAAATACATTTGTTTTCTTGACACAGCTCTATTTTGTTTTGAATAGAACTCCCCTGATATCCTCTTTAGTTGGGATAGTTGGAGGCATGAACCAACTGATCTCTGAGGGTGGGATTTCTCTGATATTCAAACAGAGGTTTTCCTGTGAATGTATCCCTACATTTAGGGCTGGTGTGGAGGAGATCGCGGTGTCTGTTGACTTTTTTAAGGTAGATACTGTGTGGGTGGAAATCTGTGATTAGCGTGATCCTCTGAATTTTCTTTGATTTCTCTATCGGTGTGAGTATAGTTATCCGGCCTTGTTGTAGTGCTTTGTTGTAGATGTCTATCAGTGCGTGGATTGGATACCCTTGGTTTTCATAATGTATGATTGCGTTATGACCATGTTTTTCCCAATCTTCAGTGTTACTACAGTCTTCTCAGTCTCAGGAATTTACCATATGGACTTGCATCTTTTGTGGAGTCTGGATGCGCTGATTGACAGTGTAATTACCCATGAGTCTCAGTGGGTTTTGTGTACAGATTGAATTGGACTGAGTGGTTCTCCCAAACTGAGATAAGAGTGTCTAGAAACCTCGCTTAATACTTGTGTAAGATTTCAGCTGTGAATTTAATGGTTTCATGAGCTGAGTTCATGCAGGTGGTGAAGGAATCCAGGCTCTCTTCCCTCCATCCATATTATGCTTTTTGAATACTGAGTCACTAGTGATGAAATTTTGGAAAAGTTACAAAATAAAATATTAACTAATTTTACATAAATTAATTGTAGCGTGTAATTACTTAATTGAGATGAAATTCTGCTACACTCTGATTCTGAAGCTGGAATGGAAAATACTTACGTTAACTTGACCTGGGGTCAATGATGACGTTCACTAAGAGAACAGCCTCCTAAGTTACACTGCATATCAATTAATATAAAACCTGCTGAATATTTTGAAAACAATTTGACTGAAAGTTGTTGCTGCAGGCAGCAACAACTTCCAGTCAAACTGTTTTCAAAATAATCATCAAATAACTATAACATGAATGAAGTACAATACATGTAAATACCAACACAATTAATTAAAGAGATTTGGGCTTTGACCGCTTGCCACTCTGATGTTAAAATTTTTTAATTTTCAAATTAAATTAAGGAATGATCTGGTGTTCGCTTTTCAGAAGATTTGCTGGAGACATCCTTCACCAAATTTGCTGAAAAGTGAACACCAGATCATCCATTAATTTAATTTGAAAATTTGAAAATGCTGTGGTAAACGGCAACATCATCCACCAGAATTGTTGAAAGATGTACACCCGAGTTTCTTTGTAATATTGACACAGGAAAAGATAGAATACTGACATCAAAGTGGTAATGGTTAACTGCGCTGTTTGTCAAACAAATACTGGTGTGGTGTAGAGTCAATGTTTGCTATATCTGTGTATAAGCCACTGATATGAGTGGCGATTGTTGACCTTTTGACATTCAAGCTATGTCCTTATGACAAGCATTGACAACAATGTATGAACAATGGCTTAATGGCTACCAAGTCCTCAACAGATAATAATAGGCCTTATAGAGTAATGGGTTTAGCCTGCAGAGGACACAATAATATATTTATGTCATTGTGTCCTCTGGAGTTTATATACATATATCTATCTCTCTTGAATAATTTATTTGAAGCCAATTTTATGCAACGTGTATGCTTGCTGCTACAGTAATTTTAAATCGCAATAAAATAAATTAAATTATTAATTTCTTTTGATAAGTAGTGGACTTAGGGAAACAACATATGCCATTACAGGCTTGCGGATTTGTAGAAGTGACGGAAACCAGTTTTAGGATCTGTGATTTAATAGCTGGAAAGCATTCGAAAGATTTTTGGAAATCTGTGATTGTAAATCTACACTTTTATATTATGTATAATAAGTGGGTAATTTGAGTTCCACCTTTTTCCAATACGGAAAGCAAGCTTATGGTTTCCCTGAGATCTGTTAATGCCTGATCGACAGCTGAGTGGTGCATGTAAAGCTCATAGAAACTCACTTTTCATGGAGAATTTGGACAAAAGCGATTCTGCAGTTTAGTGTCTTAACAATTAAATATCCTATTTTCAGACCAAACGAAGAATTTCTAAGAAAATTTGCGATTTCAGTGCTAAGTTTCTTAACCCTTTAACATTCATGCCAGCCAAAAACGGCTTCTGCAGTGGTCTTGAGAAATGTGCAGACCTGAAGAGGACTATTTTTGAAAATTTACCACTGGAATGACTGGCTCGATAACCGAGCCAGTCATTCCAGTGGTAAATTTTTTTTAAATAGTCTTCTCTTGTTCTGCAAATGGACATTTTCTATGGAAAAATTGAAATTTTCTTGAAAAAATTTTGAGTGTTAGAGAGGTAAATGTTCTATTTCCAGACCAAACGAAGAATGGTTGAGAAAATGTATGATTCCAGTGTTAAGTTTCTAATGCTTTGTTCAGACGTGTACACTGAAACAATTAATCCAATGCAAAACTGTGTGTATGTGTGTGTGTGTGTGCGTGCGTGCGTGCATGCGTGTGTATGTGAGTGCGTGCATGCGTGTGCGTGTGTGTGATGTTCAATGCTTTGAAGTTAAATCTTTGTGTTCATCTTAGTGCATTTTTAATTCAAGTAAAATCGGGATCATAAAGGAATTAACCAACAGGGGGCGCTGTGGCTGATCATGTGAGATTCTCAGTAAAGAACCCACTAACAGCATAGATACAAAAATGTGTTGCGTTCGCATTACATGTTATATCTAACCAACTACTTCAAATCAGTAAATCCGCCATTTTTTCCAAATGAACTAATCAGGTAGAGCTATAGAATTAGCGTTTTCAGAGCTATGAAAGCAATCAATAAATTGAAGTAACACTCTATTGTGGACTATAATATGAACACAGTCTAAGAATATTTTTCCATTGACCGAATTCAAATAGACATTCACTATGAGGTAATTTCTATTTTCATGACCATATTTGACATATTTTAGATTAACTAATGGCTGCTTAGAATGGAAGTATTCACAATTTACTGGTTAAACCGGCCAAAACCATTATCCGCCAGTGGTCTTGAGAAATGTCCACTTGCAAGTCAAGAAGACTATTTCTTAACCATTTATGATCAAGCTGGCCAAAGGCCTCTGCAGTAGTCTTGAGAAATGTCCATTTGCAGGCCAAGAGATGACTATTTTTGAAAATTTACAACTAGAATGACTGGCTCGATAAACGAGCCAGTCATTCAAGAGGCAAATTTTCAAAAATAGTTTTCTCTAATGGACATTTACTAACCAAATATTTAGTTTTTTGACGATCATTAACCCTTTAATGGTCAAATTTGGACAAGATAATTTAAATATCTGCCTATTGAATGTCTAATGACAGGCCAAGAGAAAACAATTTTTGAAAATTTATCACTGGAAGGACACCTTCGATTCTAGCGGTATGTTTTCAAAAATTGTATCCCAGTTCATTGGAACCTAACTATAATATTGATCTTCTTATGTCAGCCTAAATAAACTCCTAGTATTATTTCACATGGAAAGTCTCCTTGTAAGAGAACCACTGTTACGATGTCAATATCAAACACGCCATGGTGGTCAGATAACTGGAAAAGACATTTGACAGTTAAACGATAAACATGCCACGCCCAATTAATTACTGTCAAAATCATGGACTAACCCAATAGCATCTTCAGCAATGAACTTCCAATTTGTTACAATAACTAATTAATGAACTAGTTAACCAATAATTATTATCATTTAGTTCATTCAGAAATCGAAACAAAACATTCACCCACAACCCTCTTCCCATAATACTGCTCAAGTAACGGTGATTAGAAAGTTATTAAAGCGTGTAGTAAAAGACTGACAGTTTAAGTGCTTAAGTTCATTAAACATATATGCTATGCGAAGCGCTCTCATAGATTGACAGAACTCTTATGGTGATGGGGCAGGGAGCCAGGAGCGTGAAAAGCCAGGAGCACGGGGCCCCATGCTGATCACAATCTTATTCTCATAGAAGCAAGACTTGTGTACACACTAGAGAGTTGCTCTGCTTAAAGCTGTTGCTGTCTGTATGACAATTATTGAAATGAACACCTGAGTTATTGCGATAAAGAGAATTGAGTCGGAAAAAACGATTGTCAGCAGTCAAAGCGTTAGCGTCATGCAGGCTGGTGATGTGTACTGAGGCAATAACTACCCAGGATGCATTAGCCATTAACAGCAATAAGCTCAATGTTAGTTTTATTGACCGCTGATCGGATGTTCGCGTGCCAAGTGAGAAACATCATCGTATGTGAAACATCGTCAAGTACATTTGCGAAAAATAAATAATAATCTTGGTCCCAGACAAATAACGCCTGATATGTTACTGTTATAATTTATAGATCTGGATTGAGGCCGAAAATGGAAAGAATATTATGAAGAGGATATGCTCTAGACAGCGTCAGTGACAGGAGATCGGTATCTAGGCCAGATGTACTGATTACATGCACAAATGGAAAGAACTCATCATGAAAATAATCCTGAACACATACAAAGAAAATGTATTTTGAAAATTGTTCACCGACTTTTTAGTATTATCAGTCAAAATTTGTCGACTAAATAGAAACTGTCACATAACAAAAGTCCATTTGGAGAACAGCAATTGTGACATGCTATAATTGTGACATCTGTATGTTATAACAATGACATGGTCTAGATACTGATTCAGCAGTGAATTGTCTGTCCATCCGTTTGTCTGTCTGTCTGTCACATAAATGTTTTTACCTTGCTGATGGAGCTAGCTGCCTATGTTACACAGGCATGCATGTTTTTAAGATGAAGTTTTTTATTCTGGTGAATATGGGAAGATTTTGTTGGTTCACAGATCAAAGGTAACTGAAATACGCGGCTTTCTCAAAAATGTCAAACCAAATGTAAACAGGCTATAGTTGTGATGCAGGTGGCTTTATCGAAAATGACAAACCTTTGACAGACTGACCTGTGACCCACCTGACAAACAGACGGATCAAAGAATCTTTCATAATATTTAACACTGGAATGACTACCTCAGATACAGAGTTAATTAATTCCTGTGTTAAGATTTCTAAAATACTCTTTTCTTGACGTACAAATGGAAATTTTTCAAGACAATTGCAGCAACAATATTTGCTTGGCTTCAGCCTTATCACTTTAATGGTCAAGCTGGCTTCTGATGTGGTTTTGAAGTTTGTCCATTTAGCGGCCAGAAGACAATTTAAAAAAAGTTACCACTGGAATGACTCGCGATAAGCGAGCCAGTTATTCCAGTGAAGAATTTTTTTAAAGTCCTCTTGGCCTGTAAATTGACATTCACTAAGGAAAAATATCAATTTCCCGAACCAATATTGACAATTAACAGGTTACAAAATTAATAAGAGCAAGTTTATAGGATTGCAAAAATTGTTGCCCTCTTCCTATGACTGAGTATAAATTTAGGGATGATGCACAATGAGATCAAGAAGTTAAAGAGCTTACAATTACATCAATTTTCCACTCTCAGATAAAAGAATTTTGTTTTCTTACTTCGCAATTATCACAGCTTGATTGTGTATGGTTAGACGATTTATGTTAGCATTAAGTACTTACATTATGTCAATCATAAATATACAAGTATTACATGATTCATTACCTTATTTCTGCCTTTTTGCGAGAAATTTCCGACAATCCTTTTGATAAATGAAGACAAAGATGGATAGATATATTAGACAGACGGATACAATGAAACTACACAGCAATCAATCTAAAGCCTCTAACAGCTATAGATGCAGTGCAAGGTCATTAGAATATGGTGTAGGAGCGGAGGAGATTCTATTTGCACACACCCTGTAGACCTCCAGAGCACAAAACCGTATTACATTATATAATTATAAACCAAGACAATATCGGCATGGTATCACATAGGGTCAGCATTTTATTAGGCAAGTGCTTGATGACTTAAATGTCCCTTGAAAAACTTTAACAGTCTTCTAATTCTTTGTAAACACAGAAAAAAGTCCAAAGCCCATAAAAACAAGGACAATTTTGAAAATCATCACTATTATAATGGAGACTGGATGCGATGATGGTATATAACAAATCGATTAAAGTTTTATTTTGGTTGGGTAAGACCTTGATGAATTAAATGTCCATTGAAAACCTTGAACAATTCCCTTGGTGGTCACCACACACCATTTAGATCATTCCATCTCCACTCAGCTTAAGGCTTTAACTCTCGAATTTGTTCAAGAAAATTTCAATTTTCTCATAGAAAATGCCCATTTACAGACCAAGAGAAGACTATTTAAAAAAAATTTACCACTGGAATAACTGGCTCGGTTATCGAGCCAGTGACTCCAGCGGTATATTTTCAAAAATGGTCTTCTCTTGGCCTGCAAATGGACATTTCTCAAGACGACTGAAGCTGTCGTTTTTTGGCTGATATGAGTGATAAAATGTTAATGCTCAACAAAAATGATACTACTCAAGCTGAAAATTACACTACATTAGTTTACTGCTGCTTTGTCTCATACAATCTCATAGCCATAGTCATGCTTCAATAGGCCTTTAATGGTCAAATTTAGTCACAAAGATTTAAATATCTGCCTATTGAATGTCCATTTACAGCCAGGAGAATACAATTTTTGAAAATTTATCAGTGGAATGACTGGCTCGGTTATCGAGCCAGTCATTCCAGTGGTAAAATTTCAAAAATTGTATTCTCTTGCGATGTAAATGGACAATTCACAAGGCCATAACAGAGGCGGGCAGACCATTAAAGGGTTGACATAAAGTATCAATATGGCTTAGCTGACTCACAGATAAATTCAATGACTCATGTAGCGGTGACCTTGACCTCGATTGGGTACATTGGGGAGGAATTTAAAATTCTTTGGCACCACAATTTTGACGGCAGTGATCATTAGAACCTCTTCAAAGCTATAGATTTAGAATTAGGTACTTTGAAAACTCTGACAAAACTGTGACACTGAATGCTTAGCATCAGTATCTGCAGATATATGCAGACCCATAGTACTGAGAGGCATATATTTTAGTGATTTGTGGAAATTTATTAACCGTTATTACCAGCTTTGGTTGAAAGCTTTCAGTTCTATGGAAAGATATGGTGATGAGACTAGATTTATGTTAATTTTCTACTGCTTATAACTAACAAATCAATCAGAACTTCAGTCAGTGTTTATGTCTTGCTGAAGATGCATTACAGCCAACTGAACGCTGAACATTGCATTGCCGCTGAATTTTGTTGCATTGCTGTTGAATTTGAGGCAGAATGGCCACATTAATTTGCATAATAATAGGAACCACTACTTTGTCGCTGCCATAAAACTTCAGAAATACATTAGCCTTATCGAACCACAGCAGCCTATTTGGAGCGGTGGTACTGTGTCGCTGCTTGTCCAGCTGATTTGCTGCTGTTTTACCGACATTTCTGTTGCAATGTAGCTCAACTAAACCCCAACTGGCATTTGGTTAAAAGCTATATCTGCCCGCCTGCCTTTTTCCCTATCTGGCGGCTAAATGTTTTTTACCGTTCTGACAAAGTTGCCTACGACCTGCACCTATATACAGCAATGTCTGCTTTTTTCTAAGATGAAGTTTTTCACTCCGGTGAATATAGACAGATTTTGCAGTAGCACAGGACAAAGGTGCGTATTGTGAAAAATTAATATGTAGCAAATTCGAATCCGCTCAGTCATTGTTCCGAATTTGCACACTCAGATGAACATGCCCAGTGCCACTGGGACTAGAAAATACTTAATAAACATGTACACATTCTACGCTAAATTGAAAATCACATGTTGTGTCTGATCACTCCAACCAATTATATACTGGATATGCACAAGCATGCCAGTCGTGAGAGAAATGCAATACTGCTATTATTATAGTCCTTGCAAGCTTCTTACAATACTTATAAATATTTATAATATAAGGATTAACACTTTAGCACTCAAATTTGTTCAACAGAATAAAAATTTTCTTATTGTAAATCTGAATGTTCAGACCAAAAGATTATTTTTGAAAATTTACCCCTAGAATGACTGGCTTGCCGTTCCACTGATTTATTTTCTAAAACAGTCTCGTCTTGGTCTGCAAATGGACATTTCACAAGACCATCACAGAAACTGTTTTTAACCATCTTCAGGCTCAACTGTCTCACTGCCGCAAGCCACCAGACAATAATTTCAATGTGCAATAACTCTGGACATGCTGAATATTTTAAAAACAGTTTGACTGAAATTTGTTGGTGGATTAACCACCAACAACTTTCAGTCAAATTGTTTTAAAAATATTCTTCATATCCAGAGTGCTACCCCAAGGCAAATTCAGTCTGCAAAATAAGTTGACTGAAAACTGTTTTAAATACTACAATATTAGGCAAAAAAATATTCCAGTTAAACTATATTAATCTCAATATAGTAGAGATGGCGCCCGGGCGCCCGTGTGAAATAAAATGCAAGTTAACTTGGATCAGCTTGGATTTTCTTGAATATCCAAGCTATTGGAAAATTATTCAACCCATACCAGCTTGGATTTCCTTGAATTATCTTGGACTTTATGTAGTGGCTTAAACATCTTGAAAATCACACTTCTCAGAATTCAAGCTAGCTGGGATTTTCTAGGACTTTTTAATTGTCATCATGAAAAAGTGTAAGCTTCTTGGATTTTCTTGGACTTTTCTGATTTGACAGAATGCAAGCTAGCTTGGATTTTCTAGAACCGTTTTGTCAGACATAAAAGAATCCAAGCTACTTGGATATCCTTGAATTTGTAGATTCACTTATCTTGAAATAACTTGCACTAAGGCAAGAACAGGTTCTGTAGTCATGCAGAGGTGACCGTGACCTGGTAAATTGGCGCGAAATTCAGTCTTTGTAAAATAGTAAACAGTACATTCATTGCATTGATCATTACCAGCTATGGATATATAGAATATGATAGTTTGGAAACACTGACACTACTGTTAGATAGAATGCTTAGCATCAGTAACCTTAAATGGAAACAGAACTGTATGTTGAGGTATGTATTCTATTGATTTCCAGAGATTTAGTCAGAGTTACCAGTTTTGGTATAGCGTTTTCAGTTCTTTAGAAATAATGCAGTGATCATGACTTTCTAAATAATATGGTACATTAACAATCTCTGTGTATAAGAATAACAGACAAATCAGTCAGAACCTCATACATTGTTAATATCTGGCTGAACTTGTATGTATGTGTTATTGAGTATTACATGTAACTCAACTACCGTGAAGGTGATTTTGGTTTTCGAGCATACTGGTATATGTTTATATATCATCCTTGTGTGGCAGCATGTATGTGTACATGTATGCATTTTATGTTAATGTCTAACCTATTTCAAAAGCTAGGATTAGCTGGGATTTTCTTGAAGTTCTAGATAGCTGGGACTTTCTGGAATAAAATCCAAGCCAGGTGGGATTTTCTCGAACGTTCAAGCAAGCTGGGATTTTCTTGAATGTTCAAGTTAGCTCAGATTTTCTTGAATGTTCAGGTTAGCTCGGATTTTCTAGGCTTTTCTTGAATTATCTTGAATTTTATGTGGCCAATACCAGCAAGCTATTCCAAGTTATTAAAAGCTGGGATTAGCTGGAATATTCAAGTTCCACAGAACTTGGATATTCATGAATATCCAAGCTTTTTTTGGCCTGGGTATTACATAAAAAAATTTGGTGGGGTATAAAAACTCTTGACTTGCTCAATATTTTGAAACCAATTTGACTGAAAGTTGTTGGTATATAAGGGATATAACCATTACAATATATCGTGTGAAAAAATCAGCAGTTAGACAGTTTAAGGATGTCTCAGCAAAACAGTAATTCGCTTAACCATTTCAAGGTCAAGCCAGCCTGCAATAGTTTTAAGAATTCCAATTTGGAGGCCAAGAGAAGACCATCTTATTAGTCCAGTATTAAATTATCAAAATAATATTCTCTTAATGGATATTGACTAACGCAAAAAAATCTATTGTTCTGGTCTAATCTGACCATTAATCTTTTAACGCTCATATCCGGCAAAAATGGCCACTGCAGCGGTCATAAAAAATGTCCATTTGCAGACCAAGAAGACTATTTTTGAAGATTTACCTCTGGAATGATAACCGAGCCAGTCATTATGTGGTAAATTCACGAAAATACGCTTCCCTTAGTCTGCAAATTGAAATTTTTTTTTGAGAAAATTGAAATTTTCCTGAACAAATTCGAGGGTTAAAGCGCTAAAGTGCTAACCATTTCAAGCATCATGTTCAAGAACACAGACACGAGGAGACAAATTTCCTGATGATCTATATGTTGATTATTTTGAAAGTAATTTGACTGGAAATCTTTTAGAATATTAAACAGCTTCGATCTATATGATTTGAATTTCAGATACAGAGCTCTGATGGAAGAAACATTAACCCTTTAATGGTTAAATTTAGTCAAGAAAATTAAAATATTTACTTATTGAATATCCATATGCAGGCTAAAAGACAAGACGATTTTTTGAAAATTTATTTGGTTATTGAGCCATTCATTCCAGTGGTAAATTTTGGCCAGCATTGGCATAAAACAGCTAAGTGTTAACACTTTAACACATAAGCTGTCCAAAAAACAGCTTCTGTAGCAGTCTTGAGAGATGTCCATTCGCAGGACATGAGTGGATCAATAACCAAGCCAGTCATTCCAGTGATAAATTTTCAAAAATAGTCTGCAAATGGACATTTTCTAAAGAGAAAATTAAAATTTTCTTGAACAGATTTGAGGTCTAACGCATTAATATAAGAATCGTGGTCTGGATGTTATATTAATAGACGTTTCTTTGACTAAAAGCATGTATGATACATACATATATATATATACATATAAGTACATGTATCTTTACAATAAGAAAGCATTTAGCAAATATGAAAATACACCAGATGGTGCCCTCTACATAAATGGAAGAAGAAACAGTAAGGTGATCAGTAAAGAGCTACAATAGGATAGAATATCAATGGCAGTTTTTAAAATTTAAATGCCAACGCTATAAACCAGTCACAACATTAAAGTAATCACTAGATAATAAGAAATATACCAAGATAAAATATAACCATGACGATTTATACATGTCCATTACACACCGACAAAGGCAACCTGCTAGGCACTTCAGTTGTAATATATTTGTAGTACATCAAAGCTAATGGGTGTAGTATGTAAAATTTCCTCGCACAAACCGCAATATTCTTTGAGCGATTCTAAGTTTAATATTGCGAACAGAATAATCTGTTGTTTAGTTTAGCGAGTTACTACATCACAGCGAGCGATGTCGCATGCGTCTTTTCCATGGCAACATTTGATATTCGTCTGTTATCGATGTTACTGTATTTGGCATTAAATTGTCAATATAAAAAATTAAACCTTTATGACGCTAGAATTAAAATTTGGAGGTTATTTGAGCAAGTTTTTTGAGATGTGACTCTGTGATCAGCGACACAATGGAGAAAGCTCATCTCACATAGGGGGGGGTCCTTTGATAATTTTTCCAAAATGAACATTATATAATGCTTTTGTCATTGTGTCACTTCCTGATGGGATACATTAAATGTGCATACTCACAATAAAATTTCTGAAAATAAAATTGTTTAAATTATACACTTTTAGAGGCTTAAACTGTGAGCCTATATGTAATGAAACGAAATGAATCCTAACATATGATTCCATTCCATATAAATTAATATAATTTTTTAAGTTATGAAATTGAGAGGCAAAAATTTTTTATTCATTTATATGGAATGGAATCATCATAAGGTAAGATTTATTTCGTTTCATTACACATAGGCACATAATTTAACAATTTTATTTTCAGTCATTCTGGTGTGAATATGCACCTTTAATGAAAATTTCTTAAACTACTTATTGTCTACTGTGAACTAAAAATTGGTGAAAGTTTCAAAAGGCACATTTTTACCTGTCTATTACATACTCAATGTCAATGTCATCTCGCAAACTTGATCGAATCACACCAAATAATTTCAGGAGGCAGTGAGACAGACCAAATTGTTACACTTTATACAAATATTGTTTCACTATCGCAATCCCCACTGAAATGAGTAAATCACAAAACAAATTTGATTGAATTCCGCTGAACGGTTTCGGAGGGGATAGCTGGGTATACAGATGGTGGTTATTGCAATATCCCCAACGTTTCGTTTTCAAAATGTGTGGGGATAATATTTATATATATACATGTATATATGCTCAATGCTGCACAATATAAAGCTACAGAATGGACATTCCATTTTTTGCTATGCCCTGCCCATCTCTAGCCAAGCTCCACCCACACCTCGTTCGATCGATCGATCGATCTCTGAACTCCCTGACTATCAACTTCCAGAAAACTAAACAGGTAAGCTATTGAATATTTTGGAACTAATTTGACTGGGTGCTGTTGTGCCTATGGCAGCAGGCGCTGGCAGCAACATCATCCAGTCAAATTAGTCTCAAAATATTCAACAGCATGTTTATTAAATAGTAGAGACATACAATTCGTATATGTCGGACAACACAAAATGCTTAAAAATAAAGACGTTAAAATTGTACATTTTTACAGCCTTAAATTGTGTGCCTCGATGGAATGAAACAAAATAAATCTTAACAATGTTAACATATGATGATTTCATTCCGTATAAATACATTTCGTATTTTTAGATGTGAATTTGAAATACAGGCACGTAAGTCCCTAACTCAAATTCACAACTTAAACATTTTTATGAATTTTATGTACGTAATGAAATTATCATATGCTAAGATTTATTTGATTTCATTCCATCTAGATCCACACTTTAAGCCTCTAAAAGTATACAATTTAAACAATTTTATTTTCAAGCATTTTGCTGTGAATATGCAGCTTTAAGAGTTAAAGATGTGCTGAATACAATAATTTATGATGTAATGATTATGACGCCATCCTACACGCCGCTTAGCTGATTATGACATCATATAACATCAGACGATTGATGGATACTCTGGAAACGTGAATTGGGACATGTTTCTGTCATCAATAATTATGTCAACAATTAAGGCAACTCCATTGGTTCTCTGACTAATAAATGGACCTTTCCAGTCTTAGCTATGTCCCGCCCATCTTTAGCTAAGCTCCACCTACACCTCGCTCGTGTTGGGATCGATCGATCCCTGAATGCCCTGACTATCAATTTCCAGAAAACTATACAGGTAAGATGTTAAATATTTTGAAACTAATTTGACTACGTGCCATTGCTGCCTATGGTTTCAGAATATTCACCAGCATGTTTATTAAATAGCAGACATAAAATTTGTACAACAACGCTTAGTCCGTCTTCAATTAAGCGTTCATGACATAATTATAATCTACATCATTCATGATGTCATTGATTATGATGTCATCCTACACATCACGTAGTTGATTATGACATCATAGGATGATGGATAAATTGGAAAGGTCCCTTGTAGGCAGCTCACCAAATTGTGATCGCTAAAGACAGATGTTGTCTTTGACCAGAGATCAGCTGCTGTATGTAGCAAGTCATGCTGTGGTTAGTAGCTGGTGTTTTCTTATAACACATGGTCATCCATAAACAGACATCTTGTGTCTGGCCAATGGTAATAGGGGAATCCAGTTTTAGCTATTCCCCGATTACCTCCAACTAAGCTCCACCCACGTGGATCAATCGATCCCTGCACTCGCTGAATCTCAATTTCCAGAAAATTAAACTGGCAAGGTGTTGAATATTTTGAAATAAATTGATTGGGTGCTGTTGCAGCCTATGGCAGCAACAGCGCCCAGTCAAATTAGTTTTAAAATATTCAACAGCATGATGAATCGAGTCATTCATGGCGTAATTGATTATGATTTCAACCTACACGTCACATAGTTGACTATGATGTCATATGATTGACTGAGAAACTGGATTCATGAATTGGGATACGTTTTTGGCGTCAATAGTTATCAAAGACAATTAGGCCAACTTCATCCCTTCTCTAACTTCACTTGTGAAGCAGCTCACCAAAATGTGGTCGTTAAAGACAGGTGTAGTCATTATTCTTGGTCTGCAAATTGACATTTCTCAAGATAATTGCAGAAGCTGTTTTTGGCTGATATGAGTGAGTAAGTCCAGACAATTTGTACTATATAATTACTATAATTAAAATCCTGATGAATCTTTTAAAACAACCCGATTGAAAGCTGCGGCGGCAGTGGTCAAAATAATTTCAACCAATTCTACATATTTCATATTTAGTCTGCGCTCTCTCTCTTGCATCCAAATTGTGTGCATATGTGTAGGCTAACATTATTTATGACCCCAGTCAGGGAATTAATAATAATCAATGTCCATTTGAACAGTCAGTGACCGTCACAGGCAGACTGACCAGCACCATTAGTGCATCTATCTTTCTGTATTTGAAACATGATTGGCAGGATATGACTTCATAGCTGGTAGCCAGTGTGGCAGAGGAGAGAGCCAGGAACTCACTGCTCTAGTTCTTGGTCATGTTCAATGAGGAGTCATGCTGGGAATTATAACCCCACAATCACCTTAACTATTAACCCTCTTAACACTCAAATTAAACGTTCAACAAGATTTAAACTTTCTCATTAAAATATGTCCGTTTGCAAACCAGGAGAAAACTATTTTTGAAAATTTATCACTGGAATGACATATATCGAGCCAGTCATTCCAGTGGTAAATTTTCAAAAATAGCCTTGTCTTGGTCTGCAAAATGAGCAACCCTCAAGACCACTGCAGAGGCTGGTTTTGGCCACCTTGGCCTTTAAATGGTTTAATCTGTTAAACTGGACATTACAACTTGTATCTGAAGGTGTTAATTATATTTAATTATACCTTCACATGTTAGGGGGAAGAGGTATTGCATTCATGTCTGTCTGTCTGTCTGTGAAGGGTTCTTAGAAAGTATATTGATATGATTTGATGCGACACAATACAACAAGAGTCATCAGAAGGGAGAATATTCCGTATGTCAATGAATTTTATGTTATTTCCTGTGAGATAACTTTGTCAAATATGTACATATTTCACCAAAATGAAATCATGACAGTCTGTCTTAACATAATATATCCACTGAAACAATCACATACATGTATCATCAACTTTAATACAAAGTGACGTACGGTTATATTAATGAGCTGAGATACAAATTTCATGGGAAAGAACTCTGGTGAATATGGACAGATTGAGCTGTAAAGCAATAGTAAGGGAGGTCTTGCTCCGATGCATCAACTTAACAATTTTTAAAGCAAATCTACACACGCTTTCTGAACGTATGCTCCAAAAAACAGATTTTTGCTGATTGATCCAAGTTTTTCAGGGGAGGTAACTCCCACAAATATGGATTGTTTCCGCGGTAATATTACAATTCTAAGGTATGTCTTGTCCAGAAATACACACGCAACCAATTTTGAAGAGGATACACTGACATGTAGGCTTTCTAAACTATGCTCGGGAAACTAGATTTCAGACCAAATTTAGTTTTTCAAGGATGGTACAAGTAACTTTGGCAATTATAGATGTATTATAATACACTCTAATGGAATCGTGAATATGGGCAGATTCGAACACATGCAAGATTGTGTGTCCAGCTATGTACTTACCAAATTTAAATCAAATACGCACAGGAAATAGTAGATACTATCAGTATTTCTTCTTCCACCAATGCGAATAACATTCAAACATTTACACGCAGCACAATAGCAGTCAAGCAATGCTTATTCTAGCTGACAAATAACACGTGCGCGTAAGAAAAGCCGCCTTTGAGAAAAACAAATCGCTTGACATTCTGAGACATAAATATGGACAGACACATTAATATGGACAGATTATGGCTAAAAGCCAAACGGTGGCATATTGCATTATCAGAACACATAAACATATACTGTGTTATGTCAGTCGTGTGTAATATTGTGAGATTATTTCATTACACCATACGCCTCTTATTCCTGTAAGACAGGAAGACATATATGCTCTCCAGGCATGTAATGTTTATATCTGCCTGGTATTCCAAAACGCACGATGCTGCTGCTGCTGCACTCATAATCCAGTACAGCTCAGAAATAACCTTAACAGGCCTCCAAGAAAATTACAGAAACACGATAGTACAATTTTGAACACGATATAAGAAATGTTCTGTTGAATATTTTGGATTTAATTTTATTGGAAGACATTCAACAGCAGCTGCCTGAAGCAGCTATGGCTTTCAATGAATTTAAGTCCAAAATATTCAACAGCACATTTTATTTTGTTTTGGAAACAATTAAACCTTACCACCGTGATGTGGTTAACATTTTTCAACAATTTTGTTCTACGACAACAACATCTTCCATCAATTTTGTTTTAAAAAGAAACATCAGTTAATCTTTTAATTTAATTTGAAATTTTAAGATTTTGGCACAAGAGCGGCAAGGAAAACATTAATCTTTTAGCTGTACTGTACCGGCAAACCATTCTATAACAGACAGAATAGTCCCCAATAAAGTGGCCTCTGTACCCAGGTGGTAACTTAATGGTAGAACACATTGCATACGATATACAGCTTAATTATAGCCAAATCATTGTGACTCAGTAAGACGGTTGATCGCCATGATCACCTGTCTTAAAGAACCACCATCTTGTGAGCCCAAAACACAGGTGTCTGATATAGACAGGTTTAATGCTACATATGCATAGAGGAGATATATCTTTTAGAAACTTTTAGCACTCAAGCTGGCCAAAGACAAAGTGGTCATGCGAAACGTCTATTTGCGAACCAACAAGACTTTTTTTTGAAAATTTACCACTGAAATGACTGGCTCGATACACAAGCCAGTCATTCCAGTCACCAATTTTCAAAAATAAACTTTTCTTGACCTACAAATTGACCTTGAAATTTTGTTGAACAAATTTGTGCATTGACGCTTTAACACTCATATCGGCCAAAAATGGCTTCTACAGTGGCATTGAGTAATGTCCATTTGCAGACCAAGAGAAGACTATTTTTGAAAATTTACAACTGGAATGACTGGCTCGATAACCGAGCCAGTCATTCCAGTGACAAAAATTTTAAAAATAGTCTTCTCTTGGTCTGCAAATGGATATTTTCTACAAAAGATATTTTTTTGAACAAATTCGAGGGTTAGAGTTAAATGGTTAAAGTGTGCTAGAATCTGCAAACATGTGCTCTGTAGAATGTGCAGAATGTAAGTCTAACTCACAGCTACAAGGACACGTCATTATCATCCTTATCATCACGTCATCAGCTTCTTTATTAATGGTGTACTTCGAGCATTTGTTATTGTTTTATGCATTTGTTATTGCTTCAGCATCAAGGTATATAGTATGATAACTACATGGTGTTCATGAGATGTACATTATACTGCTGGCAGAGACTATTCTTGACTTCTTACGCCATAAGGTTTAGCCATACGGTTTAGCCGCTAACTTGACAGATTTGACTACCAGTAGGCGTTCCGTAAATAATAGTTTGGTTGTCCTCTCCTGACCGAGCCTAAATAAAACCTGCGGACTCAAAATCTATTATGTAGTTTCCTGTAAAGAATAATTTGTTTATTTTCTGATAATTTCATTGGGATCTTTAATTGACACCAATCATCAAAATGGGCTCGTATAACACTTAGAAATTGTTTATTTATAGTTTTTTGTTTCCAGTTCAAATAAAAAACTTGAAAGAAGAATTTCCCTACCTACCTCACTCCAACCATCAGGGTCGGGAGATGACAACCAAAAATTCTTTTAAGGATGGCCCTATCACATCAAATACATTTTTTAATGGTTCTCTAGTTTTCACAATAATTTAATAGATGGAACTGATTATATTGTTAAAGAAATTCGAGACATCTCTAAAAAGACGATGCTTTCAACAAGTTTTGTCAAGCATTCAACGCGATCCACTGATTTTCATATTCAGCAAATAAAAGCGTAATATTTCAACAAAGAAGGTGTTGATTTGGGTCCTTAGCGATTGCATCGCTATATCCCGATGATAAGTTCAAAAGAATTTCCTGAGAAAAGCGTTTTACGATTAGATGTTATTCACACTTGAATAGCCGGTTATGAAACTTAAATATTAAAATACTTTTTATAGTTACTCGGATGAATAAATGAATTATCGTATCGAGTTACTTACATCTGAATTTTATTGTATCAGTCTAATATTATTATAGATTATGATTTACACGTTATATTTTATATTATGTTGAAGACGCCGCCTATATTTTGACTTCATGAATACGGTACAGTCTTGTAGCTAAGTCTTTAACACTTTAACACTCATATCAGCCAAAAACACCTTATGCAGTCGTCTTGAGAAATATAAATTTGCAGACTAAGAGAAGGCAATTTTTGAAAACTTACAACTGGAATGACTGGCTCGATAACCGAGCCAGTCATTCCAGTGGTAAGTTTTCAAAAATCGTCTTCTCTTAGTCTGCAAATTGATATTTTATTTGAGAAAATTAATTAATTTCTTTAACAAATTTAAGGTTTAAAGCTTTAATGGTCAGGATCAACTACTAACAGCCGAGGCATTTAAATGTTCAAAATCTTTGAACAAAATATAAATATTTTAGAATACTTTGAGCCTGGGTAACTATTCTAAACACGGACAAATTTGTCCAATACCTGCGTCATTGGTGGTATGTTTTTTCAGTCTGACCTCCGTACGGTCAAATGAGTCTATTTTGAAAATAATGCTGCTGAAAGCTGTTGCTTTTTAGAATTTCGCTCGACAAACTAGCACACCCCTTCAGGACCCTATAGGCATACATCAACCTAAGTTGGTAGGTAGAACCCGAGTTATTGAAGAATATGTAAAAAATGTCTATTTTGAAAGATTTTGCGGAATGCTGTTGCATTTTAGCATTTGACCACAAAATTGTGATATGTCTTCGGGACATCACAGGCAAGCTTGGAGAAGATCCCTCCAGCAGAACCAAATTTATTAAAAATGTCTTAAGAACAACAAGAACAAGAACAACAGATGATAACAACGTAGTCAGTTATATGAGCTACTCGTCGAAGGTTGTTAAGCCTGACGCTTGGTCTCGATGTGAGACCAAGTCTGAATGATCTGGACTGGAATTTTCTTCCCTTTTATACCCTTCCTGGGCGAGCCTGTGGATTGAGTCGATCTTGACTATATATGGGCAGAAAAGAACCAGATTGGCGGTGGCCCCGTTTGGAAATTTTTGGGGGTTTGGCGGCCTGGTCAAACATTTTACTGGTTGACCTGTTTTGGCAGCCTGTGACCGTTTTTTGGCGGTTGTGACTTTTTTACCAGTTGTGCCAGTTTTGGCAGTTTGTGACCGTTTTTTGCGGGTTCTGCCATTTTTGGCGGTTGAGCAACTTTTTTGGCGGTTGTGGTCATTTTTACCGGTTGTGAGTTTTTTACCGGTTGTGTCCATTTTGGCGGTTGAAAAAGCTTTTTGCCGGTTCAGGATTTGTTACCGGTTGTAGGTCATTTTGGCAAAAGTTTTCCAAGGGTTTTCTGAAACCAAGATCGTAGAGGTATTGCTCCTTTAGTGGAGATTTTTTGCCTGCTTGTATGGGTAATGATCATGAGTGGTCATCACTGTTTTTGATTCAGACTTCATGGCGTTTCGTTCCTTGAGCGGAACTCATCAGAGGCGAAGTTTTGTCAACTGGGAGTGGGCATTTTGGGTTCCCCTTTGTTCTGATATGGCAACTATGGTGTGGGTGTTAGAACTGATAGACAAGGTGTGTGTGGGACGTCCTTGCCCAGTCTGGATGGTTTGGTGTATTAAATGGTGAGTTATGTATCACAGTTACACAAAGTCAAAATCAAAACTGGTTAGATATTGAAGTTATGTAAATTTTTGTTTTTGTAAAAATAAAAATAAAATAAAATAAAGAAGCACGACAACTCTGTGAGTTATGTGTCTTTGTTGTTCTTTTATTTGTGCTGAAGTCCATGTAGAGGTGCCATATTGAAGAGAATCTTTAAAGGATGCGAGGTGATGACAATGGGTATGACGTCAATGTGTGACGTCTATGGCGATGGTGATGACGTCGCCAAAAATGCGTAGAAATATATAATCTGGCTTAAGAGATCGATTCTTAAGAACACCGTAGAATTAAAAGAATAATAACAACATACTGGGCGCATCCGCCCGTGGTGGGCGTGTTGGTCCAGGGAAAGGGCATCCCTTATCCTGCTCGGTTTGTGCCATCAGACCTGGACGATGAAAACTCCACCTCATGGAGAACACAGAAAGAATGTCTTTGGATACACCAGCTCCACCCAATGGAGCCTATAGGCACAAACCGAGCAGGATAAGGGATGCCCTTTCCCTGGACCAACACGGGTGGACATGCCCAGTATGCTGTTATTATTCTTTCCAAGAACAAGAACAACAACAACAATGGCAACAACTAGGATGCCACGCTCACATTAACCCTTGTCTAGCGACATGGGTAAATATTTGTGCCTTGGTCTGCAAATGAACAGATAGACAGGCAGGTGGGTGGGTGGGTGGGCGGGCGGGCGAATGGACGGACAGAGACAGACAGAGACACACAGACAGACAGACAGACATCTCTAGAGATAAAAACAGATTTGTTCTAGACTAATGACCACTGAAGAACAAATAAACTGTAAGCAAATTTACACGAATATTATCAACATTGTTACCTTAATGACGATCAATTAAATCTCTCGACCTAACAAGACTAAATCGTCCAACATACAGCATTAGTATCAAGTGTATACTGTGTCCAGTCCTGTCCGCTCACTTGAAACAGGCAACATAATCCGGATGACTGGAATCGACACATGCTACAAGCCACTTGGGACGACGGCAATAATACCCCGATACACAATAGCTGCGTGCATAGACTATAAATGAGCAATGTAATTTCCTGTGCCCAGTCTTAGTCACAGAGGGCACAGGAGATGAAAATGACGGGCAAATCAGTAATGACTTTCAATAGAACTATACTCCCCTGGCTATATCAACGATAGACGGACAACAGTGGCAGCAATCTCAATATTCTGCTCAGTAAAGCACTCACTCTGTGAAAAATCACCACACAGTTTCTGCTGGCGCTCAGGGTGGATGCTTATAGCGAGCAGCACTTCGTCGCAGCAACTCTCTGATTGGATTTTTCGATTGGATTGGATCTATATATCGGTCCAGCCTATCTTTTGCATTTAGCTATTCACCCAGTCCTAGTCGCTTTCTTATAACGCTTTAATCCTCAAATGTGCTCAAGAAACTTTCAGTTTTCTCAATGAAAATATCAATTTGCTGAGCAAAAGAAAATTATTTTTTGAAAATTTATCACTGGAATGACTTGCTTTGTTATTGAGCCAGTCATTCCAGCGTTAAATTTTCAAAAATACTCATCTTTCGTCTACAAATTGATATTTCTCAAGACCACCACCGTAACCATTTTTGGTGGTTTGAGGTCCAAAGGGTTAACTATCATACTATCCCGAGAAATAATAACATACTAAACTTAATAAATATTTTGCAAACAGTTTATACCCACGGCAATAATAAACCCACAGCAACAATACGTTTCAGTCAAATTGTTTTCAGAAGCTACATCAGGACTGTAAATATAATAGAACAGAGGGGGTTAGGGCTGAATGAAGTCAGGCAGATTGTTATCGAGGAACCTCCGCTGTCAATGGCTTATATTAAACTGACAAGGGCACAAAGCTGGGATTCAGTCAGGGCAACGGGCACCGTGGCTCTAATAAGCTACACATCGCAAATTCATTCTTCCTAATCTTGCATCGAAGTAATACGCTATTTAGCGTCATGGTGCAGAGCAGCGGGATTCTTACAAAGCGCGGACCAAGAAAATTGTAAAGCAATCATGACATGAAATAATATTGTTCTTCTGCAAATTGTTGAACGTGTATATCTCTGCCAGTGTGTGTCCGTCTGCAATTGTATCATGGAAACTATTGATCTGATTTGACTCAAATTTTAACACAAGAACAGTAGCTACACCATACATTTAAGCATTCTTAATCCAGTAAGAAAACATACAAAATATCTGAAAAATGCAAATTTTTTAAATATGTGACAAAAACGTCAGGCTATTAGGGCCGGCCTGCTTGCAATCTCTGAGTTCTCTTGTTATCCTCGCTCCATAATGGGAGGAGGGGATTGCATTTAGATCTGTCTGCCTGGCTGATTGTGTGTCTGGAGCTGTATTGCAAAAATACAACTGATCCGATCATTTTAACACAACGAAGGATTTTTACATGGAAGAGGATTTCCAGACTTTGTCGAGATACGAATTAAAAACCCTGGATCTGAGTCCATGATGAATTAGGCAATCATATGAGAGAGAGAGAGAGAGAGAGAGAGAGAGAGAGAGAGAGAGAGAGAGAGAGAGAGAGAGAGAGAGAGAGAGAGAGAGAGAGAGAGAGAGAGTATGGGGGTAGGAGAGGTGGGGGGGGGGGGAGTTGGAGGGGAGGGGAAGGGAGAAGAGGGGGAGGGAGGGAGTAACAGAGAGATTCAACCATATTTAAGACAGAAAGATCTGATCTTTTAACCTATGGGCAATCCGTGGTCAGTGGTATTGGGAAATTGCCTAGTTCATTAATTGAGCCAGCCATTCTCACAGTACATTTTCAAAAACAGTCTTAAGCACTGTCTTTAGTGATCACATTAATTTACATGCCTCACTGTAATTGCCAATTTTTCAAAATTCTTGCAAATTCAGGTGTTGGGCGGCTTGACCATTTACATTTTAATGATCAAACCGGCCACTTGCGGCCAGAACCAGTCTCTGTAACGGTTTTGAGAAATGTTTATTTACAGGTCAAGAAGATTATTTTAGAAATTTTACCACAGTAATGACTGTCTCAATAACCAAGTCACCGGAGTCAGTAACTTCAGCAGTTAATTATCAAAAATAGATAATGGAATGTAAATGAACACTCACAAAAAAAGTAAAAGTATGAATTTCCTCGACCAATCTTTGTCCTTAAAAGGGCTAAACTGTAACTTAGTTAAAAATTAAAGTTAATTATTTCATCCCACCTTATGTCAGATCTGACAAATTCTTTACATTGCAAGAAATAGCCTGTTGGTTATTTATTGTACAGGCGTTGATAAAATCCTGGTTATTATACTTCACCTTCCAGCTAAGTCTTGTTAAATCTAATAGATTGCCTGAACCCTACAGTCTAGCTCATAAATAAGTTAACACGTTTCTAAAACACAAACAGAAACACGTTAGTACAATGTTGAACATGATGTAAGAAATGTTTGATTGAATATTTTGAACATAATTGGATTGGAAGACATTGACAACAAAGTTTTCCAATCCAATCATCTTCAAAATATTCAGCAGTAGCATATTTTATTTTGTTTTGGAAATATTTTAAGTTATATCTGAGATGAACTTAAACACTTTACTACTCATACCAGCCAAAAACGGCATCTGCAGTGGTCTTGAGAAATGACCATTTGCATACCAAAAGAAAACTATTTTTTTTAATTTACCACTGGAATGACTGGCTCGATAACCGAGCCAGTTATTCCAGTGGTAAATTTTCAAAAATAGTCTTCTCTTGGTCTGCAAATGGACATCTTCTATGAGAAAATTGAAATTTTCTTATATAAATTCTATGGTTAAAGGGTTAAGTGCGAGATATGAGAGATTATCCGCACCATCGCTCAAGCCAATATCTAAACTCAGAGTTGTAGTGACTCCGATGTCCAAGTGTCCAATCTAAGGCATATTTGTGTGGATGTGTGTTAGGTATGTCTATGCAATGTATGTAATAAAGGGCATTCCGATTATCTTATTTTTACCAGTGTCGCTAGACACAATGGTTAATGCGAGCATGAAGTGCTCGGGTTGTTGTTCTTGTTGTTCTCATTTTTAAGACATTTTTACTAACTCTGTTTCTACTGGATGGATTTCTTCAAGCATGGGTGGAAGCTTATTAGAAGCTTCTAAAGACAGGTGACAATTTATGGTCCAAAGCTAATCCGCAACAGTAACATCTTTCAGCAACATTATTTCCAAAATAGATACTTTTGCCTCCGCAGCAGTGAAAAATATATCAACGACGCGGGTATTGGACAAATTTGTCCTTGTTCTAACCCAGCCTAGGCAAATGAGATGGTTCTAAGAATTTGTAAGCCTGGATATTTCAGGTTCTCGTATAAGATATATTCAGCTATGAGATGTCAATAAATCACATGGTAAGTAATTAACTTTTTGTTTGAAAATATTGAGGCTAAAATTTAAAAACATGTTATAAAACACAGACACTGGTATTCAAAAGCCAGTCATTTCATAGCACCACTGCATGACACATCATGTATTCAGTACAGAACCAGGTACATGTATGTATATGTTCCTGAGAGCTAGGAAGGTACATGTACTACATTTAATAAGGAAGGAGGGGGAGGGAGGGAGGGAGGGAGGAATCATAATCTTACAACTAATCTGTTACTTTAACCCTTTAATACTCATAGCCAAAAATGGCTTCTGCAGAGGTTTTGAGAAATGTCCATTTGCTGACCAAGAAGACCATTTTTGAAAATTTACCACTGGAATGCCTAGCTCGATAGCCGAGCTAGTCATTCCAGTGGTAAATTTTCAAAAATACTCTTCTTTTGGTCAGCAAATGGACGTTTTCTATGAGAAATTCGAATTTTATAAAACAAATTTGAGGGTTAAAATCGGGAACATATGACTTCATACAAATTATAATATAGAGTACCAGAAAATCATATAATTTAATATCTATTTTAAAAAGATCATGATTATGCTTCGAGTGTTGTGCACTACAAAAGCATTTTCATGTCAGCACCTGTTCTTGGCAACAGAAGACTGAACATTAATGGCTTTGTACTCAAGAAATAAACCAGTCTTGCAGAAAAATTCATAGCAATTAAATGACACAAAATATGTGCTAAAAGGGAGGTGATTTGACATACGTTGTACTTGAACGATCAAACAGTTTACTTGTTATTTAAACTCGTATTACACAATTTTTGTTCAGAATCTTTAGATTTTAAATTAATCCTCTTGAAGGAGAACGAAATAACCCCTGCTGAATATTTTGAAAATAATGCAAGCCATTGATGCCTAATGATTTCAGTCAAATTGATTCCTAAATATTTAGCATCATTTTATTCAAATCGCCGAAGCCACTGCTAAAAATCGTCTTCTGCAATGGTCCAGATTGAGAAGTCAATTTGCAGACCAAGAGAAAACTATTTCTGAAAATTTATCACTGGAATTACTGGCTTGATAACCGAGCCAGACATTCCAGCAATAAATTTTCAAAAATAATCTCTTGATGACTGTAAATGGAAATCTTTTGAGAAAATTTAAATTCTCTTGAACAAATTTGAGAGTTAAAGGGTATATACTACAGTATATTAAATATTATCTATCAAATGTAGCAAGAGATTTATTAATAATAAATCAATATTATCTAAAATTCAATAAGCATGAAAACTTGTAATAAAACTAATTTTTAATACATTTACATGTAGTCACGCGATCGTGCTCATATCTTGGAAAATCGATCTTTACATAACGATGGACAAAGCAATGCATGCTAATTACTACATTAAAACGTCGCATTACCTTTAATCCCACCATGAAATTCTGAACATCAAAATGATTTTAACGTTATCAAATGGAGCATGCTAAAACTTCATATCTTTGCTAAAATTAGTTAAATAAACTGTTTGAACATGTCTTGTTAAGAAATTCAACTTGTAATGTAAAGTATAATACAGTGAAAATTATTTATAATGATCACCTGTCTCGAACAACCACCACCTTACAGAACCACAGAAAGACATTTCCTATTGGAAATGGATTCCTGGCAACCATTGAATGGACAAGTCAGTAAAAATGACTTCTGTAGTGGACTTGTTAAATGGCTATTTGCAGGCCAGGAAAAAGAATATTTTTGAAAATGAGATGGTCATCTCAGTTGAGTTATAAAATTTTCAAAAATAGTTTTCACTTGGCCTGCAAATGAAGATTCCTTCATTTACTTAGATTTCCTTGACCAATCTTGACCATTAACGGATTATACATATTTATAATATTAATCATTTCTATTTTACAAACTCTCTATGGTGTCAATTATTGACAGATTTGTTTGTGACTCTTTATTAATAATTGTCAATACATGAACGCCTCCAACCGGTCCACCCACCCCACCGCGTCTTATATGCATACATCGCCGCCCACACAGATGTGTCAATCTCTGTATGGTATTGAGTCAGAATAAACAAAGTAACACTTACATGTATATCAGCTAAAAACGCCTTCTGCAGTGGTCTTGAAAAATGTCCGTTTGCAGACCAAAAGAAGACTATTTTGGAAAATTAATCACTTGAAAGACTGGCTCGATAACCGAGCCAGTCATTCCAGTGGTAAATTTTCAAAAACAGTTTTCTCTTGGCCTGAAAATGGCCATTTTCCATGAGAAAATTTCTCAACCAAATTGAGTGTTTAATTGCCTCTACTCAGTATTTAAAATATTATATAAACATGTGAATGTCAATTAACCCTAGAATGGCCAAGTTAGTGGATCAAGAACAAACCCAGAGACCACTTGTCTGTTGGTTTATTAACCACTATAAAAACATACATACCGTTCAATCACTACTTGCTAAATCAATTATCTGCATTTAGCTATCAGAATAAGATTTTTATGCCTGCATACACACCTCCCCATGCCTATTCCTATTAAAATGGACCCTCAACCAGACTACGGGTTAAGTCCATCTCCAACCTACTGACAGATATACACTGGCACCAGTCTATACTCACCCCATAGTGACGCTTGTCACTAAGCGCGCTGGAGCCCAAATAGGAAACAGATTCACTTTTCAATTATTCTGCTTGCAGAACAACTGCTTAAATATTCTTCGAGCGGTTTTTTGTGGGTTTTTTTTGTGCTTTGCGCTGTGTCAGTTACACTATTGCCTTCTATATTACAAGGATTATGCCTAATATGAAGTCAATCCTCCCTAAGTTACGTGTAGGAAGTATATTCGTGGTTATATTGTATTTTATAACTATGTTCATATTGTTACCGGTTTTCGTGAAAGATCGTTCTCGTTTCGTGGTAACTTAATTAATATGCCTATATGTATATGTGTATGTTGAGCGAATAAATAGCTGATCATATGAGCTCAGTTATATTCGCACTAGGCTGATTAGCCACTGCATCCTACAAGTAAAATACTGTCTAGTTTTAAAACAATTTGACTGAAAGCGTTTCCAGAGAACAGTCACATGTATGTCAAAATATTCAGTAGGCATCATATTGCGACCTTGGAAACCAGCAGTGTATTTTAAAATCATTTTGACCGAAACCGGTTGCTTCCACCAGAAAGTGACTTTCAAATATAACATTTTCAAAAGGATCAATAGTGAATTAGCAGTAGCGAGTTAATCGCTCTACATCGGCGCCTATCGAGAATACTGTTCATACTGCTTGTAACAAAACTATATTCAGGTGTGCTTTCGTTATATCCAGGTAGGGCTATGTGGTATACCGGCACACAAAGTTGACACACGGCGGAGTGAGAAGCACCAGTTTGGTCATTAATTGGCTCCAAGTTAAGCGCTCCTAGATTTAGTAAATGCTTTTGCGCAAATAATCCCCGATTCATTTCCATTTTTACCGATGGTAGTTTATTTAATATTGTATGAGATTAGCATTAAACATCGTTTGTTATTTCCCTTTTCCGTTCCTTTAACGTCGACTCTTGTCATTATCGTTGGCGTAAAAGTGATACCTATATCTCGCTTTCTGCTTCGCAGGGGAGACAAAGATTGTCTTCTCTTGGCTTTCAAGTTATAGGCATTGACCACCGCAGAGACTGGCTTTGGCCGACTTGACCATTAAATGACTAAGGAATATGGAATACATTCAAATATACAATGAGAATAAAAGTAGCATTAACCCTTTAACCCTCAAATCTGTTCATGAAAATTTCAATTTTCTCATTGAATAAGTCCATTTTCAGAACAAGAAAAGATTTTTTTTTTTAATTTCCTACTATAATGACTGGTTCAGTTATACACTCAGTCATTCAATTGGTAAATTAAAAGAATTAAGCTTATCTTGGTCAGCAAATGGACTTTATTTGTAAATAATATGTCAAAAATATCAGCTTGGTAAACACTGAAATTCAGGAGTTTAATGTCAGGAGACTGGTTCTAATCTGGTTTACAAAAGCTTAGGTATGTGCTGCTACTAGCAGCACAAATTGTATATGTTGATCATCTGAGTAACAGACTGAAATAAATAAATAAGAGCAATAAGTAGCCAGTGATCTATAGGCAGATCCATGCCTAGGTGTGCAAACAATTGGTTTTCATGCTCCTGGCAATTACTATTTCTAACTATTTCATCCTCAAGGCTGGTGAAAGGATTAACTGAGGCAAATATGTCTTTTAGACCAAAGCCCCACTTTCACCTGAATGGTGAAGCCATTTGAACTCAGGGTAAAGCGGCCTAAAATCAAGCCTTACCACAGAGATGCCTACAGGTATGACGACAAAGTCCAGGTATCGAAAACATATTCTTTTCTTGATAAGGCCTTAACACAGCGATGCCTATGACTGCAAACAGTACAGGTATCAAGAAGGGTATAACATTCTTTTATAAAATCAAGGGCCTTTGCATGACGATGCCTATGACTGCAAACAGTACAGGTATCACATACGTCTCAATATTATCATTATGATCAACAATTTAAAGCTGAGCACTGGCATCAAGGACCATTATGTGTAAAATAGATGTCAGACAGTTTTATCTTGCATTTAGTATTAGGTTGTGTTTCTTTTGGCAAGCAAATATAAAATGCACTGGTCATTCTTCAGATTCAGATGATTGTTTATCTGTTATATTGGGCAAAGACAAAAAGCAGGGTTGCATTTACACCTATGTAAATTTTGCCCTGCCTCGAGCAGTGGAATATCATCATTTCAAAATAGATACAATTGCATTAATTACTTTTCTAATTTGGCCTAATTGTCTGCTGTCCCGATTGAGCCTTTCTAATGCATATTTCATGCATATTTCTGATTTCTTGTTTCAGTAAGATATCAAATATTGTTTGTTGAATGGAGTGATATATTTTTTCTATTTGTAGTCTTGCCAGATGGCCTATCATCAGCAGAATATATAGCTTTTATTACTAACACTGGTTCTATGCTCATTTTAGATAAATGGAGCATATTGCACATTGGTATATTGATGACTGGTTTCGTGATGCACATTCATATGATTCATGTGTGCCACTATGTATAACAATTAAAAGATGATGGTTATACCATTGGACTCTGTAATATACCAGTTCTCGTCCCAATCTATGAGTTGAAACATTCAGTGTGCATGTCAAAAGAGCTGGCATCTAAGTGACAAGAATATTTTTCGCAGTATTACGAAAGTATTAAATTTGTAAAACCAAAAATATGAAACTTAGGGTGCTGAACGTATAATACTCATGGTCATGTTGGTTGTCAGTTGTAGAATAATTCACATTCTTTTAGAGAATCTGATAATCTGACTAATCTGAATCACTGGAAACGGTGTCAGATGGTTTTGATAAAAATGTGTGATTGTCAAATTCAGGTCATTCTGTGTTTACATGGTGGATTGATGTTATTTCAATAACAGCCAGACGCACAACTCAATAATGAAAAATGCTTATGACGTAAAAAACTGATGTGTCAACTGAAGGGGGGGAGGTAGTGTTTACTGACCTACTGACCTCGTACAGAAAAGAATACACATTCTATAGGGGGTAGATGGAGAAATAAGGCCCTGAATATATATTTCTATAGTAGCGACATTAACTTTATCTGTGCTAATCTCTTCCCTCACAATGTTGTAATGGACCAGCCAGAGAAGTTTGCCTATGATTTAGAGAATGAAATTTATGAATTACAGTTGCTCATTCAACTGGTCAGATGTAGTGCATAGCAAATAACAAAATCCAGAATATTTGATGATGAGTGAAAATTGAATATCAAGGAGTTTTATGTCTAGACAATGAAGTTTTGTGATTTGTTCGCTTCTTAGAGGCTTAATTTCCAGATTAAGCAACATATTTCTTGAATACATGTACCTCAGGAGCTTATAATATTGATGCTTTTGATATTAGATCGGTTTGAAGCTAACCCATAGTCGTTTACACTTTTTTGCCTCTACTGAGTGTTAATCTACAAGAGTAGAATTGGATCAAGCAGCATAAACAGTAACATAGCATCAAGTTGGAAAATACCTAAAACAGATTTTACTATTTAATAAGATGTTGTTTTTGAATTGGCTATATTGGGGCATTCACGCATAAGGACAGTGTGCATCTACTAAGCAAAATATTGTTAGTTAAAGCCTCTTATACAAGAGAACCTCGGATGATAAAGATCTTGCTGGCTAGACAATTTTGGTTATTAATTCATGGAGAGAATCAATAAAGAAATAATGCTTACTATGTGGATTAAGTTTTGAAATCTTTTGGGTTATTGATATTTTTACCAATGACCTAATCAGTGTTGCGTTTTCTGGGTTTAAATTGGCTTCACCAAACCATTTATGAGTCATCAATTAAGGATAAGATTTTTTAAATGGATCATTGTTCAAATATCAGGAATTTTTTAGGAATCAATTTAGGAACTTTAAGCAATCATTATTAGAACACAACTATTTTGCTTGCATATAAATCAATTTCGCCCAGGTGTATAATTTTCAATGCATTGCCATCATATTTAGAGAGAATTAAGAATCTAAGAAAGATTATAACACAAAAATATTCATGAAGACGATAAGGCAGTATGTAGAGACACTATATATCGAAGGCTGAAAATAACTAGGATACTGGAATGGATTGACATAAATATCTATAGACAATACTATAGACAGAAATGGCAGTAGACCATTTTTGCTGCCTATTGAGATGGTTTGAAAATTCCATAACTTAAATCTGCACAACAGGTTGATAATGAGTGTTTAAAAGTTTTAGCTGTAATTCTAGCCAATCACCACTGGAAGCCGGAGTTACATGCCCACCTCTAGAAAAGCGGTCATAGCTTGAGATTTCATTTGGGAACTTTTCTTGTCCCACCCTAATTTGGGATTACTGTGCTGTGCACTCCATTTATCTTTGAAGACTGATCTCAGTAAGTCATGACACGTCCCTCATGTAACTCCGGCTTCCAGCGGTGATTGGCTAGAATTACAGTCAAATATCTAACTTCCACTTTCAGGTAAGTTCTCGTTTAACTAATAAATTTCTCAAGACGACTCAAGAATCCACTTTTGACCAGCTTGAATGTTAAAGGGTTAAACTAAAACCTTTTCAGGGGGATAATTCCAAAAATAGATATGATGCTGAAACACAATGCCAAGCGAGGTGTTATTTGTAACAGTAAGGTTTTATGATGCGAGGAATATTCTCTTTAATATCGTGAAACTAATTTGAGAGCTTTCCTGTATCCAGTTTGTTTGAAATTGAGAAACTGGTATTTCAACGGCTAAAGTTTTAAAGGGCCCAAACAGCTTGTGGCCATTCAAAGGCAGATATACGTGCTGAGTATCTGTCTGTGAATAGCATTTGAATAGCATCTTCAACATCTCCGTTATTAACACTAACACTCAAGCCGGGCAAAAACAGCTTTTCACTGGTCTCAAGAAATGTCCATTTGTAGACCAAGAGAAAACTATTTTTAAAATGTACCACTGGAATGACTGGCTCGACTATTGACCCAGTTATTCCAGCGCCAGATTAAAAAAAAATAGTCTTCTCTTGGTATGCCGATAGACATTTTCTAAGAGAATATTTTATTTTTCTTAACCAAATTTGACCATTAAATGCATAAGTTCATGAGGACATATTAGTAATGACTTATGTAATCTGAGCCAGATAGTTATCCAAGGACAGCCAGTGTAAGGGATGACATAAAATAATTTTGCTTCTGCCAAACAGACAGACAGACAAATGGACAGACAGATGGGTGGCATGGGTTGGCAGACAGATGGGCAGGCAGGCAGGCAGGAACACAGACAGATGGACATGCAGGCAGGCAGGCAGGCAGGCAAGGGCACACACATGCACATATGCGTGTATTCACACACCACATACAGCCCATTTAGTTTGTGTATTTAAAATGTTGGTGGATATTCTGAATCTAATTGTTTCGTGCCGACAGGCCAATAAAACTAAAAATTAATTATTTTCAAAGAATTTAAGAAATCTTTTAGAGGCACGCTTTCGATGAATTTGTGTCGGTAGCAACAACTACGTCAATAATTAAAGAGTGCTTCACGTTAATGCCAAAAATTAACCATTCCTCAGCTAAAAGACGAAATAGGGCTTTTAACCATTTAATGGTCATAGCAGCCGAAACTGGCCTCTGTTATAGTCTTGTGGAATGTCCATTTACAGGCCAAGAAGAATCAATTTTTGAAAATGTACCACTGGGATAACTGGCCCGATAACCGAGCCAGTCATTCAAGTGACAAATTTTCAAAAAGTATATTCTCTTGGCCTGTAAATTGACATTCAATAGGCAGATACATAATTAAATTTTCTTTACCAAATTTGACCATTAAAGGGTTAACACATGCATTGACCAACATTGATTAAGAAAACCAAAATATCTGTTTACTGAATGTCATTTTCAGGCCATGGGTCAAGAATTTTTGAGAATTTACCACTGGAATAACTGGATAAATATTCAAAAATAATCTGTTCGCATGCAAATGGACATTCACTTAAGTAAACAGTTTGATTTTCTTCACCGCAATATGACCTGTAAAGGGTTAAAGATTCGATACAGTTATTTTACGCACCTATAGCAGTTCGTTGATCTCTGTTTTTGTGTCTATCGCTTTAATGTCTCATTTCTCTCTAGTTTGATCCAAATAAAAGCATGACAGATTCTTTTCACACACTCTATTAACAAGAGCCTTCACAAGAGTTACCAGTTTCCAGACACCATCTGTATAACTGATATACAATTACTTGAATACCAATAATATATTGCTTTTAAATCGCTCTATTTTAACCTGGCATTATTGGCATTATTCCAGCTGAACCTCGCTTGAATATGAATCGTCTTTGAAAGTTGCATTTCGTTTGACCGTCTGTAACCCGCGAATACACACTTAGCTAATCCAGACACATGCCAACGAATAATAGACACCAAACTGTCGTTCTACCCTTTAATCTACAGCGTTATTAAATTCTTTGTTGTTCCAGCGTTTTCCCCGTGCGCAAATCATGTAAATCGTCTACATAGTGACATGTAGACAAATATGAGCGCTGATTATAGTTTTGCATTCGCTACCAGGAACCAGCCTGACACGTTATAGCGCCTCTTCAAGAACATTAATGTTGTGTATATATGCGTGGGAACAATACACAACTATTAACTCTGAAAAAATATCCTCAGTAGCAGAACTATAATCTTATTGGCCAAGTCCGTATAGGATCAGCTCCTTGACTAGGCGGAGTTATGTACACTCAATCCAAGATCCAGTAGCTATTTGTCTCTGATTGTATCAGTGTCTGCAGCAGAAGCGGTTCCAGTACATCTTCAATATTGTCTGTAGAGGAACTAGCTATCACAATCTAAACACCATCTGTTGAACAAATAGCCAATGACAGTAACAGAAACAACGCATTCGGTCAGCCACTACAGCAGCAGCAAATGTAAAACAATCAGTGGAGGCAAAGATTTCTCTCAGTGCAGACACCAGCCACAAACCATCATTGAGACCACAGTAGTTGTTGCTGCGGCTGCCGCTGTTGTTGCTGTGATCAACTGCTTTTACTATTGCTTAGGTTTCAGCGAAACATCAGATATACTGCTGAGCTGATAGTGGTATGAGATATGTATGCAATGAAGTAAAACAAAGATTGTGTGTGTGCTCGCATTCAGACAAGATAACTTGATATCTATCATGCAATACTCTGCTCAGATCATCCTTTAATAGCCACATTTCATCTCAAATTTTCTCAAACATGATTTCAATGGAGATAAATATTGAACATGATGGATATTTTGAAAACAATTTGACTGATTGTCAATGCTGCTTAAGGTAGCATTGACTGTCAGTCAAACTGTTCACAAAATAATCAGTATTATATTGACAAATAGATATATTACCAATATAACACGCAGGATGAAATTCGTTATGGCGAGTTTTAGTTTGCAATTCTGGTATATTAGTCGCGATATTAGCAGACAAATTATTTCATAAGTCTTGCAATATACTTAAATCATGTACATAGATCTAATATACACTTGATGCTCCCCATGTTACAGCCGCACTAAAGATATATAATCAGCCATTATAGACACAGAACTTATAACTGATAGTCATGTCTTAGACACCTAAAGATGATAAACAAGTAACGCTACTAGCTCTATTAATCAAGGCAGAAAAAAGATGATTAAAAATACTTTATGCATGCATGCGCACAGATAAATGCATGCACAGATAAACGCACGCACAAATGCATGCACATGTTGCCTTCATTTATCACATTTAATCATTCTCTTTCTCCTCTAGCGCTACAAGCTAATGACTTAGCTGCAAAACTTTCTATACTGTTGTGTCTTATTATATGCCAACAATTTTGTATGATTCTTGTTTTGATGGTTTGAATGAAGCATATCTTTGCTTTCAGCAATCTATTTTAACCCTTTCACCGATGAATTCCTCTTATCTCATTTTCAAGGCAACCATACAGGAAAGCTGTTAAATAGAGTCAACAGAATAAGCTTGATATTGTTACAGAATACCCTTTTTGGGGATTTGTTGGTGAAAGGGTTAATACTTGGAGTGAACTAACAACATTATCTCTATGGTACTAGATTAGTGTGCCTTAACCCTTAACAATCTGGTGTCAAAAATTAAAATTTTCAAATTAAATTAAAATATGAACTGGTGATCATTTTCCAACAAATTTGGTGGCAGATGGTGCTGTCATAGATAGCAACATCTCTATGCAAAATTGCTGAAAAATGTACAACAGTTTCTTTGATATTGACACAGTAAAAGATAGAATATTGACATCAGAGTGTTAAGGGTTAAATACATGGTCTGTTTGTCAGATTGAAATTTAGTCTCAATCACCGGAGCTCTGTAAGTGCTTCAGGTACCTTTTATGGTCATTGGATGGGTAGCCGGATCTGGCCTGGTGAATAACCAAATATGGGCATGTGTTGCTCTCAAGTGGTCACGTGACCTTTGTGTCCAAGATGAGGAGGGGTGGAGGTGAGCAGATGTAGGTGGCTGTAGCTGGGCCATGGCAGATGGTGGCGGTTGGGCCTTGGTGGTTGGCTGTTGGGTCACTGCAGTTGGTGGTTGTTGGTTACTGGTGGTTGATAGGTAGAACCTGGCGGTTTGGGTGGGTCCTGACTGCTTGTGGCAGTTTGGGCCTTGGCAGTTGGGTTCTGCTGGTTGGTGGTGATTGGGTTCTGGCTGTTTTCACAGTTGGGCCTGGCGGTTTTGATGGTTAATTGTGATTGGCGGTTGTGCCTGGCTATTTTGGCGGTTGGTGTTAAATGGCAATTGGGCCTCTCCAATTTGCAGGGAGCGCATTTTTTAGACAACACACTTTTTGTTGATTGCAATTTTAATACATGTTCATTTTGCATTTGAGTTGTCTATGGGATCTTAAGCATGTCCATATTTGCAATGCAGCTCTCTGTTGTTGCTTTGTTGATTATCCACGTTTCTGCGCAGTAGAGTAGGGTTGACCATAGATAGTAGTTCAATGCTGACATAGTCTTAATTTGTTCCTAAAATTACTTTTCTTGAAATTCCTCACTTTTTAAATTTGAATGTTAATTTCTATGGATAGGTTAACTGGTCAGGAACTCTTCTTCTTGTGGTTTTCTTAGGCAGGATCAGTTGAATCGCAATCCGAATGTCAGTGCTCTGTTCGGCATGACTCTGAATGTCAATTTCTATTCGAATGACATGTCACATATGTTGTCATTTTATAAAGGCTGTTAAAAGCTACACAATGGAGGCAAAATGAGCTGTCAGAACATAAGAAAATCTGAATAATATCTAACTTTCTCAGCATTGATGAATTAATAAGTAGGTCAATTTTAACCCTCAAACAACGTGCATTTAACCCTTACCACTCTGGTGTCAAAATTTTAAACTTTCAAATTAACTTAGAAGATGACCTGGTGTTCATTTTTCAACAAATTTGGTGGGAGATGGTGCTGTCCTAGACAGCAACATCTTCCAGCATAATTGTTGAAACATGTACACCAGTTACTTTGATATTGACACCGTAAAAGACAGTGGTAAGAGTTAATGTGCCAGTAGCAGCTCAGGAATTTCCTATATAATGATTTTGCAGGCAAACTGTTTTCAAAATAACTGGCAAGATTTTAATTTAGATCCAAACCCGTGTTTCTCATTTTTAGTCAGAAGGAACTTAAGAAGATTTCCGTTACAGATTTAATATAAAATATGACAACTAGCTGGTAATATAAGAATTAATATCAGAAGAAAAGAAATTCTATTCCAGCATTCTTGAAATAATACAGCCTGTGGGGGAAATCAGACTCGGAGTCATTAAATTAGCCATTAAAATCTTTAACCCTCAAATGTGATCAAGAAAATTTCAGTTTTCTCATAGAAAATATTTATTAGCAGACCACAAGATTATTTTTGAAAATTTACCACTGGAATGACTGGCTCGGTTATCGAGCCATTTAGTCTAGTGGTAAATTTTCTAAAATAGTCTTCTCTTGGACATTTCTCAAGATCACCATCAATTTAGCCAGCCTGAGTGCTTAAAAGTTAAACCAACAGATAAAAAACCTTTAATTCGTGGCAATGAATAGGAATGATTCTGACTCAAAATTATTTGTTTGGAAGCTGTTGCGGTCCTAAAGATTCCAGTCAAAATCTTCAAAATAACATTTTTCAATTACAACTGCTTTGAAATTGTAATACAGGAATTTTTGTGAAGGGTTATGTAATCAAAATATCTCCACATAGATTTTTATACAAAATACCGTATTAAGCATTCAATGGAAAATTTAAGGTTTGCCTAGCGGGTGTGTATTTGCAGACCAAGATAAGACTATTTTTTAACATTTACCATTGTAATGACTGGCTTAATTGAGCCGTAGACTTTCCAGTTGTATTAAATTTGTCAGTAGTCTACTTCTTCTCTTGGCCTGCAAATGGACATTTCGGAAGAATGCTACAGAAGCCATTTTTGTCAGGTTTAATGATTAAAGGGATAAATTTTATGTTGCTAATTAAAAGCTATATATTAAGAGTTCATAGGACAAGTACATGTACTTGAAGCTTTACTTGCGCAATACAATTATTTTTTAATATTTACGACTGGAATGACTGGCTCAGGCACCGAGCCAGTCCTTCCAGTAGTAAATTTTCAAAAATAGTCTTCTCTTGGTCTACAAATGGACATTTCCCAAGCCCACTGCAGAAGCCGTATGTAGATGATATGAGTGTTAGAGGGTTAAGCCACCAGGTATGCAGTTTCTTCACTTCGCTCATCTTACAAAGTGAAATTCTTTAATACTCCAACAATATATACATAATTAAAGTAAAATGACCAGATTAATATAATGCCCAACAAGACATTAGAGGGCCACTTAAACAGCCTGTATTGTTTATCTGCAACATTAGAATCATGAAAAATACACACACATTTTCAAAACTGTGGAGTGCCAATTTCTTCAGGGATATATGACAATTAATAACAGGTGTGGGGAAGGGTCCCTCCGACCCACCCTATGGCCAGTAAAGAATAGCACACTAGACTTGGTTTGTTAAGATAAGTGAATAAGCCATAAATTTATTGATGAGCGAAAACCCCTGGGACACAATGTGCACCCAGGAACAGAATAAACAGTGTTGTGATATATAACATAAATACATACACATGTGAAATAAAATGCAAGCTAACTTGGATTAGCTTGGATGTTCTTGAATATCCAAGCTATTAGAAAATTATTCAATCCATACCAGCTTGGATTTTCTTGAATTAGCTTGGACTTTCTAGTGACTTGAACATCTTGACTAATCCCACCTCTCAGAATTCAAGCTAACTGGGATTTTCTAGGACTTTTTGAATGTCATCATGAAAAAGTACAAGCTTCTTGGATTTGCTTGGACTTTTCTGATTTGACAGAATGCAAGCTATCTTGGATTTTCTAGAACTGTTTTGTCAGACATAAAAGAATCCAAGCAACTTGGATATCCTTGAATTTGTAGACTCACTTACGCTACCTTGGATTATCTTGAAATAACTTGCACTAAGGCAAGAACAGGTTCTGTAGTCATGTAGAGGTGACCCTGGCCTGGTAAATTGGTGGGAAATTTAAAAAGTTTTGTAAAAAAGCAAACAGTACATTCGTTGCATTGATCATTACCAGTTATGGATATATAGAATATGATAGTTTGGAAACACTGACAGTACTGTTAAATAGAATGCTTAGCATCGGTAACCTTAAATGGAAACAAAACTATTTTGAGGTATGTATTCTATTGATTTCCAGAGATTTATTCAGAGTTACCATTTTTGGTATAGTGTTTTCAGTTCTATAGGAATAATGCAGTGATCATAACTTTCTACATAATATGGCACATTAACAATCTCTGTCTATAAGAATAACAGACAAATCAGTCAGAAACTCATACATTGTTAATGTCTGGCTGAACTTGTATTTGTTATTGAGTATTACGTGTACTCAACTACCATGAAGGTGATTTTGGTTTTCAAGCATACCGGTATATATTTATAGATAATCTCTGTGTGGCAACATTTATGTGTACGTGCATACATTTTATGTTAATGTCTAATCTATTTCAAAAGCTAGGATTAGCTGGGATGTGCTTGAAGTTCTAGATAGCTGGGACTTTCTGGAATAAAATCCAAGTTAGGTGGGATTTTCTTGAACGTTCAAGCAAGCTGGGATTTTCTTAAATGTTCAAGTTAGCTAGGATTTTCTTGAATGTTCAAGCTATCTGGAATTTTCTTGGATTTTACATTAACTAGGCCTTTCTTGGATTTTCTTAAATTATCTTGAATTTTAAGTGGCCAATACCAGCAAGCTAATCCAAACTATTCCAAGTTATTAAAAGCTTGGATTAGCTGGTATATTCAAGCCCCACAGAACTTGGATATTCATGAATATCCAAGCTTTTTTTGGCCTGGGCAGTAGCTATCAATCAATGGCCCTCCAAAATCAGATTAATGTTCCAAATTGATTATTTGGACAGGAAGCACGAACATTTAGGTCAGAAATGAATAAATTTAGGTAAAGATCGAATGCACAAATTTGAGTCTGAAAGTAAACAATTTTTTGAGGGTGCTTCTAAAAATATGAAAAGTAAGTTAAGCTGACCTACTTTTGCTAGCAGACACACTATTAGCGTATGATGCATCCATATGTCATTTATGGGCATGTTATGATATTGTACACAGAATCTCTAAACACTTTAAC
Source organism: Chaetoderma sp. LZ-2023a (assembly GCA_034401795.1). Classification (NCBI taxonomy): domain Eukaryota; kingdom Metazoa; phylum Mollusca; class Caudofoveata; order Chaetodermatida; family Chaetodermatidae; genus Chaetoderma; species Chaetoderma sp. LZ-2023a. Next base: position 93,129,036 of record CM067367.1, read on the forward strand.
ACTTAAACTTGTTTAAGAAAAAAATAGACTTCTCTTGGTCTGCAAATGGACATTTCGCAAGACCACTGAAGAAGCCGTTTTTGGACAATGTGAGGGTTAAAGGGTCAAAACTCCAGCAATTTGCTATGAAGTTCAGTGAACCATGAAAAGTACATCACAATGACATATATTTAGTATATGCATCAATATACCATGTTTGGTGACTAGATATGAACTATTTTAGAAACTTTGATCCATTGAAAGGAATTGGCGATGGACAGACACAAACATGGGCAGACAGATAGATGGACAAAGTGATTACTATATACACCTACTTTGGATGAATATAAATGTGTGCGCATTGTTAAAATCTTACTGCCCTTCACCACTGACCACCTACAGACAATCAATCAGACTGCTAACTAACTATAAATTAATTTTAACCCGACTCTTTACAGGACCCGCTTTAGCTATTGATCAATAAGTAACCTGTCACTCACTTCAACATTCTCCCCATGCCGTTTCTCTTTTAATTAAAACAAACCTGCAGCGAGTTCCTGGACTTCCTGATGACCAATGTCCAGCATGTCTCTCAAGTACCAAGAAACCTGAAGTGACTATAGAAGAGAGCAATCAATCCTTTATACCAATCCTCATTTAACATTTATAATACTTGACCAGGACAGACAATACCACCGCCACCACAATCTGTCTTCTGACCAGAAATGTCATTGGTCGATATTTCGCAATGACACCTAGCTCTCCATGGCCCCGATTTTCATCTCGTAGTTGATTGAATCAATGAGCGTGGGTTAGATTCATTTGGTAATTGAAGGGGAGGAGGGGGTGCTTAGGCGTAGTTGTGGGATCAGTATAAGGCTGTCTGTAAGAAGTGATATTGTTTTAAATGTCATATCTAATCTCGGTAAGCGCAAAGAAAAAGAGACTGTGATGTTACACACCTTGATCCGGTGTAATAATTAACTGTATGTCTGCTGAATTTTTGCAGACTACATTTTCCAATGGTTTAAATTTTGATATGCTGAATATTTTGAAAACCATTAGACTGAGTTGCTGGTGGCTAGGCCACCAACAACTTTCAGTGTTTTCAAAATATTCAACAATACCATTCAGTCTAATTGTTTTCAAAATACTAAGCAGGTTCAGAGTTATTGCCCATTGAAACTATTGTGTAGTGGTTCTCAGCTGTCTGACAGTCAATATATTTCTGACTGAATTACATAAAAGCATTTTCAAGTGACCTAAATATGAAGCCTCCTGATTATTTTGAAACAATTTGCCTATAAGTTGAGCTGGATGAGACACCACAACTTTCAGCCATACTATTTTCAAAATAATCAGTAGGATATTATCTAATTATAATGTATAGATTGAATATCACCAAACGTATATATATATATATATATATATATATACAATGAAATGAGTTAATCATATTCCTCAGATAAATAAGTGATGCAAAGACAATCGTGATCTACTGATGCATACATGTATGTATTGTATCGAACACATGCTATTCTGTAAGATACAACATTTATACAATGATGTAAAGCACTTAATTACCAACAGCAATACATCGTCTTTCATCAGGCATTCTGTGACAATCACCACCATCCCGGAGCCACACCCCAATGTATATGGCCATTTACTAGCTGACGAAGATTTCAATTTTCTTTACAAATCTTGACTATTAAAAGATTAGTTTGTCATTTTAATAAAAATGATCATGCTGGTTTGAAGAAGCATTGTGCGTCAGAGACAGTTTACATCATGCGTATATATCTACCCACCACTTCAGGGTCAATCCAAGAAGATGGTTGGTGGTGAATGTGTGTTTGGGTGGTGACTGGAGAGATGATGGCAGATTGAGTCTGAAGTGCCAGTGAATAGATTATATCAACATGGTACTAACTGTCCTTTCCAGTTTTAGCTATGCGCCGCCTACCTCTAGCTAAGCCCCACCCACACCTCATTCATGTTGGGATCGATCGATATCTGAACTCCCTGACTACCAATTTCCAGAAAACTATACAGGTAAGCTATTGAACATTTTGGAACTAATTTGACTGGGCGCCGTTGCTGCCTATCGCAGCAACAGCGTCCAGTCAAATTAGTTTCTAAATATTCAACAGCATGTTTATTAAATAGTAGAGACATACAATTCGTACGTGTCGGACTATTAAGAGTTAAAGATGGGCCAAATAGAATCATTTATGACGTAATGATTATGTCTTCCTACACAACACTTAGCTGACTACGACGTCATATGGTGAAATTGGCTTAACAGTCAAGATTTGCCAAGAAAATTTAAATCTTATTGTAGTAAATATCTATTTGCAGGATAGATAGACAATTGTTGAAAATATGCTACTGATGTATACCTGGCTCAGTTATCTGGCCAGTAATTATAAATTTTTTTTTAAACTTCTCTTGGCCTACAAATAAAGATTTCTAATGACCACTGCAAAGACCTACGCACCATCACTGGCCATCGGTGTCCAGATCATAATTTCCAACGATGCACTATACAAGATGTGTAATACGTCACCGTTGTCTGTAAAAGTCGCCCAGCAAAGATGGTCCATGTTTGGCCATGTGCTAAGGATGCTAGAAGACACACTAGCACAGAGAGCCTTGGAATTCGCCCTACTCGGAGCCAGCAAATACAGAGCCAGGAGAGTACATCATTGCATAAATCTGCTAAGCGTGCTACGAGGTGACCTCAAGAAAGCAGGATTAGGTACACTCAAGTCAAGAATGGACCTGAGGAAGCTAAGGACTTTGGCTGAGGACAAGACACAGTGGGCAAAAGCGTAAAAGGACTGATTGCAGCTGTAGGATGAACTCTGCGATGTACCTTGCTGATTCACAAACATGTCTAGAAAAATTGAATCTTTGCTTAGGGTGAATGTTCCTTTGCAGGCCCAGACTATTTTTTTAAACTTATCCCTGAAAGGACTGTTTCGCGTATCAAGACAGTTAGTCCATTAGTAAACTTAGAAAAAATTGCATTCTCTTGGCCAGCAAATGGTAATTTCTCAAGACCACTGCAAAGGCTGGCTTTAGCTGGCTTGACCATTAAATGGATCAGTAAGTATTTATAGGGAGTAAAAGGTAACAGCTTTGATGCCTACACATTAAAAGTTTTAAATGTACCAACATTGAATCCTGCTATATACATTTATACACTAGAGATCATGCCTGCATATGTTGCGCTATCAGAGCATTTAAAAAACTATTAACATTCTACCATTTTTTGTACACTGGATGCCAGGAGGCTTGACATCATTTGGGTCATTACATCTAAGTCAATCTATTCCCCGCTTCGCTTAAGACGTCACAAAAACTATTCTGTCGATACATAGATCTGGAGAAAATCCATAAATCATTGAGAGGAGAGATATATCAGGTCAATAGATTTAGACCTTGGTGCATGAGCTAAATATGTTCCTCTAAAGGGAAAATACATAATATACTCCTTGAGGGAGGATATACTTTCGGCCACCAAGGCCTGGATATATTGACCTGGGAGATTTCTCCCAGAAGATATAACAAGGTCACTTTCGGAATAGAATTGTAGACATGTATACTTAAATGCAGTGACATATTAATAACATATATCCTTAAACAAATTCCAAACAGATAATCGTAGATTACTGATAGACATGGAGGCTGAGAGCCTAATGTAAACATCACCCACACTTAATCTGTAATCCTAGGAGTATTACTCACATAACAATTTGGTTGACTTCTGCCAACTTTGCTGTTCTTCCCATCCACCCTCACTATCCCACTCGCTGACAGTGGTGTTGGAAACTAATGTAACCATTGCCTTGAATTATCAGCAAACATATGTGTAACTAACATACCAGATTTGGTTGAATTGTGCCAACTTTTACTGTCTGCAACAACCCCATTTCGACTCTGGCCACACCCGGGGGGGGGGGGGGGGGGGGGAGGCTTCAGCACACTTTGAAAAAGGTTTAACATTCTATCGAATTTACTGGATAGGACTCTGAATGCTGCCTGCCGGATGCCACTTCGCGAATGATTCAACAAAATTACTGTTGCTCTGCTGTTTGCCAAATTGTCACGTTTTAGTCAACAAGCCATCCCTGACAAATAAGTCTAGAAAATTCAATGATAGAAGGTAACACAATGTATCAAGCTTTCATATGCTGATGGATACCACTTTGAATCCTGACTGGACGAAACATGGTTAAAATTTTAATTTGTGCTCATCATCATCTACTTAAGTGTTGCAGCTTCAATTTAAATCACACATTTCTAAATTTTATGTTTTTGTATGCTGTATCCTGATTGAGAAAACTGCGAAAAGGATGAAAGTAAAACCTATTATTGTTTGAACAACAGTGAAGGCAAAGGACAGAGGTGTAGATTACCAAATTATCAGAACATCCAAGATGGCCACCAGAAAAAATTACCAACATAGATTATCCTTCCGGGCAAATCTGGTTGAAATTGTCCAAGCAGTTAATGAGGAGATAACTGTTTAAACGATTTCCCAACAGTTTTTCAGAAAATTCAATATATGACCGGCGAAAGAATAGACGAATTAAAATTCTGTATACAAGTTCTGAAGCAGACCAGTCTAAGGTCCTTCGAACCGAGTTTGGTTAAAATCGGCCAAGTGGTTAATGAGGAGTAGGCTTTTAACTGATTTCCAGAAATGTTCAGAAAATTCAAGATGGCTGCCGAAGAAATAGACCAATCAATATTATGTATACAAGATCTGCAGCATACCCCTCAAGTAGGGTCAGCCCAAGCAAGTTTGCTTGAAATCAGGAGTAGGCTTTTAACAGATTTCCAGAAACCTTCAGAAAATCCAAGATGGCTGCCAGAAATACTGACCAATCCGATTTCTTGTTAGGAGCGTTGAAGCCTTCCAGCATAGAATTAGTTCACTGAATCAGTCATTTATCTTGGAGGAGTAACGTTTTAAATGATTTCAGCATTTCCTGGAAAACTTCTTGGAAAATCCAAGATGGCTGGCAGAAAAATTGACCAATCAAAATTCTGAATACAGGTTCTGGAGCCTACCACCATTAAGATCATTCCAGCCACATTTGGTTGAAATCCGTCAAAGCATAAATGAGATGTGATTTAACGGATGGACGGACGACGGGTGGCCGCCATGGCATAAGCTCACTTGGCACTTCAGGCCAGGTGAGCTAATAATTGATCATGATCACTCAAAGCAATAATCGCACAAGCCTAGAATAAGCTATAGTGGAGTGGCTTAGGGAAATGATCGTGACCTGCTGGAACAAAGCACCAAACTTGGCACAGATGTACTTGAGGGAAACACAAAACTTTTTGGTGGGGCTGCCAAATTTTAAAGGTCAAGGTCACGCAGAGGTCAAGGTCAAATGTCAAATTATTGGTTTTTTCACATTTTCCCAATGGAATGACAGTGACACACTGTAATAAAGCACCAAATTTGGCACAGATGTACTAGAGGATAATACAAACATTTTTAGAGTGGGCTGCCAAAGTCTAAACATCAGTCACACAGAGCTCAAGGTTAAAGGTCAAATTATGCATTTTTTCCATATTTTCTCAATGGAATGACTGTGACACACTATACAAACATTTTTAGAGTGGGCTGCCAAAGTCTAAATGTCAAGGTCATGCAGAGGTCACGGTCAAAGGTGAAATTATGTGGGATTTTTTATATTTCTTCCCAGGGAATGTGTATAACATGCTGCAAAAAGCACAGGTTTTGACACAGCTGTACCATAGTACAATGCATAAGTTTTCAGATGGGTCTGCTAAGTTTTATAGGTCAGGGTCACGTCTAGGGGCAAGGTCAAAGATCACATTGTGTGTTGTTTTCATATTTTACATAGAATTACTATGACATGCTGTATCAAAGCCAGTTTTTTGTACTGATGTACCTTAGTCAGTGCTGTTCCTGGGTTCATTATTCAAAAGGATAATTTGAGGTCTTAGCCCCTCCCATTATAAATAAATGTGTGAAATGTTAATCTAAATGGTACATTTGTATTTCGAGGTTGGAAAATGTGCACAACACGGTTTAGCATAATGCAAATCTCTCTAGAGGGGTTGCCAAACTAAGGTCAATGTCAAAATGTAAAATTGTGGTGGGGTCTTATTTCCAAAACAGAAACATAAACGTGCCGTCTAAACCAACAGTTTTATGTTCAATTGTGTAATTCCAATCATGGCAATTACACTGAGACTAGATGCGTGGTTTCAAAGTCAGTCGATCAAAGTCAAATTGTCTCACAACTGCCATGACAAAGGCACAATGCTGTGCATGCGAGGCCTGCATTCCTGCACTTGCAATTCTTTGAACAACTAGGCGTCGCCTTGCATCCACACTTGATTAATTCTCTGCAGCTAACAGCAGCAGCTGGTAGAGTTGTCCACAATGGGCACCACCTAGTGTCTCCTTTGGTCCACCCAAAGCCTTCAGTAGGTGCAGATATCTTTGGATTCCAAATACTGGCTTGGTATAGACATCGATTAACATGTTGGAGCAGTGCATTTTGAGTGGGAGGAAGCTTCTCCATCATCTTCACTCTCCTTGTGAATAGCTCCTGTCGAAGCTCATTCACATCAACATGTGGAGTAGTGTTGTCATACATGATACAGGTAAATCTTTCTATTATTCTGAATACTGGAGCTGTAATGTCTAGTGGAACAAATGCAGACAGTGGTGTGATGATGAATGCTTCTGTGGCAGTGGGATACGCTTTCCATGTCTTCCAAACAGATTTCTTGGTTTTACTGCTAAACTGTGATGTTGTATCAGAACCAAAGAAGGCATGGAAAAATGGTAGAGCACGAGCTTTGTCCTCACCAAGCTCCTGGCAGATTGAATTAACATCATCATATCGGCACTGTTTTCCGGTACCAAAGCCAACCCATAGCTGCATATCTGGATGACACTGTATAAGATCATGGAAAACTCCCACCAGAATCACAATCACGTCAGTATCCACGGTTCTAATGAGGATAGAAGTTGCACCCTCTTTAAGAGCATCATTCAAATGGAGGCATATTCTACTATCTGCCTCATCGTGATCACTCTCTCCCATTGTGATATTGGAGTGATTTGACTGCACTGTCGGGCCAGAGCTAATGAATATGAGTTTGTTATGTGGATATTCATGATTCACTACATCTTCTGTCAGCAGAGCAAATAGCTCTTCCTTGTTTCTAGGATCCTGAAGGAAACCAGCAAAGTAAGGTGGCAACTTACCATTGCGGGACACCTTTCTCCGAACCCCTTTACTTCGTTTTTCTCTAGTTGTTGTTTTCAGGCTGTCACAGTTATAAGTGTCCCAAACTATGTCAATTCTGGAACAGTTTGTAAGTTGTCTCTCTGTCCATGGGATGAAAACTTTGTCACTATATTCACCGAAAGTAGATGCACTTTCCTGTAGCAAGGCATGTACTATGGCAGGACCATCACATACTTTGGCATCAAAGTGAGATGGTGTTTCTGCTTGGACAGCTGGATCAATGCAATGCAGTAGCTCTGCTTTGTTGCTTGGTTCCCGGGTGAAATAAAATGCAAGTTAACTTGGATTAGCTTGGATTTTCTTGAATATCCAAGCTATTAGAAAATTATTCAACCCATACCAACTTGGATTTCCTTGAATTAGTTTGGACTTTATGTAGTGGTTTGAATATCTTGAAAGTCACATCTCTCAGAATTCAAGCTAGCTGGAATTTTCTAGGACTTTTTTAATGTTATCATGAAAAAGTGCAAGCTTCTTGGATTTGCTTGGACTTTTCTGATTTGACAGAATGCAAGCTAGCTTGGATTTTCTAGAACTTTGTTTTGTCAGATATAAAAGAATCCAAGCTACTTACCAAGCTATAGAACTGAAAACGCTATACCAAAACTGGTAACTGTGAATAAATCTCTGGAAATCAATAGAATACATACCTCAAAATACAGTTCTGTTTCCATTTAAGGTTACAGATGCTAAGCATTCTATCTAACAGTAGTGTCAGTGTTTCCAAACTATCATATTCTATATATCCATAGCTGGTAATGATCAATGCAATGAATGTACGGTTTACTTTTTTACAAAGATTAAATTTCCCACCAATTTACCAGGTCACGGTCACCTCTGCATGACTACAGAACCTATTCCGCCTTAGTGCTAAGTTATTTCAAGATAATTTCAAGGTAGAGTAAGTGAATCTACAAATTCAAGGATATCCAAGTAGCTTGGATTCTTTTATGTCTGACAAAACAGTTCTATAAATCCAAGCTAGCTTGCATTCTGTCAAATCAGAAAAGTCCAAGCAAATCCAAGAAGCTTGCACTTTTTCATGATGACAATTAAAAAGTCCTAGAAAATTCCAGCTAGCTTGAATTCTGAGAAGTGTGATTTTCAAGATATTCAAGCCACTACATAAAGTCCAAACTAATTCAAGGAAATCCAAGTTGGTATGGGTTGAATAATTTTCTAATAAGAAGTTTAAAGGTCTTGTGAGGACTTGCGATCGATAACGAGTTTTAATTAATTTTATGGTCTACTACACTATTTAAACACAATAGCGTCACTTTGGAGTGAGAAAAATATGTTAGGCAGCCCAAATAACGAGATTAAATGACGCCTCAATCTGAATCACATCACCACTCGCTGGGACGTCACACTGGGAACGGCGCTGTGAGCTGGGTCAATATTTTTCTGTCTGTAGTACAAAGGTAACATATTTTAAAACGTGCGTTTGACAGGATAGACCTCACCTACCATAACATAAATTATGTCAGGTTGAAGTTATGTCTTCAAGAAATAAAAAATCTTGATTTTTTTAAATCTATTGTGATATTTACTCATTTTCATGGTTTCATGGATAGCTATATTCGTATAATAATAGGCCTGTAACTACGGTAAACCATGGGCAGTGCTGAAAATCGGCAATATTTCAATGCATGTGACAAATACTCTGTAGTCTATTAGGCCTAATTGCGGATCTATTACCATTCTTGAAAGGACTGGATGTACCATTTAATATCTGGGATGGATGGATGTGAGTGTGATGATCGAGGTGGGTGGGAGAGGTTGACGATGGATATAATTGTACTATTATTCATATCTAAATGTATAGGCTACAGAGTGCAGTTACAACTTTTTCTGAAGATTACGAATCTACAATAAGTGTGTCAGTGTGTCCTATGTGAAATTTCCCGTGATTACTGATTAGAATGTAATTGTTTACCTATAAGCTTTCGGCAATGTGTTTGTATAATAATAATAATAATAATGTAGAGGCATGCACGGGTCAACACGTACGTTGGTGTATGTGTAGGGGGTGGGGGTGGGCCGGCGTCACGCCTGTGACAACCATATGAACTATATCGTTTTCAAACCAACTTCTTCCATGTATGGAAGTAGCATACACTCATATTTCAATGTTATGAAAAAGCAAAACTGTAGCGGATGAACAAATTTTAAATAGGTAGGTAGATGTTCACCCGATCGCTAGCGTATCATCTTTACTTACAGTGCAGCTCATAAATAAGTTTAAATGCTTCCAAAGCAAAAACACAAATATGTTAGTTAGAACCATATGAACATGATACAAGAAACGTTATGTTGAATATTTTGAACACAATTTATGTTGAAATCCAACCCAATTATGTTCAAAATATCCAACAGTATATGTTATTTAAGTTGTACTATAAGCGTGCGGCTGGCAGTGAAAGCCTCGCTACGCACCTCGACCGCTGCCTAAATTGTAAACAAACCGTGCACTGTCAAAAAATATGTCAATGTAGACTATATGCAAATAAATTAGTTTAGATTAGATTTATATTTACCCGACATTTTAGTTAACTTTAAACACATAGATGGAGTAACTGCTATATTGCAATCATAAATTTATTCATACGCCTACACAATGGTAAATTGCGATCGTACGTGCACTGAGTGGTGTAGGCCTACTTAACTATCATTTAAAAAGGTGTGTACATGCATGCCTATCATCTATGCAAAATCTCTGCAGTCAATCCAGAAAGATAAGATATATAAGCATTTGTAGAATTGTATTCCAAGAATTGTGTGTGTGGGTTTGATTAAATATAGCCTAATTCACGTACACGAAATCCGATGTTACTGTCATCTCTAACAGGCCTATACGTTAGAATTGTGATGTCAGGCACCGTGACCATGAGGTCTGATCTTTAAGTTTAATCAACAAAAATATCATCAACTTCGATATTATTGAACCTTTGTGCATCTTGAACAATGTAGTGCCCCTGTGTGAACAATGAATTGTCAAAGAATAGGTGCATAGTTGCCTAATACGTGCAGCAGTAGAGAGCCTAGCTATCCCCGAGATAGTACTCTAGACTAATAGGAATTGATGTCATCCCTACATAAAGTCCAAGATAATTCAAGGAAATCCAAGCTGGTATGGGTTGAATAATTTTCCAATAGCTTGGATATTCAAGAAAATTCAAGCTAATCCAAGTTAACTTGCATTTTATTTCACACTGGCTGTTCTCTAAGCGAGGCATCCAGTTCTAATGTACTACACATATGAAGTACCCCTTCTGTTTGCTTACAGAAGATACACCTATCTGAGTGTTTAGACTCATCAGAGGGGGTGGTGCGTTTTGATTTTATTTGTACGATATCATCCCCACACTGTTCAATATTTCTCTTTTTGTCATGTTTTCCTTGAGCTCATTGCAGTTTTGAACTAGCAAATTTAAGCTGACAATTAAGGTGCCACTTTGCCTTGTTGGCAGGAGGTCATTTGCATTAACGCTTTCAGGAAAACATACATCAACAGGCATTAAATGTAACTTTCTGAAACCTTCTACGTTTTTCATAAAGTCCTCATATGATTGTAGACCTTTACCGTCTTGTCTGGATGCGGGACATTTTAATATGTCATCGTCCGTTCCACATAGTATGCAATTTGTCCAGTCCATTCTGTCGGGAAGGTCTAATATATAAGTTTCAAACAGTCTATTGTATTGCTAGCGCAGAATTTAGTCACCAGCAACTAACAGGCGAAAATTCCCATCAATTTACACAACTGTAACATGATAGCAGACGACAATAAGAGAATTGTAATCTAAGCGATAACGCGTTTTCATTTCAAATTGAATAACATTTTATAAAATTACCCCCGGGCCATGCATTATTATAAAAATCAAAGGAATACCGATACTATTGTATGCTTATACATCTTGCAATTGATGTTTCAATTAAATTACATCAATTTTGTGTTTTAATCTGATTCCATGGCAATCTTAAAAGTGTCTGTAGATCATCCTTATGTGGAATGACTGCATTAATGTTTTGCTATTTATTTTAATTGCTTGTTTAAAGGTTTTCACTCTATTAGAATTTCACAGCCATTATGAATTTAATTGTTATGCTGTGCGCTACACAGTGGTTATTTTCACACACTTGTTCTTTTCAAACTATAGATAGCTATGCATATCAATAAATACATGTTAAAATTTTATATTGTCCAAATGTACATCTATACCGAGTTTTAATGGTATGTTACAGCATATTGCAACCATTCCATGAAAAAATCTGCAACCTCCACACAGTTTGACGTTTGACTGTATTGTAACCTTGACTTTCAATATTTGGCAACTACCTCTACTTTTTTTTATATTATACTAAAAATACTATACTATGCCAAAATGATGCTTTATTACATCATCCCACAGCCATTCCCTGGTAAAAGATTAAAAAATTCCACATAATTTTATGTTTGACCTTGACCCCCAGCATGGCTTTGACCTTTAAAAATTGGCATCTAAGAGTGTTTCTTATTATCCTAAAGTACTTCTGTGCCATGATTGGTGCTTTGTTACATAATATCACAGTCATTCCCTGGGAAAATATGAAAACCCTATAATTTGACCTTTGACCTTGACCTCAGCATGACCATGACCTTTAAAATTTGGCAGTGACCTCTAAAAAGTTCCGTATTAACCTAACTTACATCTGTGCCAAATTTAGTGCTTTGTTCCAGCAGGTCACGATATCACTTAAATTTGGACTTAAGCCACTCCACTACTAGGACTTAGCTAGGAGCTGGTGCTCAATAACTAGATACTCATGCACGGATTCTCAACCGCTATTTACACACAGAACACAACTCTTCTAACATTTGAACATCTATGTTCAAATCAGTTGAAACGATATATGAAATAGTTTCGTATGCTTAAAAGAAGTAGAAAGTCAGTTGAACATCTATGTTCAACTGGTTTTCTACTTCTTTTAAGCATACAAAATTATTTCATATATTGTTTCAACTGACTTGTCTTAGCATGAAATCGCTTTCAAAAACCTGAACTACCAAATACTTTAATACTAATATTGTTCAAGAATAGAACAGCAATGAGATGACCATCCACAGCTTAACCCTTCAATGGTCAAAACAGCCAGAACCCACATATTGGTGGTCTTCAGAAATGTCCATTTGCAGACCTGGAAGACAAGACAACCTTTGAAATTATACCACTGGAACATGACAGGTTCAGTTATCGAGCCAGTCATTCCACTGATAAAATTTCATAAATATCATTCTGATGGCCTGCAAAGAAAAATTCACCGAAGTAAAAATTAAAATTTAACTGTCAAATCTTGACAATTAGTGTTAAGTTGCTTTAACTGTGCCTCAATGCAAAATCAAAATCACCTGTTGCTGATCTACACATAGATCTGCACTACTCTAGGGCCGCATTTCTAGAAAGTCATGGTGAGCTAAAAATTGCTCTCCACGATCAGTGCTAGGCGATTGATCATTCCTCCTGCAGAAGGAAAATTTAGACATGTTATTAAATGTGCCTTTAAGTAGTAAAATATCTAAATTTTGATTAAAGATTTGAGATTTAAGGTGAGCTATTAATTGCTCTCCTGGGATGAAAAGTTAGGTGGGCTGCGCGAACGAGAGTGATAGCCCCCCACCCCCCCCCCCCCCCCCACCCCCCTCAAAAAGGATGCCCTGCTACTCAGAAAGCTATAACTGATTTTCAGCTGGTTTAATAGTACATTGGTTGACACAGAGAAAAGAGCACATGACTCAGGCTTGACCTTCTGGTACTGGGTAAAAAGTGGCAGGAAAATTGTCTTTGTTAATTTTCAAAGCACAATGCGCTTTCAATCGATTGATTAATAGAATGTCTTATCCGCTTTGGATATTAAATGTGATACCTTGATAATTCACACAAATACTAGATAGAATGCTTAAAACATCAATAAGTGACAACATAGAGGTATTTCAAGGCATGTTACTCCAGAAATACCATTAACAGTTTTCGGTTTTGCTTTAGATGTTTCAGTTCTATGTCAAAATGCATTGCTTTGAAAAATCATGGTAACTATTATTTACCATAAAAGTGGATTTTTAAATGGTCATCAATAATTGGCAATCACATTTTATATTGGGGCATGGTCTAATGGACCATTCCAGTATTAGATACGCTCCGTCAATCTCTAGCTAAGCCCCATCCATGCTTCACCTGTGCTGGGATCAATCGATCCCTGATCTTCTTTTCGTTCGCTGATCATACCGCCAGTCCTGTAAGTGACTATCGACATGATCATAATCGATCCCTGATCATCCTGAATATCAATTTCCAGAAAACTATATAGGTAAGCTGTTGATTATTTTGAAACTAATTTGACTGCAACACCGGTCAGTCAAACCTAAGAAAACGTTGTTTGACTCAGAGGGCCCCACAATCACTGAAAATACCTTTCTCCATGTTATGTAGTTAGAAATTTCATTCAAAGCCTTCATATTATTAAAAATAAAAAGTAAAGAACAAAAAATAAAAAAAGGAAAGAAATTATAAAAATAATCAAGGAAAATGACAAAAGTTTTAAGTTTTTGCATTAAAAATCACCTTTAATTTCACCCAGTCTCGAACATATAAAGGTGAATCATTCAAAAGGCACATCTGCAGATCATAACTGAGGCATATGCCAAGTTTCATAAAATTATTTTAAGTGGTTCTATAATATGATATGATTTGTTTATGAGAAAATTGATAAAAATCGTGAGCTTTTGCATTAAAAAGCTGTTTTTCACCCAAAATCTTGGTCCGACAAAGGTGAATCCTTCAAAAGGCACATCTACCCATCATAAAGAAGCCACCTGCCAGGTTCATTAAATTATCTTAAGCGATTCTGTATGATATGGTGTTTACGAGGAAATTGACAAAAATCGTGAGTTTTTGCATTAAAAAGCCAATTTACACCCACAATATTCGAAACATGATTCCTTCAAAAGGCACATCTACCAATCATAAAGAAGCCACCTGCCAAGTTTCATTATATTATCTTAAGCGATTCTGTGTGATATGGTGCTTACCAGGAAATTGACAAAAATCATGAGTTTTTGCAGCCCACTTTCACCCAAAATATTGGACTTATAAATGTTCTTTCTTCAAACTTAGGCACATCTGCATATCATAACTGAGGCATACACCAAGCTTCGTTAAAATATCTGAAGCAGTTCTGTATGATATGATGTTTACGAGATATTGTGGATGGATAGACCGACCGACAGACAGACAGACAGACAGACAGACAGACAGACAGACAGACAGACAGACAGACAGACAGACTACCATAGGGCAAATTAGTTTCAAAACATTCGACAAAATATTTATTAAATAGTAGACATACAATGCGTACAACTTGTCAGACTATTAAGTGTTTAAGACTTTAAGACAGACTATATCGAGTCATTCATGCCATCAGTGTTTCTCATGGCATCTACATTTTGGAGGTCCCAGGGACCCACACCTAGAAATCGAGGGGTCCCAACCTGAAATCTGGGCACCCCAAACTGAAATGTAGGATTCTCATGCAGTTTTTCTCATCAATGCTAAAATTAGAAAGGATCATGGGTGCACAGCTATGAATTACGGGGTCCAACGCTAGCTTTTTGGGTGCCTTTGTGCAAAAATCTATAAATCTAATTAATATTTAACAATCAAAGATTTTCAGGGGTCCCATGGGACCCACTAACACAACTTTTGGGGGTCCCCAGTTACATTTTGGGGGTCTATACCCTCAAAAGGACCCTTATGAGAAACCCTGTATGCCATAATTAAATATGACATCATCCTATATTTCACGTAGTTGATTATGATGTCATATGATGGATGGATAAGCTGGAAAAGTCCATTAGTGTGATGTAATTGTGAGACCTAGAGAAATGGACCTAAATCTCACTAACATGAGTGTAACTTTTATTAGAAGAAACAGATTTTCAAAAAAAGGCTATTGGTGAAAGGCAGCCATATTAGATTCACATCAGTGTCACTCTTGATAAGTTCCTTCAGCAGACCTAGTTTGGTGCACAATGCATATTCAATACCACTCCGACTGAATATCTGCAAAGCTAATGATTACTGTATTCTGCGGCTGTAGTAGTAGAAATATTCTACAGCAGCAATCAGTCCTTCTTCACTTTTGCCCACTGCTTTGTCCTCAGCCGAAATCCTTAGCTTTTTCAGAGTTTACTGAGTCCTGCATCTTGAGGTCACCTCATAGCACACTTTGCAGATTTATGCAATAACGTCCTCTCTTGGCTCTGTATTTACTGGCTCCGAGTAGGGCGAATTCCAAGGCCCTCTGCGCTGGTGTGTCCTCTCGCATCGTTAGCACATGGCCAAACATGGAACATCTTTGCTGGGCGACTTTTACAGACAGAGGTGACGTATTACACATCTTGTATAGTGCATCATTGGAAATTATGCTGTCTGGCCATCAGTGTCGTGATGGTGCATAGGTGCTTACGGTGGCAGGCATCAAATATGTCTAGAGCTGCATTTGGAGCTGCCCAGCTGTTACAGTTATACAGCATCAAGGATACGCAGGTTGCATTGTATAAACACATTTTAAAACAAATTTGACAGCCTTTGGCTAGCTACATTAGCATAAGAGAAGGTACCATGTAGCATTCACCTGGAAAATTACCTGTGAGATCGTTGTATATAAATCTTTTAAATGATTTGCCGGAAAAGTTTGGAAAATCCAAGATGACTACTGGAAAAATTGACTATAAAAATTTTTGTATACAAGTTCTGAGGCCTACCACCACAGGGATTTTCTATATAATTTCTGAAGCCTCAATTATTTTTATATAACCGAACCAGTCGTTCCACCATAGAGTCCCTCCAGCCAAGTTTGACTGAAACTGCATAACCAGGTGTGCTAATAATGTATTTTATAGCCCTAATTATACTCTCCCTCTGTTATAATACAAGCCAATTTCCAGGACAATTTTGATATAGTCATCCCCTAAACACACCAAACAATTTGTTTGCAAATTAGCTAAATGAGTCAATCAGTTAAATCCACGGAGAGTTAAAATGTGACAACCTGAATTCCCAAATTCTGTTTGAGCATGGCCTCCAGAAGATGGTTTGAACCATGATTTGACAATGGTCAGTCAGCATTGGCATTTCTCAAAACATGATTGGTCATGCAGATTAAATGACAAATGACACCACAATCAGACGATTGTTGGACATAGCTATTAAAACCAATATTTAGACAATGGTCAAACCATGGTCAACCATGTCCTGGGTGTCCATGATTAATCATGGTCTTAACAATTTAAGCTTTGAAATGCAAGTGTAACCGAGACAGTCATTCCATGGTAAATTTTCAAAAATAATCTCTTGGTCTGTAAATGGAGATTTTGAATTAAAAAAATTAAATTTTCTTGAACAATTTTAAGTGTTAAAGGGTTAATTTGATAGATGTCTTCACCTGACATAAAGGAATGGAGATAGGAAGCATACACTGATCTGACACACCTTGGTGGAGCCATTGGATAGAAACAGATTTTTCAAGATATCCATTAGGGAGCATACAGCCATCCTACAATTCAGCTTATACTTGCTTCATTGGGTTCTTTATACAGACCTATCTAGAGTTCAATGTATCATTTAGAGTTTGAAACAGCTTGGACAAACTTGGCCAGAGTTATCACACACAAACCCATCTTCAAGATGGAGAAATGTGGCTATATTATATTTTGGATCATCAACCTTTATCAGTAGGTTTCGTTCCACAACATGGCCATCTTACATTTTGCATCCAGACCAATTTCAACAGATACGCTCCACATACCAAAATAAATTTCGTTTGGAAACCTACAATTAAATCAGTCATAGCCAAACAGTTAAGATGCTGCAGCCAATTCTCGAGATACATGATTGCCTAAGATGGTGATATTGAATTTTGTGTCAGGGCAAATTCTGATCTGAGTTTCGTCATATATTGATTTTTTTTACAACATTTTGAATCAATAACCACAATAAGGCAATACATGTTTATGTACATATATGACAAGAAATTTATCAGTATTGAAATGCTAAAGCATGACCAACCATCTGATACATTGACCCAAATATGGAGATATTTTTACATCCACCCATAACGGTCAGATTTTGATTGATGTTAAATGCAACAATAGAATGGCACAAGAATTTCAAGGACAACATAACACCTAAAAGAATGGATATCACATTAAAAGTATTGTCCAGATATTGATCAAGTATGAGCCCAACATTTCAGACTACAAAATAGCCTTTTGCCAATGTATTTCTATTATCATGGCAACGAGTTGATGGAACAGAACACTTATTAACCCTTTAACACTCATATCAGCCAAAAACAGCTTCTGCTGTGATCATGAGAAATGTCCAATTCCAGACCAAGAGAAGTGTATTATTGAAAATTAACCGAGCCAGTCATTCCAGTGGTAAATTTTCAAAAATACTCTTCTCTTGGTCTGCAAATAGACATTTTCTATGAGAAAATTTAAATTTTTTTGAAAAGATTCGAAGGTTAGACTGTACAAAACAAAGCTGCAAAACAGGTGAATCAATATCCAGCAGCCTAGATGATATAATCACAGAAAATCTTACCTGTACTTTCGTTTTCTTCAGTTCTCATTAAACAGACCTCTCCACGAGAGATGATTGCTCTACTATTGCCTCTACATGCAAAAGTTAATTTTAGATGAGTATCTCATTGCTCAGTAACAATGACAGAATTATAGGCGAGAACAGACACTGTTCGCCTTACTGGCTTAAATTTCAATACAAAAAGATTTGACTGAAAGATGTGTTACCTAAGAGAACAGAAACATAAATTAAATTTGTATGAAAATTTAGTCAAAATCTACACATTGTTATGTTGAGATACTATAGGACTTTGTCTATGGGAGCAGATCTATTTGCATATGAAATGTACGCAGCTTAAAGACAATACCACAAATTCTATTAATATATCTAAAACTAATTGGTCTTATTTAATATGTAATTTATCAGCTTTAAATATAATATTTTCTAAATATTATCTTAAAACCTTTTGAGTGCTCAATTCCCAGAATCTAAATTTAAAGGCGAGTAAGCTGTTGAATATTTTGAAACAAATTTAACAGGAACCTGTCGCATCTCCCCGTCAAATTAATTTCAAAATATTCAACAGAATATTTACTAAATTGCAAATGTGTTTTCAAATTCCGCCTCTCGGATTCTACGTATTATATAGAGTTGCTATAGCTTGTTCAAAATTATATTCATTAAACTGTGTTGATAAAATGTTGATATTGAACGAGAACTCACTTGAGATCCTCTACTTAACCATTTAATGGTCACAATATCTCGAGAAAATTGATAGTTTTACGTAGTATTAAATGTCCATTAAAAAAAATGTCTATTTTGAAATTTGACCATTGGAGCACCTGGCTAGTTGCCATCCCTTACAAAAACATGTTTCTGGTAATAGACTGACAACAAACTGGCAAGATGTGACAGAAGACTGTCAATATACTGATATTGAACCAGAAATGTGGTTGCAATGCAACCATGAAGCTCGACTTTACGACTTTGTAATGAACGATTAACGTTTAAATACTAGAGGCCATTAGGTCAGCATGTTGATCCATCAGGGCATTTTTAAGAACTTTCAAGCCAGGACAAACCCAGTCTCTGCGGCTAAGTCTGGAGGAATGTCCATTTGCTGGCTAAAGAGAAGATGAAGAGTCATTCATGTGTGAGAGTAACCCTAAGGCTCCTACAGGATGCATAGATGGCTTACAAACAAGAGGTCCAAAGGGCCCGTGTCGCTCACCTGGAGCACTATGCATTTTTGTTAAAATTGTTAGTAGGTGGTTTAGGAGTCCAATATGACTGCCAAACATGCTACATTTTGATTGGTCTACTGCGGCCATGTTTCTGACGTTGCTCCTTCCCTGGAAAAAACTTTAATGGCACTCGGTGCCTAATCTCCCAAATTTCGGCCCAATCCGCTCTGTGGTTCTGGAGTTGTTTTGGTAAAAAAATATCCAAGATGGCCACTAAACCACTTGGCCAATCAAGTTCCCTTGAACAAACTTGGTGAAGCTCTTGCCCTAAATGATATTTCATGCGTTTTGAATTGATCCCCCAAGCGGTTTTGGAGACAATTTTAAAAGACATTTTTAAAAATCGACCAAAATCCAAGATCCCGGGAGTGAGATTACATTTTAAATTTCCTATTGCTTTAGTATGGGAGATTTGGCGGGTAAATGATCCAAGATGGCCGCTAAACCATTTATCCGACGGTTTCGAAAATGGCAAATTTGAAATCATGATGCGCAAAAACATATATAAAACCAATTTCAGCCTCAAAATCCATCAAATGAAAAATCCATTATGGCCGCCAAACACGCTATGTATTGATTGGGCCACGGCAGCCAGGTTTTTTGATGGATCAACTTCTCTTGAACAAAGTTTAATGGCCCTTAGTGCCTCATCATATATCACAAATTTCGGCCTGATCGATTCAGAGTCATTTTTGCGAAAACAAAGTCATCCAAGATGGCCACTGAACCATTTGGTCAATCAAGTTCCCTTGAACAAACTTGGGTCAGCTCTTGCCCTAGATCATATTTCATGAGGTCTGAATTGATTCCTCAAACGGCTTCGGAGAAGATTTTTTAAAGACATTTCTACAAATCAGCCAAAATCCAAGATGGCCACTGGCCAAATTTCCCGATCGGCTTCCTTTGAACAAAATGGAATCTCTATGCCCCAAGGATGCTTCCTGCCAAATATAATTGAAATCGGCCCAATAGTTCTCGAAAAGACATTTTAAATTTCCTATTGCTTTAGTATGGGAGCTTTTGGCGGGAAAATGATCCAAGGTGGCCACCAATCCGTTTATCCAACAATTTCGAAAATTGCAAATTTGAGATCGGAATACCCAGAAGCCTATATAAAATCAATTTCGGCCACAAAATCCAGCAAATAAAAAAAAATCCATTATGGTCGCCAAACATGCTGTATTTTAATTGGCCCACGGCGGCCTTGTTTTTTAACGGATCAACTTCTCTTGAACAGACTTTAATGATCCTTAGTCCCTAATCATATTTGCCAAATTTCGGCATGATCCCTTCAGAGGTTCTGGAGAAGCTATTTTCGCTAAAACTAGGTCAATCACAATGGCTGCCGAACCATTTGACCAAACAAGTTCCCTTGAACAAAGTTGGTTCAGCTCTTGCCCTAGATCATATTTCATGAGCTTTGCTTCAATCCATCAAGCGGTTTCGGAGATTTTAAAAAATTTTCTAAAAAATTGGCTAAAATCCATGATGGCCACCGGCCAAATTGGCCAATCGGTTTCATTTGAACAAACTCGAATCAGTATGCACCAAGGATGCTTACTGCCAAATATAACTGAAATCGGCCCAGCGGTTCTTGAGAAGAAGTCGTTTAACGGAAAAGTTGACGGACGATGGATGGACACACGACGGACGGACACACGACAGGCGGTTGCCATGGCATAAGCTCACTTGGCCTCTCAGGCCAGGTGAGGTAAAAACAGTCTCTTGGTATGCTAATGGATAATTTCTATGAGAATATTAAAACAAAATTTTATTTTAATCATTAACTGCATGGTTAGACTTGTACATACTTTTCTGTCTACTGGACACCATTATGCCATTTTGATCTATAATTTGAGGCTGGAATATCCTCCACCTCACATGGGCTTTGAAAAAAATTCCATGATACGCATACGATTCTTAACCCTCTTAACGGCCAAATTTAGTCTAGAAGATCAAAATATTTGCTTATTGAATGTCAATTTGCATACCAAGAGAAGACTATTTTTGGAAATTTACCACTGGAGTTACTGGTTTGGTTACCAAGCCAGTCACTATAGTGGTAAACCTTCAAAAATAGTTTTCTCCTTGGCATACACATAGACATACTTCAAGACCAGTGCAGAGAACATCGTATGCAGGCTTGACCATTAAAGGGTTAATCATATATGATATTAAACCATTCAATTTCTCAGACTAGCGAATAATGATGCACTCTAGCTGCCATATGCTTGACACATGCTGAACATGTCTATAATTATAGACAAAGGAATTGTACTCTCATCTGATGAATGCTGGCTTATCATATCTTTATATCCCCAGGGATAGTGACTGAGAAAACAAAACAATTCCAAAGTGAAGGATGAATGTAGAATAAATACCATGTCATTATTCCAAATAGCGTGTTAACAAGCCTCTGTATACATGAACTGCCTTCCAATAAACAAAGATCCTAACACATTAACACATCTACTCTAAATGCAATGACCTAATGTAATATAAATTACTTACGGAACATTCACGCGGTCATAATACTGATGACTATCTTAATGACAATTTACCTCAATGTCATTGCGGTTTCAAAGTTTATTTTCTATTTAAACTTTTAACCCTCAAATCGGCCAAAAATGGCTTCTGCAGTGGCCTTGAGAAATGTCCATTTGCAGACCAAGAGAAGACCATTTCTGAAAATTTACCACTGGAATGACTGGCTCAGTTATAAATTAAAAAAAATAGTCTTCCCTTGGTCTGCAACTGGACATTTTGAATGAAAAAATTGAAATTTTCTTGAACAAATTCAAGTGTTAAAGGGTTAAATCAATTGTTTCTGTGAGTTCAGGATGAAACAGTCTAAGAAGTAGGGGATGCTTCTTGAATCTGAACCACCTATCAACTTTGATCAGATACAGCTGATCAAGATAAACAATGTACCATGGAGTGTCCATGTGGCTAATGGTGCTTTTAGTGGTCTATATACAGTTCCGCTGCCCACACTGGCTGAGAGAGCAGTATGTTTAGAATGCCATGAGGTGCTCTAAACTACTCATACATCATATTATCAGAGTATATATCAATACTCTCTCAGACATTTTATGATGGAACTCATTGACCTCAGATTTTCTGCTCAAAAATCTAATTTTATTTTCAAAATTTTCAGTGCTCATACAAAGGGCCAAAGGGCCCTGTTGCTCACATGAACCATTAGCATTTGAACCATTAGTATTTGAACAGACATAATTCTTTAAACTCAGTAGTAACAAGACATAAAATACAGTATTCACAATTATTTAGTAGAAAATTCATGATGGATGCTGACCATACAATCAGATCAAACCTTAGGTTCCATCCAGCCGATAAAGAATCCATTACGGGCTAAATTTTGATTGGCAATGCATGATAGCCTGGTATCTCTTGAACAAACTTTAATTGCCCTTAGCTATCCATGAACTTTATTATCATTCAGCCTGATCCAGTAACAGCGGTTCCAGCAATGTTATTTTCGAGAACAAAATGAGCACTGGAAAATGGACCAATCAAAATTCTGAATGACAGTTCTGGAGCCAATCACCATAGGGTTCATCCACCCAATTTTTGCTCAAATCCAACAGGAATTTCTTGTGAGGCCATTTAAAGCTGTTCCAATTCATTTCCTGTACGATTTCTGAAAGTTATGAAAATCCAAGATGGTCAGTCATCAGAAAAATCGACCAATCAAAATTTGGAATAACAGATCCAGAGAGTATTACCATGGGGTACTTGACCGTACTTCTGGCCAAAAACGGTTAAAATTGCATCATTGATCAAGGATGAGTAGTGTTTCAAAGAATTTCTAAAACATTTTTTTTAATCTTAAAATTTTCACACACCATCCCCATCATCCCCCCCCCACACCACTCCCCACCTCCCCCACCCCCCCCCCCCAAAAAAAAAGATCAATCAAAATTCTTGGTAGATGTTCTAGAGTGTAACATAATAGGGTGATTTTAGCCAAATTCAGTTGAAATCCACCATGAGGCTAACGAGGAGATATGCATTTTGACTATTTCTGGTATGTTTTTCATAAAATCTAAGATTTTCACTCCAAAAATTAGCACCATAGACTCCCTCCAACCAAATTTAGCTGAAATCCATCAAGAGGTTTAAAATGAGATGCATTTTGACAATTTGCAGGAAATTTTTCATAAAGATTCTTACCCCACAATTTTACCAAATCTAAATTCTAAATAAAATCTCTTGAGTGTGCTACCATAGGGTCCCTAAAGGCAAATTTGTTTGAAATTGCCCAAGCGTCTAAGGAAGAGATTCATTCTGACAATTTCCAGTGAGTTTTCTTTATGAAATCTATTATTTTCACGCAAAAAGACAGACCAAAAACCTGAATAGAAGTTCTGAGGTGCACGTTATCCACCATAGGCTCAAACTAGCGAAATTTGGTTGAAATCCACCAAAGGCTTATTACCTTTAACTCTCAAATTTACTCAAGAAAATTTAATGGTCTCATAGAAAATGTGAATTTGCAGACCAAGAAGACTATTTTTGAAAATTTACCACTGCAATGACTGGCTCGGTTATCGAGCCAGTCATTCCAGTGGTAAATTTTCAAAAATAGTCTTCACTAGGTCTGCAAATGCACATTTCCCAAGATCACTGCAGAAGCCGTTTTTGGCTGATATGAGGGTTAAATGATTAAGGAGATGTATTTTAACAATTTCCAGTAGAACCTTTCATAAAATCTAAGTTGTTATTTGACACCACAAAAACATCTATACCATTCAATCACTACTTGCTAAACCTGTAGAATATTTGAAAAGTTTAGCAAGTAGTGATTGAATGGTTAATAAAACTACAAACCAACCCGCAAGGGGGGTCTGTTGAGGGGATTTACGCCACAAAAAAATTCACTAATCAAATTTCTGAATACATTCTCTGGAGCTAGTAGCTAAATAGAATCATTCTAGCCAAATTTGGTTGAAATACATGTAGATCATGCACTTAAGGAGCTGATGCGTTTTGACAATTTCCAGTAAATTTTTCATAAAATCTAAGATTTGTAGCTGCGGGTATCAGCTCAATAAATCGCCATGTCCCTTAGGAGTCGGTCGGGCGGTCAGTCTGAGTCAGTCAGTGACAAAAGCTTATTCTGGGCTGTTAGTTTCAAGAGTTTTTTGTATACAGTAATTAGATTTTGGGGAATGGTTGTATGTGGAGTCCTGAAAATGTGTGATAAACTTGGGGCCAAAAGGTCAAAGCCACTGCGAACAGATTAAAAAATAATTATTTTCAAAACTACTATGTGCCTGAAAGACAATTTGTCAATAATTCCGGTTCTACTTGAAATATCTTGACCAAACTTGGGTGGATGGTTGCCGGTGGTAGTGTTCCAAAGAAGTGTGACAAATTTGGGGTCAATGGCCAAATATCATGGTCAGTGCTACAATTAAAAATTCTTACAAATACGAACGACGCAATTGACTACGTTACGATTTACTAAACATACCATTGAATATTTTGAAACTAGTTTGCGGGTAGCTCCCAGTCAAATTACTTTCAAAATATTCACCAGCTCAACTATAACAGTTATCTTGAAATTTGGATTCTGGGAATTCAGTTTTTACGGTTTCAAATTGATTCTAACACGTTGTAAAATCTGAATTATTCAAAGTGCAGATTTTGGATATAAAAGATTACTCTGCATTCTGATTTTGAATTCAGCTTGAGATGGGCTATATGGTTACACCTTGGTCACAGCCATTACGTCGATTGCCTTGTTGGTGTACAACAAAGGTCAGTCAACATAATGGCTGGACATTTACTGATGGTAGAGACCATTGATGTTATCTTTGAAACGAATTTTGCACAAATTAGTCTTGAGTCATTATGGCAGTTAAAGGTCAAATGGCGCTCGAGTGCACAGATCAGTCAACAAGATGACATCAGTGATTTCTACCACAGAGTTAGGAATGATGGTGTGCCGGGCCAGGATTGGCTGAGGCGAGGGTTGACGAGCGTGCTATATATTTGCATGTTTTGTGCAAACGGGATCTAATTTTGGAGATCACTCTTTAGATCACTTTTGGTTCACTTTTGGGTCCACCTTTTTGATAGTATAAACATGAATGCTAGATATTAGTTAGAAGTTTTAGTCAGAGTAGTTATGATTGTTACAGAGAATAAATTCACAATATGATATAAGTTTGAAGTTGCTGTTTGTTGATACAAGTATTAATAGCTAGATTGATGCAACAAGACCAGAGAGGAACACTTTGGCACGAATCTAAGAATCTTCGAGAAGTCAGATGGCCCGGGGACGGATATAAATATTTGATCACAGAATCAAAGGCGAGCCGCGTCCCCCACTTGAATTCAGATAAATTTGAAAACCAATGAGCTGCTGCTGGTCCAGAATTTATAACGTGTAAAGAGTGGGTGGATGTTAGATAGCAATGGGCATGGCACAGCTAGATATTATTGCCACCATTGAGCATCAGTGTTTCTGAAGTACCTGCCTGTTGACCAGTGCAAGGCACAGCCATCGTTCAATCTAGATGATGCTTGTTAACAATGAGCCGCGTCCCCCGCTTGAATTCAGATAAATTTGAAAACCAATGAGCTGCTGCTGGTCCAGAATTTATAATGGCGAGCCAGCCAGGAATTGAACAGCAACGACGGAAGAGCGACAGGACAGCATAACGAACATTGCAAACAGTGAGTAATAATTTTCTGAACGATATTAAGAACAATAACATAAGCAGAGACAGATTCTAAAATGGCAGAAAGAAGCGTTAAAGTAAATGATTTGCAAACCATTGCTGACGGTGTGATTAATCTGGTTAACAGCGTCAGGACAGAAAATGCTGCCTTGGAACGAAATAGATTGGAGTGTGAGAATCTAAGAGATTACACAGCTACTATACGGAGATGTGATGGGTTGCTACCCGCGGAAGTGAGGGCATGGATAGACGAGTGTGAACTGGTCATAGGGGCGCTCAGAGACGTAAAGGGCAGCGCCGCACACATTGCCACATGGACATCAACTAGCAGTCTCCATCGTGAGATTGAATTATTTCTAAAAGACAGAGATCGTTGCACCATAGCATGGGAAGACATTCAAGGACACGTTATCGTTGCGTTTGTATCTGCCAATGAAGATGAACGTTTAAAATATGAATTATAGGCTTTGCCCAGGCCAAAAAAAGCCAACTAACATTCAAGAAAATCTGAGCTAACTTGAACATTCAAGAAAATCCAAGCTTGCTTGAACATTCAAGAAAATTCCACGTAGCTTGGATTTTATTCCAGAAAGTCCCAGCTTTCTAGAAGTTCAAGAAAATCCCAGCTAATCCTAGCTTTTGAAATAGGTTAAATATTAACATAAAATGGATGCACGTACACATAAATGCTGCCACAGAGAGATTATATATAAATATATACCGGTATGCTTGAAAACCAAATCACCTTCATGGTAGTTGAGTTACACGTAATACTCAATAACAAATACAAGTTCAGCCAGACATTAACAATGTATGAGTTTCTGACTGATTTGTCTGTTATTCTTATACACAGAGATTGTTAATGTACCATATTATTTAGAAAGTCATGATCACTGTATTATTTCTATAGAACCGAAAAAGCTATACCAAAACTGGTAACTCTGAATAAATCTCTAGAAATCAATAGAATATATACCTCAAAATACAGTTCTGTTTCCATTTAAGGTTACTAATGCTAAGCACTCTATCTAACAGTACTGTCAGGGTTTCCAAAATATCATATTCTATATATCCATAGCTGGTAATGTTCAATGCAATGAATGTACCGTTTGCTTTTTTACAAAGACTTTAAATTTCCCGCCAACTTACCAGGTCACGGTCACCTCTACATGACTACAGAACCTGTTCTTGCCTTAGTGCAAGCTATTTCAAGATAATCCAAGGTAGCGTAGGTGAATCTACAAATTCAAGGATATCCAAGTAGCTTGGATTCTTTTATGTCTGACAAAACAAAGTTCTAGAAAATCCAAGATAGCTTGCATTTTGTCAAATCAGAAAAGTCCAAGCAAATCCAAGAAGCTTGCACTTTTTCATGATAACATTCAAACAGTCCTAGAAAATCCCAGCTAGCTTGAATTCTGACAGGGGGGATTTTCAAGATGTTCAAGCCACTACATAAAGTCCAAGATAATTCAAAGAAATCCAAGCTGGTATGGGGTGAATAATTTTCTAAATAGCTTGAATATTCAAGAAAATACAAGCTAATCCAAGTTAACTTGCATTTTATTTCACACGGGTGAAACGACATCCAGATGAAGCAATCACCACATTTAACAGACGATTTCGCGAATTAGCTCATCATGCATATGTGACTGAATCCGAAGACGCAAAAAGAACAATTTTAAGAACATACATTAAATTCCTCAGACATACTAAATTATCTAGAAAAATTGTGCTTAGCAGGAAAAAGACAACAGAAGACGCAATGAACTTCGTAGAAGAACACGCTGCTAGCTTAGAACTATTAAACACTATGAACATTTCGGACGTTGATTCAGCATGTGATCCGATGATGAAGTGCATAGACGAATTAGAATAATGGTTATGTAAACAAAATGAACGGATACTCACTAGAATAGCTAACATAGACACAATTGAGCAAACCACGACAGCAAGAGGATTTGCAGAGACAGGCGCAAAATGTAAGTAACCAAACAAGAACACACGCGACACACAAACAATCAGGGCGCTATTGCTCAGAGGGGCATGGTAGAAAGACAATAACGTGTTTTCAATGTGGGAAACCGGGGCACATTAAAGCTAGATTCCCAAACCAGACACTACAACAGCACAGAGGCCGACAACAGTATAGACATTCGGGAAACGGGGACGGGCCGAGAGTTTTCAATCCATGGGGAGATTCTTGGTCCAACTAAAGATTCAAGGGAAATGTGTGACATGTCTCGTGGACACTGGCGCATCCACGTCTTTGATACGCGGTGATATATGGAAAACGGTTGTTAGGGACACACCCACTACAGAAAGCCAGAACTTTATTAGCAGTTAACGGTACCCCAATAAAAGTGTTGGGTAGGACTGAGGTAAAGTTTGATAGGGCCTGTCCAATACCCATCATCGTAGTGCCTCCAGAGATGGCTCACGAAGGACTGATTGGAGCATATGCATTGCGAATGGGTAAAGCGAAATTGGACTACGAAAGAGGTAGCATGGTGTGGTATGGACAATCATATAAATTAGCAGAGAGATTTCATTATGACAATATATCTAGTATTAAAGAAATAACGGGCTACCCAGTCATAGACGATGTATTAGACTCATTTGCAGGTGTGTTTGATACAAAACAAAATGGGGTAGCACTGAAAGACACCCAAAGGTTAGATGTACCATCCCAACAGGAGACCACCATCCAATAAAGCAGCATGCATACCGTTTGCCGTTAACTAAGAGACACATCGTGAAGGAGCAAATCAAAGAGATGTAGGAAGCGGGTGTCATCTGTCCTTTAAACTCACTTTGCTTGGTCTTCTCCTATCACATTAGTGCTGAGGAAAGATGGGTCAATGAGGTTTTGCGTAGATTACAGATCCCTGAATTTCATAGTATGTAAGCAGAATTATCCGCTTCCATTGATTTCAGATATTTTTGATTCTATGGGAGGGGCGGCTGTATTTTCCACCATGGATTTAAAATCTGGCTATTGGCAAATTCCCATGGCCGATGAGGATATTGAGAAAACTGCTTTCGTCTGCACAGAAGGCAATTTTGAATGGCTTTCAATGCCATTTGGGTATTCGAACTCAGCAAGTGGCTTCCAGCGCACCATGAATGAAGTGTTTCAAGATTATATAGGTCGTTTTGTTTATGTATTTGTTGATGATATTGCAGTATACTCAGAGTGCATAGACGACCACGCCCAACATTTAAGGCTTGTAATGCACCGGCTTGAGGACCATAACCTGCAACTTAAGAGACGGAAATGTGAGTTTGCAAAAGAATCTGTAGATTTATTGGGTTACAGAATATCCAGGGATGGGGTTTCACCACAAAAACAAAATGTTCAAGTAATTGAAAAAATGCAACCCCCAAGAAATGCCAGTGGCATACGTTCTCTGATGGGGATGGCTGGTTATTATAGAAATTGCATTCCAAATTTTGCTAAAATAACCAAACCCTTAGTAGATCTCACCCGCAAAAGTGTTAGATTTCAATGGGGACCACCTCAGCAAGATGCTTTTGAACAATTAAAAGACTTATTATGCAGCGACACCGTTTTGACCTATCCTGACTTGAATAAACCTTTGAAAACTTGGAATTTTTATGGATGCGCCACAGACTGGTCATGGTGTAAAGGTGTATTAGCAGAACAGCAATTGTTAACGTTCGAGCTAATGGTCTGGTAAGTTGAATATTGTCATTTCTGCTTAGCGTCACTTGAAATAAGCAGATCCAAACTGCGGCCATGACGAAAATTATTATAGGCAAAACGTCATTGCCTGCAATGTTGACCACCATTGAGTTGTAATCGATGTGTAAATAGAATTAGTAGATGATGGTTGGAAGGTCAATATGCTTGGTGGGAGAAACGGTTTTGAAACGCTTAATAGTTTCTCTCTATGTAATTGTCATCCCTGTAGAGACCCCGTGGTTTCAAGTTTAAAAGTCAAATCGATTATTTTGAGAAACTGACCATTGAATATGCTAGCATATAATCATAGATGATTGCAAGGTCCATATAATTAGGAAGGGCAGAGGGAAACCACACGTAGACAAAGCCAATTAAGTGTTGCAATGGCGTTGTCATAATGATTGTTTCGTTTTGAAGTTCTGCAGACCATGTCAGAAATACGCAATTATGCACTTATAAATGAACTATGACTATAGTGCATTTAGACTATGGCGATAACTAATTTGGAGATATATAATGGAATGTCAGATCATAACGAACGGTACTACAAAGCGAAGTCATAAATTCGCGTAATGAGCCAATAAGCTTTTGGTCACTTCAAAAGCTGCAAATATGCAGCTGCGGAATTAACACATTGCGAGTTTGTGTGGACTTCTGTCAATGGCAATAGATTTTGGCAAGATTATTTTGAATTATGCAGACATGTAATTCTGAGGCATGCGACGAAATGTCAATAGGCACTCCATGTCATAGCTATCAATGAGCAATTTGGGCAGTCCCATTGCGAAACATGTACAAAATTCTTACGGTTTATCATTCTTATCATTCGTCGATTAAATAATATGTATAAAATAAAGAAGAATAGGGTAATGTACATTTCTGACGAGGTCTGGATTACTGAGCATTGTGAAAAGAGAGGTAGCGCGAGAAGGAATTGACCATTGGAACGGCCTGAAATTCCAAACTAGTGATTCCGAATACTTCGGAATGACAATTTGCTCTAAGCAGGAGTGATGATAATCAAATTCTTCTTGTCACACCCGTGTGAAATAAATTTCAAGTTAATTTGGATTAGCTTGGATTTTCTTGAATATCCAAATTATTGGAAAATTATTCAACCCATACCAGCTTGGATTTCCTTGAATTAGCTTGGACTTTATATAGTTGCTTGAACTTCTTGAAAATCCCCCCTCTCATAATTCAAGCTAGCTGGGATTTTCTAGGACCTTTTGAATATCATCATGAAAAAGTGCAAGCTTCTTGGATTTGCTTGGACTTTTTTTGATTTGACAGATTTCAAGCTAGCTTGGATTTTCTAGGACTTAGTTTTGTCAGACATAAAAGAATTCAAGATACTTGGATATCCTTGAATTTGTAGACTCACTTACGCTACCTTGGATTCTCTTGAAATAGCTTGCACTAAGGCAAGAACAGATTCTGTATAGTCATGACTAGAGGTGACCGTGACCTGGTAAATTGGTGGGAAATTTAAAAAGTTTTGTAAAAAAGCAAACTATACATTCATTTCATTGATCATTACCAGCTATGGATATATAGAATATGATAGTTTGGAAACACTGACAGTACTGTTAGATAGAACCTTAAATGGAAACAGAACTGTATTTTGAGGTATGTATTCTATTGATTTACAGAGATTTATTCAGAATTACCAGTTTGGTATAGCTTTTTCAGTTCTATGTAATTAATGCAGTGATGATGACTTTCTAAATAATATGGCACATTAACAATCTATGTCTATAAGAATAACAGACAAATCAGTCAAGAAATTCATACATTGCTAATGTCTGGCTGAAATTGTATTTGTTATTGAGTAACCATGAAGGTGATTTTGGTTTTTAAGCATACATATTTATATATAATCTCTGTGTGGCAGCATTTATGTGTACGTGCATACATCTTATGTTAATGGCTAACCTATTTTAAAAGCTAGGATTAGCTGGGATTTTCTTGAAGTTCTAGATAGCTGGGACTTTCTGGAATAAAATCCAAGCTAGGTGGGATTTTCTTGAACATTCAAGCAGGCTTGGATTTTCTTGAAGGTGCAAGCTAGCTTGGATTTTCTTGAATGTTCAAGCTAGCTGGAATATTCTTGGATTTTAAGTGGCCAATACCGGCAAGCTAGCTTGGATTATCTTGAATGTTCAAGTTAGCTTGGATTTTCTTGAAGGTTCAAGCTATCTGGAATTTTCTTGAATTTTACTTTAACTAGGCCTTTCTTGGATTTTCTTGAATTTTATGTGGACAATACCAGCAAGCTAATTCAAGCTTTTCCAAGTTATTAAAAGCTTGGATTAGCCGGGCTTAGCTGGTTTATTCAAGCTCCACAGAACTTGGATATTCATGAATATCCAAGCTTTTTTTGGCCTGGGTAGCGAAGATTAAGAGCTATTAGGGACTTGAGTGTAATCTACCTTGCAATGAGTTAAAATCACATTCTAGTGAATGTATATTTTAACTTTCCGGTGTGGGGGGGTATATAAAATCTGAATTATTCAAAGTGCAGATTTTGGATATAAAAGATTACTCTGCATTCTGATTTTGAATTCAGCTTGAGATGGGCTATATGGTTAAGCCGTGGTCACAGCCATTACGTTGATGTACAACAAAGGTCAGACAACATAATGGCTGGACATTTACTGATGGTAGAGACCATTGATGTTATCGTTGAAACAAACGTTGCACAAATTAGTCTTGAGTCATTCTGGCCGTTAAAGGTCATAATGGCGCTCGAGTGCACAGATCGGTCAACAAGATGACATCAGTGATTTCTACCACAGAGTTAGGAATGATGGTGTGCCGGGCCAGGATTGGCTGAGGCGAGGGTTGATGAGCGTGCTATATATTTGCATGTTTTGTGCAAACGGGATCTAATTTTGGAGATCACTCTTTAGATCACTTTTGGTTCACTTTCCGGTCCACCTTTTTGATAGTATAAACATGAATGCTAGATATTAGTTAGAAGTTTTAGTCAGAGTATAGTTATGACTGTTACAGAGAATAAATTCACAGCATGATATAAGTTTGAAGTTGCTGTTTGTCGATAAAGTATTAATAGCTAGATTGATGCAACAAGACCAGAGAGGAACACTTTGGCACGAATCTAAGAATCTTCGAGAAGTCAGAGGGCCCGGGGACGGATATAAATATTTGATCACAGAATCAAAGGCGAGCCGTGTCCCCCACTTGAATTCAGATAAATTTGAAAACCAATGAGCTGCTGCTGGTCCAGAATTTATAAAGTGTAAAGAGTGGGTGGATGTTAGATAGAAATGGGCATGGCACAGCTAGACATTAATGTCATCATTGAGCATCAGTGTTTCTGAAGCACCTGGCTGTTGACCAGTGCAAGGCACAGCCATCGTTCAATCTAGATGATGTTTGTTCACAATGACACGCTCTCTGACCATAGCCACATCACACTTCATTAACACTTTATTGGTCAAGATTGGTCAGGAAAATAGAAATTTTTGCTTAGTGAATGTACACTTGCATGTCAGCAAAAAATTGACTACTGAAACGACTTTCTCAGTTATTGAGCTAGTAATTCCACTGGTAAATTTTTAAATCATCTGTTGCAAAGATCAGTTCTGACCATCTTGAACATTAACCATTTCAGCATTAAATTCCATGTATCTCAATCTAAGCGCAAACAAATGGGAAAGCTGTTGAATATTTTGAAATTAATATGACTGGCTTCTAGTCATATTTATTTCAAGATATTCAACAGAAGATACTGCTATACCTCATATATAACAAAGAATTTACTTTTTCAGGGATTTGTTGTTGAAAGGGTTAAATAGTTACACAAACCCCTGATGAGAAGCATGCAGTTTACTGTATAAATTAACTTCTGACCGAAATACCATCAATACAAGGACCTCTTTATGCGACTGAGCGGCTAGAAACGCTCTACGCTGTGAGAGCGCATAAGATAATTTACCAACCCAATCAGGAAATGGCGATCTAATGAAAATAAGTTATCGTACGATAATCGTGAAATTGTCAATATAGCATGAAGCAGACAGAATCTTGAATCAGCAAATGATAATTAATATAACAGGTTGAAATGAGCGCCATAAACACTGCTGTCTTTGACACGATTGTCGAATGATGGCGCCTAATCTAAATCGCATTAACACCCCTACACTGTCCTCGTACGCATATTTCATTCCTTTGCGAAATGACTGATCTGAATAAATAGGATGCACATCATGGCGTGTATCAGCGTCTAAATAATGCATCCATCCACAAGATGATCACATAGGATGGAGAATGGCTTCAATGGCTATAATTAACAGTGAGGGCAGTTACTTGTTGTTATTGGAATTTCACAGAGAATTGTTTTCATTTTAAGCAAGTTTTAATAATTTGGACCACATAACTCCAAGTCATGCATGCTGCTGACAGACAAACTATAATTTCATAAAATAATCAAAATGAGGTTCTTTCGATTCCTTAACCCTTAAATGACCAAATATGGTCAAGAAATTAAAAATATTTCCATATTGAATGTCCATTTTCGGACCAAATGAAGACTATTTTAGAAAAAATAATCACTGGAATAACTGGTGTGGTTATCGAGCCTGTAATTCCAATTATAAATTTTCAAAATAGTCTTCTCTTGGTCTTCAAATGACCATTCCTCAAGACCAGTACAGGGGCCATGTGTGGCCATCTTAACCACGAAAGAGTTAACCCTAATGGGCCTTTCTATTTTTAGCTATGCCCCGCCTATCACTAGCTAAGCTCCACCCACACCTCACCGTGTTGGGATTGATCGATCCCCAAATGGTCTAGCTATCAATTTCCTGAAAACTATACAGGGAAGCTGTTGAATATTTTGTAACTAATTTGACTGGGCGCTGTTGCTGCCTATGGCACCAACAGCGCCCAGTCAAATTAGTTTCAAAATATTCAACAGAATATTTATTAAATAGTAAAAGCAAACAATTTGTACAACAACGCATAGACCGTCTTCAAATATGCGTTCGTGACGTACTTATCGACGTCATTCATGACGTCATTCATTATGATGTCATTGTACACATCACGCAGTTCATTATGACGTCATATAATGGATGGGTACTCTGGAAAGGTGATTTGTCATATTCAACACATAGAATGAGTACCATAGGCTTAAGGTACCTTAGATGTAGATTTCACACCTCTGTCAGTAAAACATATGATGGACCAAAAGCATTACACCTCAAACTCTCACCCAGGTACTTTATCATAATTAATCTGGACACCTGCTTGAGAGAGATTGATGTACATCATCTCCACGTTTACCTGAAGATGGACTT
Source organism: Chaetoderma sp. LZ-2023a (assembly GCA_034401795.1). NCBI lineage: Eukaryota > Metazoa > Mollusca > Caudofoveata > Chaetodermatida > Chaetodermatidae > Chaetoderma > Chaetoderma sp. LZ-2023a. The sequence goes on from CM067367.1 coordinate 93,163,934, forward strand.
TCACCAGCAGACAGAGGTGATAGGAAATATTACTCTCAGAATCTACACAATGTAGATGCAGACTCTACAGTAGAAGAGGTCATTAACACCTTAATTTTGAAGACAGACAATTAATGCCTTCTATAGTGGTCTTGAGATATGTCCATTGGCAGCACCAGCGAAGACTATTTTTGGAAATTTAGCGCTGAAATGGCAGCCGCCTCGATAATCAGGCCAGTCAGCTCGATAATCATGCCAGTCATTTCAGTGTTAAATTTTCAAAAATAGTTTTAATCTGCAAATGAACATTCACTGCACACAGATTGGGATTCTCTGGACCATTATGTCTAGAATTGCCATAATCTAGCCATCCAGATTAGATGTTAGGATTAACTCTAACTATTTAACACTCATATAGCCAAAAACAGCTTCTGTAGTGGTCTTCAGAAATGTCCATTTGCAGACCAAGATAAACCAGTTTTTGAAAATTTATGGTTTGAATGACAGGCTTGATAACCAAGCCAGTCATTCCAGTGATAAATTTTTTTAAATGGTCTTTTCTTGGTCTGCAAATGAACATTTTCTATTTTGAAATTTTCTTCAACAAATTTAAGGGTTAAAGGGGTAAAGGTCAGATTTGGTCAAGAAAATTTAAACATTTTCTTTTTGTATGTATGTACATTTACAGACTACGAGATTACTATTTTTGAAAATTCATCGCTGGAATGACTGGCTCGGTTATCGAGCCAGTCAGTCAAGTGTTAAATTTTCAAAACTTGTCTTCTTTTGGTCTGAAAATGGACATTTCTCAAGACCACTACGTGAAGCCGTTTTTCAAGTGGATGTGAGTGTTAAAGTGTTAGACGAAAATCTAACAAACGATTTAGCCTTTTTCCATACCCATGGTCAAACCATGTTCGGACCATGGTCAATGATCAAGTCTGTCCATCAAATAATAATAAGTAGCCATGATTGAGCAAGCAGGTTAACCCTTAGCACGCTGATGTCAATATTCTATCTTTTACGGTGCCAATAATAAAGAAACTAGTGTACGTTTTTCAACAATTTTGGTGGAATCCTCCACCAAATTTATTGATAAATAAACACCAGTCCATCTTTTACTTTAATTGGAAGATTTAAAATTTTGACATCAGAGTTGTATGGATTAAATAACACCACAGTTAGACTGTGGACAGAACATGCTGATAAAATCATCTATTATATTCTCGTGACCTGTAAATGGACATTCCACAAGACCATAGCAGAGGGTGGTTTTGGCTGGTATGACCATTAAAGGGTTAAGAAGAGTAAGGCTGAAGATGTCTGCTTGTATATTTCAAACATCTGGGATATGAAAGCTGTAACCATCATATTACAAATGCCATTAACAGGTGGATTGGTCATAGAGCCAGGATTCATGAACAAATGCCCAAGGGGCCTTTATCACTCACCTGGACCATAGACATTTCAACTAGAATGTTCATTAACAATAAGTAGAATTCTAATGAGTTGAGCAGACTTGTAACAAGAAAAGAGAGGCCATGTTTCTTTATGTATCAACTTCTCTTGAACAAATCAATATTATCTCCCAAATTTCGGCCCGATCACTTCAGCAGTTGGGGAGGTCGTTTTCGCTAAAACTAGGTCAACCAAGATGGCCGCCAAATGATTCAGCCAATCAAGTTCACAAGTGAACAAACTTGGTTCAGCACGTGCCCTAGATAATATTTCATTAGTTCTGAATCTATCCCTCAAACGGTTTCGAAGATTTTGAAAGAAATTTCTAAAAATGGCCACCGATTCGTTTGAACAAACTTGAATCTCTACGCCCTAAGCATGCTTCCTGCCAAATATAATTGAAATTGTCCCAGTAGTTCTCGAGAAGAAGACATTTTAAGTTTCCCATTGCTTTAGTATGGGAGCTTATGGCGGGAAAATGATCAAAGATGGCCGCCAAACCGCTTACCCGACAGTTTCGAAAATTTCAAATTTAAGATAAGAATACCAAAAAACATATAATAAAACAAATTTCGGCCTCAAATCCATCAAAATAAAAAAATCCATTATGGCTGCCAAGCACGCTATATTTTGATTGCCCCACGACGGCCACGTTTTTTGATGGTTCAACTTCCCTCGAACAAAATTTAATGGCGCTTATAGTCCCTAATTATATCTGTCAAATTTTGACCCGATCGGTTTAGCGGTTCTGGAGAAGTTGTTTTCGATAAAACTAGGCCAACCAAGATGGCCGCCGAACCATTTGATCAATCAAGTTCCCTTGAACAAACTTTGGTCAGCTCTTGTCCTAGATCATATTTCATGAGTTCTGCATCAACTCCCCCAGCGGTTTTGGAGATTTTTAAAGACGTTTCCAAAAATCTGCCAAAATCCTAGATGGCCACCGGCTCATTGGCCGATCGGCTTCGTTTGAACAAACTTGGATCCCTATGCCCTAAGGATGCTTCTTGCCAAATATAATTGAAATGGGCACAGTGGGCCTTAAGAAGAAGTCGTTTAAAGGAAAAGTTGACGGATGGATGACGGATGAACACACGACGGATGGTCGCCACGGCATAAGCTCATTTGGCCTTTCAGGGCAGATGAGCTAATAATAACTGTTGCTCTTAGCCTGTTAACCCTTTAATGGTCATACCAGCCAAAACCGGCCTCTGTTATGGTAGAGTTGAAGGTCCATTTACCGTCAAGAGAATAGAATTTCTCTTAATTTACCCCTGGAATGACTGGCTCGATAACCAAATTTTAAAAAATTGTATTCTCTTGTCCTGTAAATTGAGATTCAATAGGCAGATATTTAAATTTTCTTGAGCAAATGTGACCATTAAAGTGTAAATGGACATTCCTCAAGACCATTACAGAGTTGCCACAGTTTTGGCCAGCTTGACCATCAAAGGTTCAAGCCAATATTTTTGAAAATTTACCAATGGAATGAATTGGTCATTCCAGTAGTAAATTTTCAAAAATTATATTCTCATGGTCTGTAAATGGACATTCCACAAGACCATAAAAGAGGCCAGTATGACCATTAAAGTGTTAAGTAACCTTTGTCAACCTGTGATTGTCCCTTGGTGTTTATTTGAAACACAGTCATGCTGTAAGAGGTTGTTGTCAGTGAGTCTGGAGACAGCGTAATCTCTCCCCAACACAAGATGCGTAAAAATATTTCATCCACTGTTTATATGTCGGGTCAACAAAGTGGTCTAATGTACGTGGAGGCGGTGTCCTTTGAATCACGCTACAGACTAAATAAAGTCACATTAGGCGACGGAAACGCGGATAGGGTGCCATCTAGTTCATAAGAAAGTCAACCCCGCGCACCACTAAAAGCTTCAACCACCCATCGTGCACATATTGATTTCTGTATGAACACTTTACAAAAGCTCCCTTAACGCAGCTAATATTCTGTGATGCCTTCATGCCATGATTGAATCCCGTAAAATGTTAAAAAGGAAACTGTTAAAGTAGGCGTGATGGAAAATTGTTTATAAATGGTGAAACGTAAGTATGCTACGCTAATTAACGGAAGCATTGAGAATCTGGGTGAATTATCAGAGATCTACTAATGCTCAACACATCATGCAATGGATGGATCTGATCAGTCACTCAATTATCTGACGTCATAATCAAAATACATCAAACAAACTCCGTCACGAAGTCAAAATGTTTGTCACGATAATGTATGAATTGTATGTCTTTTGTGAATTTACAATTAAAGAAATGTTCTATTGAACCTGTTAAGACTAATTTCACTGCTGCCATAATAAATAGGCAGTAAGGGAGCTAATGCTTCAGAGGCAACAACAGATTCTAGTCAAATTAGTTTCAAAATCTTCAACAGCTTACTTGTATATATAGTAATTAACTGTCTCGCAGCTGCAAGCCACCAGACAATAATTTCAATGAGCAAAATCTCTGGACTTAGCCACAAACAACTTTCAGTCAGACTGTTTTCAAAATATTTAGTGGGTCCAGAGATATAACCCTTAGAATATTTCGTCTGCAGAAACTCAGCAGCCAGACGGGTAGTAACCTATAGATTTAGATTCTTGGAATACAGGTTTCAAATTGATTCAAACATGAGTACAAAGTGGCTGAAGTTAAGTTAGAACTGGGAAGGGCATAACTAGAAATTGATCCCTCTATCATTTAAGGTTTTTCACCCATTCTGACTTCCGACATAGAGATCAAACAACAAAAAAACAATTAGATAAGGTGCTAAATTGCGTAAGTTTCAAGTTTTTAAAAAAAATTCTAAAACAATGTTGGCCATCAAAATCTATCAAATAAAAAAAAATAAAAAACTACAAAATGCACAATGTCGATTGGTCGATGTGGCAATGTTTTTTAATAGCATTAACTTCCATTGAACAAAATGAAATGATCTTTAGACATAAATCATATCTTCCAAATTTCCGAAAAGATGGCAGCCATCTTGGATTTCGGATCATCATTAATTTCGAGGTTTCTTCCCCAGCCTTAGTCCAACCATACTGTGAAGTTTCAAATCGATCCAATAAACGGTAATGGAGTTATCATACGGAAACCACTTTTAAAGATGGCCACAGTTGGCTGGCTGCCATCTTGGATTTTGGATCATCGCAAATTTCGATAGGTTTCTTCCTCAGATCTAATCCAACAACCTTATGAAGTTTCAAAACAATCCGATAAGCGTTATCATCCGGACACCAATTTTCAAGATGGCCGATGGTGGCTGGTGGCCATCTTGGATTGCAGATCAGCGTCAATTTCGATACGTTTCTTCCCTAGCACTAGTCCAACCATCCTATGAAGTTTCAAAGTGATCCAATAAACAGTAACAGAGTCATCATCCAGAAACCACTCTGCCGCCCACATACCTGCCCGCCCGCTCGACCGACCGCCTGGACGGTGCCATTACATAATAACACGCTAAATCTTTTGGCGTGGTATAACATAGCGCAAAGTCCAAGATGCTCATTGCACAAATCACCCTTTCAGCTTTTAAAAAAAAAATCTTGGATCTCTATGCCCTTAGATGATGCTGCAGCCAAATCAGAAATCAGCCAAGTGGTTTTGGGGAAATTGTTTAAATGATGACGGATGGACAGATGAAGGACAGTCACCATGGGATACGTTCTCTTAGCCATTCTGGCCAGGTGGGCTAAAAATTCAGTATACATCATTATCTAGCAAAATTAGTATATAAGTTAATTGACAGCGTAAGTTAAAGATATCACCTGGCTGATACAGTTATTAAGAATCAAACAGTCCAATTTGCTTTGATCTAGAATCAAAGCCGAGCATGACGTACAAATGTAGTAATCGATCGAATAAGATAGCGAACGAGATCATAAATGTATGTCACATGACAGACAAATATCCTTTTCAAAAGTTAATTAGACATCCGCCAATGCTAGTGAAATGATGAATAAATTAACCGATATTTGAATCTGTACATACATATATATATGTTGTAAATAATTTGTTATGAATTGATATTCAATACCATGAATTGGACTCCGAGAACGCCATATCCATTAGCCAATTTATAGTGAAATGCAGGACAAATTAAGATTTGGATTATAGCAAAAAGGATTGGTTCAGAATATAACTAAATGCTCAAATTCAGGCAGCATTTCATTGTTATATCTTGTTTGGGTTCTATGAAAATTGTCTGTTCATAATTTTGTATCCTGATTATATACTTTAAATCCCCCAACAGACCACCCTTAGTGGGTTGGTCTGTAGTTTTATTAACCACTATAAAAACATACTTACCGTTCAATCACTACTTGCTAAATCAAATATCTGCATTTAGCTATCAGAATAAAAGTTTTATGCTCGCTTACATACTCCCTAATGCTAATACCATCACCATGTAGACCCTCAACCAGGCTTCTGGTAGAGGGATAGAGGGACCCCCTGCATTAGCCTTACAATAGACTGGCACCAGTCTGTACACACTCCTTGGTGACGCCCGTCACTAAGCACGCTCGCGCATGCGCAGTAGATCCCAAATGTGAAAACTGATTCACTTTTCTAAATTTAAGTGCCATATATCCAGAATAGATTCTCAAATCAATACCCAGCAGGGTGGCTGAGGCCGGGTCATAGTGATTGAACGGTAAGTATGTTTTTATAGTGGTCAATAAAACTACAGACAAACCCACTAAGGGGGGTCTGTTGGGGGTTGTTATTACACCACAAAAACATCCATTACCGTTCAATCACTACTTGCTAAACCCGTAGATTTGGTTACGAAACTTTGGTGGGAGGAGATTTGAGAATCCATAAGCAAGGATAAAAATCAAACAAAACATAACCAAATGTTAATAACATAACATAATGGTGCATCTTAATCAATCACACAGTTATTATCAAACAAGGATTTCTTTAAACTTAAAGAAATAAATAAAAACCAAAGAACAACTCACACCATTACACGCAGACGCACGGTCCTAACGAAAATGGTGGGATGTGTTTGGTAAATGGTCTTCAGCCTTTTTAGTTAAAATCATAAAGTTCCTAAAAAAGGAAGCCGCTGTGCTCTGGTCTTTTTAAATAAAAAGAAGTAAAAGTAGACTCGGATTTCCATCCTGCAACTTGCATAACTTCGTCTACAGAAGAGCCAGCAAAAAGGGCAAAAGAGGTAGCAATCCCTCTAATGACATGAGCTTTAATGTGAATGGTCTCACAAATCCATCTGGGAATAGATGCCCTAGAGACTGGACTGGCTACCCCCTCCTCATACGGAAACCAGAAAAGGGACAGATCGGATCTCTAAAAATCAGAATGACGCTTATAAACTTTTAGAGCTCTGACAGGACACCAAAATCTGTCAGCCAGAGAAAAGGAGGTTAAAGATAGTAAAATAATCGGCTTAGCTGGATAACGGATTGATTGAGTCTTTGATAAAAATCCCTTCAAGGATATAAAACCAGACCGTCCCCAGATTTGATAAACCTATCCTTTTCAGCGGAGAAAACATGGATTTCAGATCGTCTTCTAGCAGAAGCAGATGCAATTAGAAAAACGGTCTTAAAAGTTAAAAGATTCAAGCTAATCGTAGAGATAGGTTCGAAATGATGACCTGCCCAAAAACCTGAAGAACCAGAGCCAAGTTCCAGGAAGGCAAAGGTTTAACACCTGGAGGACGAATATTACCTAAACCTCTGATCAAAAGATTAAGAACCTTAGTATCTTCAACTTCAGCGTTCAACAAACCAGGAAGAGAAGATGCAAAAGAAAATCCATATCCTCTTACAGGGTTAGCAGACAGATGTAAAGAGAGACGAACAGATAAGATAGAGTCTAACACCTGGGAAATAGAAACAGAATCAGGCACGAGACCTTGATCTGAACACCATTCTCCAAAAATCTTAAGCCGACCCTTGTAAACTCTTCGAGTTGACTCCCTCCTGGCAGAATCGATGATTTCCTGAGATCTTGTAGAAACTTTATTCTCAAGGATCGAGCACTCGATATACTCCAAACACACAGACTTAAGATTCCAGGGTTTGGATGATGGTAAGTACTAGAAGATCGAGAAGGTCTACAAACCAGATCCTTATTGGCCAAAAGGGAGCTATTAACAAGATCTCACAGATCTGGTCCCTGACTTTCTTCAGAACCAAAAGAAATCAGGATTGTGGGAGGAAACGCATAAGCGAAGATTCCTGACCAGGACCGAGACAGGGCATCCACAGCCCACGCCCGAGACAATTGGTCCGCAAGAAAACTCAGACAGCCTGGGACATGAGTGAACACTAGGAAAATTTGATTCATGCGACACCACATAAGGAGGTTCCACACTTCCAAGTACAGGAGACGACTTTGTGACCCCCTGCCTGTTGATATAAGAGACTACTGTCGAATTGTCTGATCGAATCGAGAACTAGAGACCCTTAACCTGACTGTCCGAAAAGGGAGACATGAAAGATAAAATCTGGGCAATCAGACATGTCGCAAAAAGATTGGATCTAGTGACATCCCAAGAAAACCTCGATCTTCCTTCTAAAAATGAAAGGAAACCCCATGGCAATGACTGAACGAATCGAGATTTAGATGCTTATCAGACAATCCAAACTATGAACAGAAGCCTGGATTTACTTTCCAAAGAAGAGCCTCTTCTATAGACTCCTTGACAAGCATAGAAGACAACAACCCCTCTAAAGTTAATAGCTTCTGGTTAGAAGGAACAGAAGACCATTTGGGAGGAGACTGCAGAGAAGGGTTCTAGATCCAAGAATATCTGGCCCTTTTGATAAGGGCCGCCCTTAAAGATGTGGCAAACTTACTATATGCTAAAGAGGACTGCTCATAGAAAACACATAGATTACATATGCCATGATGCTCCAACCAAAATCCTGGGCTATATCCTTATTGCTTAGCCCTCACTAAAGCGGTAACTCACGTTAATTATGGATATTTTAAAAATACCGCTTACTCTGAATGGAGAAGTCTCATATCAGTATAGCCTAACTTATTAAAATGCTAAAGACTCTGCAAAAATTATAGATAATTTTATTTAAAGAGATTTAACCAGATATCGTGGCAAACCAAAAAACCCATAGTAAGCCTATGGGAGTGCTTAGAGTCAAGATATAGCCAAATCCTGTACCTGAGATCTGCAATAATCCCGATAGGAATTCGAAAACCTCAAATCGTGACAAAATTTAGCAAGATAGAATGAAGAAAAGAAATTACGGTTTCCCAAACCACCACTCAAAAAGATGAATTAAGGGAAACTTACTTGTGATGACATCATCACAATTCTATGAATAGAACGCATGACAAGGTCCTGATAAGAGAACTATGGCAAACATTTGACTATCTAATTTAAAAATCGTATAATAATGGAGCAGATTTAATAAAATATTGTTATTGAATACATCAATGGTTGCCTAGCCGCTCGGGCTTGACAGATCATCTTGTCAGCTTGTCAAATAATACTTGATCTACCCAAGAGTTTCTTACAAATAGTGTTAATGTATGGAATTCTTTACCAACAGAAGCAATTAACGCTCCAACATAAGACACATTCAAAAACAACCTAGACTCATTCTTCAAGTCACAGGGTTTTACATAGACCTAAGGTCGACTAACTCCCAAGATTGCACTCACTTCTTCTACACTGAAGTATAGTGTAATATCTCTGGACCTGCAAAATATTTTTAAAACATTTTGACCGAAAATTGTTGGTGGCTGCTTAAATCCAAAGATTCTCGGCCGTTCCTCCACCCCTCCAGCGCAACCCCCACCCCACTCCAACCGGCCCGTCGCCAGCCCCCAGACAACAACTTCAACGAGCAAAAACCCAAGACCCACCAAACAGTCCGGGAACAATCCGACCGAAAGTTGCCAGTGGCGTCACCGGTATCCAGTCAACTCGGCCCAAATACACCCCGGCCCACCCTCAACTCGGCCTAGTTCCAATTCGGCCCAGGTCAACTCGTCCTATGTTTATGCCCATCATGTGCGTCTATACCCTTGGGTCGAGCTGACCCTACAGTATCACCGATAACCACATACGAATGCACATATGCGCACACATGTATATACCTATAGGTGCACTATTAGGCCGAACCGACACTGCGCATTTAACTGAACATATGAACATAGATATAGCAATATTAATGGGCTAACCAGCACGCTTAAATAGGATAAAGATTATCGAGTGTAGCAGGCATACCTAGACTTCTATGGTAGCTACTACACACGATAATCTGTATACCATGACACACACGGAAATCTCGGTAATATCTTAAGATCGCCATCGTCTTAAAAAGATAGTGCTTTTAGGATAAAGATTGTCTATGTCTATGTATAATAGTTGCGCGTTAGTGAAAATAATACACTAATAATTCTGACTGTCTTTTAATAAAGAGACGTAAACGCTAGTAAATATTATTAGTTCCACCAACAGACGACTAATGCTGGTATAATATGACTGGTATAAGAGGGATCTCATATTTCCATATCATAAATTTTTGAAGAAAAGTTCCAAAATCAAGGATATAGAAATATGAGATTCCCAATTATTCCATGCTTCCAGCCAGGTGAAAGGATTTCATCTTGAGAACGGCTCTCCAAGTGTGATCGAAAAGAAGAAGAAAGAAGCCAGGTGAATGCATTCCTAGGCCTATTTGACTTTTATTAAATCGGGCCGACATAACTTTTTATCCTAGGCTGAGCTGACTAATTTAAGTAGGCCGGGTTGGCAATTGGACCGACTCGACTGAAATTCGCTTCACCAACAACCCTCAGCCAAACCGCCCCCAAAATACCCAGCAAATACCGAGTCCCCGCCCACCGAAACCACCGTCCGGAGGCCTGCAGCAACCCAGTCAAAATAGAGCAAAAAATTACGCTAGAAAAGGGAATAACCAAAAATCTGGAAAAAATGAAAACAAAGCGAACTCACCGAAACTATGTCAACGCAGAAGAAGAATTCGGCTTATATTCTTTCTTCCTGCCCACTTATCCACTTGATTATCTTTTCTAAGCGACTATTGTTCTTGTAGACATTAATCTTGTAGTCATACTGATCCCTATGAAACCATTACTGAATCTAATTCTTTTCAGCAACTGACAAAATTACACTACGATTTACGCAAGAATCAGGGTTTTTCCCTATACAAATTCACTTCCCTTAGTTAAAATATATATGTCAACCTGCCGACATAAGAGGTAAAACGAGCGCGAAGAAAGGCTGACTGGCCCAAAGAGAACTGGCCATCTAAAGTTGGATTTAAGTAAAAATCGTATCTCGAGATAATGCGTAGAATAGACTGACTTATCGGCTGATGATATGCGCATTTAAAATAATCTGCAACAAAAAAACCCCACACGGCAACCAGTCAGAAGAGTCTTTAATTACGTTGAAAATTGTCACTAATAAACGAATAAATGTCTGAATAGACTACAATTCCAAGAGAGACTACAAGACTGGCAATGACTCGGTATGAATATTTTCAGCCATTAAACATTTCCAATATTAAACAAATATGGAAATAAGACTAAATCTTAGGCAAGAAGATGACAAGATTCTAGGAAAGCGAACATGTAAACCGGACTTGAAGAACAAAACTGGAACCCCAGGAAGTTCTCTATCACCTGAAATCCAAATCAGGAAGACAGACCCGGAAGATAATCCTAGAACACCAGAAAGATCCATGAAAACCGGAAATGACCTTATCCCCGGCTGTACGAAATCCGCATGTGGAAAAAAGGAAACGGAAATGCGTAAACCGGAAGTAGACTACCGGAAACTGATCAAGATCCTACAACCCGGATGTACAGAATTACCGGAAGAGGAAGCTGAAAAAACCGGAAACGGATATAGATGAATGTGCAATGCCAGGTGCAACAGACCCAGATAAGCATTCTTCCTACCGGAAGTAGCAACACTACTACCGGAAGAGGAAGCTGAAAAACCGGAAACGGAAATAGATGAATGATGCAATGCCAGATCCAACAGGCCCAGATAAGCATTCTTCCTACCGGAAGTAGCAACACTACCGGAAGAGGAAGCTGAAAAACCGGAAACGGAAATAGATGAATGATGCAATGCCAGGTCCAACAGACCCAGATACGCATTCTTCCTACCGGAAGTAGCAACACTACTACCGGAAGAGGAAGCTGAAAAACCGGAAACGGAAATAGATGAATGATGCAATGACAGGTCCAACAGACCCAGATAAGCATTCTTCCTACCGGAAGTAGCAACACTACTCCCAGAAGAGGAAGCTGAAAAACCGGAAACGGAAATAGATGAATGATGCACTGCCAGGTCCAACAGACCAGGATATGCATTCTTCCTACCGGAAACAGCAACACTACTGCCGGAAACGGAAAAACCGGAAGTAGACCGAAAAGCCAGAAAATCATGAGACACCGGATGTTCAGCCAAGCCAGACAATCACAGTGCTCATATTTGGATGCCCGGTAAAACCAGAAGACAAAGATGAAGGATCGGAAGCTTCCGCCACCGATGCCATCGCATGAGGGTTATGCAGACCCTCAAGACTTATATGGTCTTTTGTCTGGCTCCTACCTGAGGATGAATAACCAGACTTATTCTTTGAATCACCAGACTTTTACTGCAGAGATTTCATCTCTTGTCTGGAAGTGCGCGAAATCGGTTTGCCCCATTTACAAGAACGACCGCAAAAATGCGAGCTATGCTCGGAGTTTGACGACTCCTCTTAGGCAGCTTAGATCGCTGAAGATATTCGTTCATCTAGCGACTTGGATAGCACACTTGCCATGATTCGAAACTAGTGAAAAAACGCCATAACAGAACCCAAATTTGTATTAGAAGAGGAAACCCCCTCTGATGTTGAGACGTCAAACGCGAACTTAATAATTCTGACTGAAGACTGGAATCACAGTGATTCCTGAATAAAATGTTTGAAAGCACTATAAAGGATCTACGTAATAAGAGTAGTTCTTGGCTATTTTATAACATTTGATGGTATATAATAGGCATGGTTTCTCAAACCTCGAAAACGGGAGTACTGACACGAAAACTGGTAACTCAAAACTAGATTTACAAAAATCCTCTAAAACACCATGACATGAAAGTTAAACATAACATAGGCAAGATAGATTTTATGGTAGGCAGAGAATTAAATGTAGCTGAACTTTTCAGTGCAAAGCTATAAACTTTTACCCATTGATAGCAGGCGAACTGATCTGCTAGCAGAATATTTGAAAAGTGAATCAGTTTTCACATTTGGGACCTACTGCGCATGCGCGAGCGTGCTTAGTGACAGGCGTCACCAAGGAGCGTGTACAGACTGGTGCAAGTCTATTGTAAGGCTAATGCAGGTGGTCCCTCTACCAGAAGCCTGGTTGAGGGTCTACATGGTGATGGTATTGGCATTAGGGAGTATGTAAGCGAGCATACAAATTTTATTCTGATAGCTAAATGCAGATATTTGATTTAGCAAGTAGTGATTGAACGGTAATGGATGTTTTTGTGGTGTAATAATAACTGTATGATTTAATATTACTTAGATCAATGTATTATATTATCTCTCAATTAGTAACTCAGCGATTTCTTTCTTTCTACTCGAATGGAGGATTAATAATCCAGGTCTAGCTTTTCCCCGACCATCTCTAGCTAAGCTCCACACACGCTTTGTCAGTGTTGGGATGGATCGATCCCTGCACTCCCTGACAATCTCAATTTCCCGAAAACTATACAGCTAAGCTGTAGAATATTTTGAAACTAATTTGACTGGGTGTTGTTGCTGCCTATGACAGCAACAGTGCACAGTCAAATAAGTTTCAAAATATTCAACATAGTAGACAGACAATTTGTTTCAACTTGACAGACTATTAAGCATTTATGATGGACTAAATCGCGTCATTCATGATGTAATTGATTATGACATCCGTCTATGTAGTTGATCATGACGACATATGATTGATCGATAAACTGGATTCCTCCATTATAACAGAATTAGTTTATACTGAATGTGTGTATGATCACTGCACTTCATCAACTTAATCATTTAACCCTTTAACACTAATATCAGCCAAAAAGGGCTTCTGTAGTGGTCTTGAGAAATGTCCATTTGCAGACCAAGAAGACTATTTTTGAAAATTTACCATTGGAATGACTGGCTCGATAACTGAGCCAGTCATGCCATTGGTAAATTTTCAGAAATAGTCTTCTCTTGGTCTGCAAATGGACATTTTGAATGAAAAAATTGAAATTTTCTTGAACAAATTCAAGTGTTAAAGGGTTAGTAGTCAAGATTGGTAATCAAGCTTTCAGGAATGACTGTTCTGATGGGTCATACTATAATCCTGTGATGTGTAGGTGTCTGTTTTGTAAATAATATACATGTAGTGTCCACGAATGGGTGGGTAGGGGTGGTGGGTGGGGGTGGGTGGGTTGGGGGTGGGGGTGGTTACACATTCACGAAGCATACCTAATGTATACCTTGTGTAAAGTAGACAATCAGCTATGGCCCAATCACAATGCTATATTTGTTAGTTACACTTAATCATTATGCATATGTTCCTATGCGTAAGTATGTTTCATGAATCCAGCCCGGGGCCATAAGCTGCATGGGTGGGGCAATGGAGATTTTCGGAGAAGGCAATTCTGTTTAACCCTTTAACACTCAAATCCTCAAAGAAAATGTCCATTTGCAGACCAAGACAAGACCATTTTTGAAAATTTACCACTGAAATGACTGGCTCGGCTATCGAGCCAGTCATTCCAATGGTAAATTTTCAAAAATATTCTTCCCTTGGTCTGCAAATAGACATTTCTCAAGACCACTGCAGAAGTCATTTTTGGCTGATATGAGCATAAAACCATACATTCACGTGCATTTGTTTATGCCCGCACGATCGACTGCCCCCAAACAGTCCCATAGCGCAATGCGCGCGATACGCGGTAAACAAAGATGGCGGTATCTGCGTCACGGGTTATGAGGGCAAGACCATGAGGTTTACCCATGTATACTTATCAACGTCAGATGACGTCAGTGACAACGGCATCCCGCTGAGTGGGAGGGAGGATTATGGATGTAGAGCAAAATACTTGGTTCACTTAAAATGTGCAGCTCATCTGACATCGCTGCATGTTGCGCTATGGGAGACATTGTCTTCCAGTCCTTTGGAAAACTTTAAATCTGCGGATGACACAGATTCATCCGGCGAAAGAAAACTACGTCTGTATGACGTGACCTGTGCATCACTGATGCTGTACAACTGTAACAGCTGGGCAGCTACCAAGGCAGTTCTAGATACGCTTGATGCCTGTCAATGCAGACATGGTCAAACTATGGCCCAACATCTCTGGCCGGACAGTATAATCTCCAACGACGCATCATAGACTATGTACAATACAGTGCCACTGTTAGTGAAGGTGGCCCAACAAATGTGGTCTATATTTGGCCATGTTCTATGAATGCCACAAGACATCCTTGTAATTTGCCATACTGGGTGCCAATACTTACAATGCGTGTAGAGGATATCACTGCACAAGCCTGTTAAGTTTGCTACGTACTGGTCTAAACGAAGATGGCCTGGGTACACTGACGATCAAGAAGAACGTGAGGGAGCTACACATGTACCCTCGCTGGGCAAGCCAAGAGGATATTTTTTTTAATTTATCACTGGAATGACTGGTTATGCAATCGAGCCAGTCATTGCAGTGGTAGTTTTCAGAAATACTGGGTAGTTTCCTCTTGATTGTGGCAAAGGACTCTTCTCAAGACCACTGCAGAGGTTGGTTTTGGCTGGCTTTACCATTAAACGGTTACCATACGTGCTAAAATAGATCAAATTTAGCAAACAGCTGATTAATCTTATAGGATAATGTTTTATGTGTGGTGATCACAAGTTTTTACACCTGCTGAAATGCTAGCGCTATCTAGTCAATAATATTGTATTATTGATCAAATCCAAAACGCAGCTGCGCAGCTTTAAGAGCATTAAGCGTGTTTACCTAACAGAGAAATCACGGTTATGGGAAAGCTTTCCCGCATATTTTATCATTTGATTTTCATGCTCGTTTTTAAAGAAAACATCTATAAGTATCCTGCATTGAGTTCATCTTTTCATACCCTTTTTGACATTGATATGGTTTAATGGTCGCTCACACCTAGGTGGTGCATTTGAGCCAAGTTTGCGTTACTTCCCCTAAGGGTTGCTATAAATAAGTCAAAAATAAAAAATAAATAAAAATTTAAGATGCTGCTATGCCTGTTGCTGCCTAATGAACTGTTGTTGGCGGGTGTCAATGTTGAATGCCGTGTAAAGGAGGGGTGGGAGAGGGAATCACTTTATTTCTCTCGGAGGTGGCCTGGGTGTGGAGGTCAGTCTGTAAAATGAAATCTCAAAAAAAGAAATCAGGAAGAAAATTTTGAACTCAAAAATATTAAGAGACGAAACTGAAAGATAAAATACTATCAAATAAACATAAATAACTTAAAATAATGGCATGTGTTTTGAAAATAAACAAGAAACGGGAAAAAGTGAAATTAAAATCTAGTGTATGTAAACGAAAGATCCAGGTTTCATGCCTTGCTCATTTACATGTATTAATGAGCTGTGAGTGGTGTGTCACACACAACATGGCTGCCATTGACCAATCAGATTTCTATATAGACTTAAGCCATCAAGCCAAGACAGACCACCATATAGCATCCTTCTAGCCAAGTTGCCTCACATCAGTAGTAAATCATGACGATTAAATTGTTTTTAAAGAATATCCTGCAAATTTAACCCTTTAATGGTCAAATTTGGTCATGAAAATTTCTTATTGAATGTTCATTTACAGGCCAAGAGAATAACATTTTTGAAGATTTATCACTTGAATGAATGGCTCGGTTATCGAGCTAGTCATTCCAGTGGTCAATTAAATTTTTTTTTTCTCTTGGCCTGTAAATGGACATTCCACAAGACCATAGCAGAAGCCGGTATGACAATTAAAGGGTTAAAAGAATCCAAGATAGCAGTCTGAAGAATTTACCAATAATACCATAGAAATGCAGAGAAAGTGTTGCTGAATAAATGAAAATTCAAGTTAAATTAGCCTATTTTTTAGTATAATATTGGAATTGGAAATAGAGACATTTAATGTTGGCCATATTATTTGTAGAAATTGTTAAATTAATCCCAAGTGACCTGTCAGAATCTCTGAAGAGAAATTCCAGCAAATTGGACACATTTTTATTATAGTCTGGATAAATTTTGTTACTCAGACAATGATCTCCAGATAATAAACATTAACTTTGTCAATGAAGTACATGTATATAAAATTCTTATTGTTTTTATGAGGTGATCCATATCAAGTGAAAAACTAACAATTCTATATTCTCCTGCCTGACAATTCAATCATCCCTCCATAAGTCAATCAGCATCTCCCCAGAATAGAGGACATGTTCAGCTCCATCTGCCAATGGAGGGATGTGATCTGTAACTCAAGTATCTGACATCATAATCAAACACATCACGTGTTAGCTGACATCACAATCAAAATGAATTAACAAATAGCAGTCTAAATGTACGAATTGTACGTCTGTCATGAATTTACAATAATAAAAATTCTGCTGAATATTTTGAAAATAACTTGAGTTGTTGCTGCCATACGCTCAGTTAAGCAACAGCTTACCAGTCAAATTAGTTTCAAAAGATTCAGCAGCTTATTTGTAAAGTCACCTTGAAAGTTAGATTCTGGGATTATTCCGGTTTCAAATTTTCAAATTGATTCCAACATTGCATAAAATGTGGTGAAGCTTACTTAGAAAAGGGTGGGGAATAGCTAGAGACGAAACCCTCCATTGCATCATTCATTTACTATGTGATCCCGTTATCAGTGAATGAAATTCTTCTGTTTGACCATGCATTAACAAGGAATCGGTGTCCATTCACCCTCTACCTTCCATTAACCCATAGCACACTGATGTCAATATTCTATCTTTTACTGTGTCAATAGCAAAGAAACTAGTGTAGCTTTTTCAACAATTTTGGTGGAAGATGTTGCTGTCTACGACAGCACCATTTTCCACCAAATTTGTTGAAAAATAAACACCAGTTCATCTTTTTTCTTTAATTTGAAAAATTAGTTTTGACATCAGTGGTAAGGGTTAACATTCAGGTTTTTCCCTATATCATACAAGCTTTGAAAATTAACACACTTTCAGTGTACAGATTCATGTTATTTCAAACCGCTCTTGTCTTTAAAACAATCGACCATTGTAATAATCAATAATATACACAAGAATATTTTCTATTATTAACCCCGCCCAAGGCAATTTCCGGATTAACAGGAAATGGGAGAAAATTATATTGACACATCTGAGCCAATATTGCATTGTGACATGTTAATGCTAGTCACTCTTTAACTCTTTCACGGTGGCGCCGGCAAAAAAACGGCCTCTGCAGTGGTCTCGAGGAATGTCCATTTGCAGGCCAAGAGTCAGTCATTCCAATGAGAAAATTTCAAAAATAATCTCTTAACTTGTAAACGAGTGAACATTCAGTAACCAAACATTTTAATTTTCTTGACAAATCGCAACAATTAACTGAGTAAAGATAAACTCAGGCTGATTATATTAAAAACTATTTCAAAGAAATTTGTTGCTGTTTCATTCAAATTGTTTTCAAAGTATTCAGTAGGTTCATCATTCTCTCCATTGAAATGAGCAAATCGGCAATTTAGAATGAAAATAGTTAATAATCATGACAATGTATGAAAATAGTTAATAATCATGACAATGCATGGAATAAAATAATGATTGTGAATTATTGTGCCTAGCATGTAGTAACACAACGGCAAACAAGCTGCGCGAAGTCAAAACAATATCCTAACTCTGAAGTTCTGTCTTTGCACGCTATTCATTGACAGTATGCTAATTGTACAGGAAGTCTGATTGACTGAATATTGACGATGCTGCCACCTGTGATTAGCAACAAGAGAAAGTTAGTTCAGCTGAGCGCGGACACTGGTGACTATAGCAACCAAACCAATATTATTCAGTGGGAAAGTTAACGCCGATTTAAAATTGTTAAACAGTTTAATAATTGACTTATTATTTGTCGAAAACTTAATTTAGCTTGTGTTTTGATGATTAAAGCTTTAACATTTAAATTTGTTAAAGAAAAATTTCAACTGTCTCATAGAAAATGTCAATTTGCAGACCAATAGATTATGTTGGAAAATTTATCAGTGGAATGACAGGCTCGCTCATCAGGCCAGTCACTCTAGTGCTAAATTTTCAAAACCGCCGTCTCTTGGTCAGTAAATGGGCATCTCTCAAGACCACTGATTCTAACCTTAGAATGTCGATTTTGGCTGACTTAAGTTAACCCTTTAACACTCATGTCAGCCAAAAATGTTTTCCGCAGTGGTCTTGAGAAATGTCTATTTTCAGACCAAGAGGTGACTATTTTTCCAAATTTACCACTGAAATGACTGGCTCGATAATCGAGCCAGTCATTTCAGTGGTAAATTTGGAAAATAGTCACTTCTTGGTCTGCAAATGGACATTTTCTATGAGAAAATTCAAATCTTCTTGAACAAATTTGGAGGTCTAGGTGTTAAAGGTTTAACTGCTGAGTTAAAGCTGAGTTGATTACAAAACAATAAGGACCAAGGGCCTGGGGCACTTAGTGACCTAGACCATTAGCATGCAAACAATTTGCATTTAAATAGACTTGAAGGATACTTTTTGGAACATCCAAGATGGTCGCCAAAAACAAGAAAATTTACCAATCAAAATTCTCATTTCATTACTATCATCATAGGATCATTCCAGCCATTGGCTTGAAATTGAGCTGTTGATTAAGTAGTAGTAGCGATTTAAAGGCTTCTGAAAAAATCAAAGATGGCCACCAAAAAAATTAACCAATCAAATTCCTGTATACAAGTTCGGAAGCATATGAACATAGGATCCTCCATGCAGGTTTTATTGAAATCTGGTCATTGATTAGGGAGTAATGTTTTAAAGGATTCTGAAAAAAAATTTAAAATCCAAAATGCTTGTACCGCGTTTTAAAGGATTTCTGGAAAATCCAAGTTGGCCACCAAAGAAATTTACCAATCAAAATTTCCATTAGAAATTTACCAAAACAAAATTCTGTATACAAGTTTTGATACCTACCTGCCTAGGGTCCTTCCACCCTGGTCTGGTTAAAATAGCCCAAGCAGTTAATCTAAGTAGCGCTTAAATGATTTCCGGTAATTTTTCAGATAATTCAAGATGGCCACCGAAAAAATTGACCAATCAAAATTCTGTATATATATGTTCAGAAGCCTAAACTGATAGGGTCCTTTCAGCTATGCTAGGTTCAAATTTGCTAAGTGGTTAATGAGGAGTAAGTAGCGTTTTGACAATTTCCCAGAATTTTAAAAATAAAATCTAAGGTTTTTATCGAAAAATTTGTCCAATCAAAATCCTGTAGAGAAATTCTGAAGCCTACAGGCATAGAAGTCCAGGTTTCATTGAAATCTATCGTCCAGCCAAATTAGTTTGAAATCCACCACACGGTTAATGAATAGCATTTTGACAATTTCCGGTAAATTTTTCATTAAAATCTAAGATTTTCACGCACAAAATTAATCAACCAAAATTCTGTATACATGTGACTGAAGCCTACCCGCATAGGGTCCTTCCACCTAAATTAAGTTGAAATCCACTAAGCAGTTAATGAGGAGTAGCGCTTTGAAGTTCTGGTAAATTTTTAATAAAATTTCAGATTTTCACCCAAAATATTGACCAATCAAAATTCTGTATGTAGGTTCTGAAGCCGTAACCTCCTCAGTTCTTCCAGCCAAATTAGTTTGAAATCTGCCAAGAGATTAATGAGAATTAGAGTTTTAAAGCAAAAGGTTGATAGATGGACGGATGACAGATGTATGGATGCCACGGCATGAGCTAATAATGTAGCAAGCCTGGTGGTCCAACAGACTTGCATTACTCTTCATACATGTTATAGGATGGTGAGCGAAAAGGTCCTAGAATCCAATCAATCTAAGTAATAGGATTACAATAGAAACTTAAACGTATTAATCAACAGAATTGCGTACATTGTGTATTTATAGGAATGGGGATTCGTGCAATGGTCTATGATTTTGCGATTAACACACGCACACACGCAAACATACACCAAGGCAATCTATTGGTTGTCTTCTTATTGATACCATCTTTCTGCCATGTCAGTTATGTAGTCCAATAGCACTGCAGAATGATTATTCCCAGTATTACTACCATTAGTATAAACTGCATTAGTTAATAACCTATACACCAGCAATCTGCTAATAGTCATCATAATGCTGGGTATTGGCGTATGGACAACCCAGAGCTAAAGTTATAGACATGCTACACTCCAAACAAAGCACATTACATTCTGAAGTCATGAAGTCACAGGAAATCATGCGAGCGAGAGAGAGAGAGAGAGAGAGAGAGAGAGAGAGAGAGAGAGAGAGAGAGAGAGAGAGAGAGAGAGAGAGAGAGCACAGTCAACCCTCTATTAACCCTAAGTTTCAAATTTGTCCAAGAAAATTTCAATTTTCTCGTAGCAAATGTCCATTTGCAGACCAGAGATTATTTTTGAAAATTTATCACTGGAAGGACTGGCTCAGTTATTGAGCAAGTTATTCCTGTGATCAATTTTCAAAATTAGTTATCTCTTGGTCAGCAAAACTGGTTTTGGCTTACTTGAGTGTTAAAGGGTTAAGAGATGGTCTTTATATCAGGTTTGATTACATAATATTTTGCTCTTGATCAGGTAGTAAAAAATGTTTAAGTCAATCTTTACTCTATGGTGATAAAAGACCTTTTAAGATATTAAGATTTTTCTTGTTGTTTGTTCGGAAAGTCCTCATTTCCCAGAAGACCTGTTCTAGTACTAAACATTGAGTTAAATTAGATATATCCATGGAGCCAGAACTTCAGATCCGGGTTAAATCAAAATCACAACCAAATTCTAAAAATCCTAATTTTCTTGCATTACAATTCGAACCAGATCAGACAGACAGACAGACAGACAGACAGACAGACAGGAAGTCGAGCGACCGACCGAGACAGACAGACAAGGTTACTTTAATGAGTTATTAACCGCTCAGGAAGGTTTCACAGAATATTCATCACATTTCCGCAGAGAAAAGCTGTCTCTTGAAACAATGGAGGAATCTGATCTGTCACTTAAACAAGTATATGACATCATAATCAATTATGTCACATGTTGGCTGACGTCCCTGCAATCATATTGATATAGTATAACTCCATCACGAAGCTCGAGAAGTCTGTCAAGTGTACAAATTTGGAGGGTGCACAATTTAATATGGTAATTAATATTATGCTGAATATTCTGAAATTTGAATTTTACTGGGAGCTGTTGCTGCAATAAGTAGCAACAGAAGCCAACCAGTCAAATTAGTTTTAAAATATTCAACACCTTAATTCCATGTATAGTTACCCTGAAATTCGGTCTGCGAATTCAGGATTCAAAGAATATAAATCGATCCAAAAACGTGCAGAAATGGGCAGGCATATCTAGAAATGTATCCATCTATTCACCAAAAAACAGACCTGGGTGCACTCAAGAGTGATTCAGTATTTATGTAGCAGAGTGCTGGCCTAGGAGAGGCTCAGGAATCCATTAGGCACTATTACGGTCAACTAAGTTATGGTATTAACCAAACATGATTTATTCATGGGCCAATCACGGATCAATGAGTACATCATTATCAGACATATCACTGGTCATCTCTATATCTTCCAACCCAATGGATCTTTCCAGGTTTAGTTATGCCCCGCCCATCTCTAGCTAAGCTCCACCCACACCTCGCTCGCATTGGAATCGATTGATCCGTGAACTCCCTCACTATCAATTTCCAGAAAACTATACAAGTAAGCTGTTGAATATTTTGAAACTAATTTGACCGGGTGCTGTTGCTGCCTATAGCATGTTTATTAAATACTAGACATACAATTTGTACAACAATGCTTAGTCCATCACCAATTACGCGTTCGTGATGAACCTATCCATATTATTCATGATGTCATTGACTATGACATCATCCTACACATCATGTAGCTGATTATGACGTCATATGATAGATGGATAAACTGGAAAACTCCATTATGTTCAAAATAACCAACAGAACATTTCTTACATCGTATTCAAAATTGATTTGTTTTAGAAACATGTTAAATTATTTTTTAGCTGTACTGTAGTCTATATAGTCAGAGGAACAGCCATGTAGATGCTTACAGTGTACATGATTGGTGCAGACACATGCTATGTCATGCCTCAAGTGCTAGTAATTAACCCTTGAATTCACTCAAGAAAATTTCAATTTTCTCACAGAAAATGTCCATTTGCAGACCAACAGAAGACTATTTTTGAAAATTTACCACTGGAATTACTGGCTCGATAACCGATTTTCAAAAATAGTCTTCTCTTGGTCTGCTAATGGACATTTCTCAAGACCACTGCAGAAACAGTTTTGGGCTGATATAATATGAGTGTTAAAAGGTTACCATCCAGTGGTGGTTACGCAGAGAGAAGCTCATCAGCTAGGGATATCTGTAAATTAGTTCAGAGGGTGTCCTCTGCCCATCATGATATATCAGATGTACATCATCATCATTATCATCATCATCACACTTGCTCAGGTCAGCCTCAAGTACATCTACTCAATGTCTTAACCCTTTAACCCGCAAATTTGTTGAAGAAAATTTTAATTTTCGCATCAGTCAGTCATTCCAGCGGTAAATCTTCAAAGATAGTCTTCTCTTGGGCTGCAAATGGACATTTTTTAGCACTGCTGCAAAAGCCATTTTTGGCTGATACGAGTGTCAAGGGGTAAATTACAAATACATCAGCCCATCTACATCTACCTGCGGTCCACACCACCCAAACCCACCCTACACACACCCCACCTCCACACCCCACACATATGTTTTAATTATATATACAAGTAGACTGTGCTCATTCAGACATGCTTTCTCGCACAAACATACATTGCACTTAAGTCCTACACAAACATGCACACACACCCATACATATACATGCACTTATGCCCACACCCAAGTAATGGCAATTTGTAGGCCAAGAGAAGACAATTTTTACAAATCTTACTTGACATCCTCTAGCATGTCCACATTGGCAAGCGATATCATAATGTGCTTCAGAGCTGCCTCATCCATCTATTAAGACAAAGAATATATTATAACATCTCACATTAACTCTTCCAAACACACAAACCAGATACAGGCAACAAAACACCTTTAAAAGACTTTCTGATAGTTTGAAACTATTTTGATGGGAATTTTTTACTGCCTAAGTCAGCAATAGCTTCCAGTCAAATTAGCACCAAGGTATTCAGGTGCGTCTGTATTAAGTTGGTATGAAAATGAAATAGGGAAATTTTTGGTTTCAAAGGGTTAAACTATAATGGTGTCTTTAACAATTTCATTTCACATGCTTGGCTGGAGAGACAATATAAGAAATGTTGATCATTTTAAAAATTACTGACACCTTTATACAATGTGGTGGTGGTGGTGGGGGGGGGCCTGGGGTTGGGGTCGTCTGAATGAAGATCGTTAAAATCCAGTGGTAAATATACCAGCCAGTCATTCCAATGGTAAATTTTCAAAAATTGTCTTCTCTTTGTCTGCAAATAGTCATTTTTCAAGACAACTGCAGAAGCCATTTTTGGCTGATATGAGTGTTAAAGGGTTAACTGTAATGATTGACTTGGTTAACATTTACATTGACACACAACACTTGACACGGATTGTTGCTTCATTCATATGACTCATGCAGTGTTTCCCTAAACATCTAAAGCTTGGGGCTACCAGAATCAGCACACCACTAAAATCTTAAGTGTCCCAAAGTGAAATAATGGAGTCCCATGAAGATTTCCTTATCCATGCTAAAATCACAGCATACCATTAGCTCGCTGAATTACAGGGTACCCTGCTAGATTTCGACAGGTAATTTTATGCAAAAATCTTTAAAGCTAATTAGTGTAAATTAACAATCATACAAGATTCTCAGTCATGACATGGGACCCACTGGCATTATATTTGGGGGTTCTAAGCTGGATTTTGGGTTATATACTCTATATACCCTCAAAAGGATCTTTAAGTCTTCATAACCCTCAAATTTGTTCAAGAGAAATTTAAATTTTCTCGCTTATCGAGCCAGTCATTCCGGTGCTAAATTTTTAAAAAGTCTTCTCTTGCTCTGCAATTGGACATTTCTCAAGGCCGCTGCAGAAGCTGTTTTTGGCTGATATGAGTGTTAAAGAGTTAAATGAGAATCACTGGATGCATGCCACATGAAAGAAGCAAAGTATTGTCAGCGATTTTCGAGCGAGACTCATGGATTACGTTTCAGTTAAGATGTCCCACATCTTAATCCTTCAATGATTAAAAAAGCAACATCTTTCAAAATTTTCAAAAGATCCAACTCAAATTTGTTCAAGAAAATTATGTTTTTCTCATAGATTTACCACTAGAATCACTGGCTCAGTTATCGAGCCAGTCATTAATGACCTACAGATGGACCTTTCTCGAGACCACTGTAGAGGTCATTTGTGGTCTGCTTGAGCTTTACAGCGTTAACCTTTATGAACACAGTAAGTTTGATTTCATTGCAAACATACAGACTAGCTGTTCAATATCCATGGCAACAACTTTGAGCAAAATTGATTTCATAATATTCAACAACACAGTCACATGAAGAAAAAACATGCAAAGAATATATCTACCCCTCCACAGAAAGACCACCTGTCTATGTATAAAGACAGCAATAACCTACTCAGGGTGATCTTTATAGACAAGTTTAACCCGATGAGTAAATAAATTACATGACAAGATACAATGTATATACTGTTGGTGATAATTAGAAGCAACACATGCAATGTCATACCTGCCTGGTAGCAATTAACTCTTCAGTGCTGCGATATCACACCCTCCTCCGACATGTCCACATGGCATGCGATATCATAATTTGTTGCTGCCTAAGTCAGCAATAGCGTCCATTCAAATTAACATCAAGGTATTCAGGTACATCTGTGTTAAGTTGGTATGAAAATGAAACTGTGAAATTTTTGGTTTCAAAGGGTTAAACTATAATGGTGTCTTTAACAATTTCATTTCACATGCTTGGCTGGAGAGACAATATAAGACATGTTGATCACTTTATTAACCCTTTAATGACTAAATTTTTACTTATAGAATATCCACTTGCAGGCCAAGAGACCATTTTTTAAATTTATCACTGGAATGACTGGCTCGATAACCGAGCCAGTCATTCCAGTGGTAAATGTTCAAAAAGTCTTCTCTTGGCCTGCAAATGGACATTTCCCAAGACAGAGGCCAGTTTTGGCCGCCTTCGTCGTGATAGGGTTAAAGCGTCTTAAAACTTAAATCCTTTTAAAAATTGCTGACACCTTTATACAGTATTCAATGGAGGTGTGTGGTGATGGGTGGGTTGGGGGGGGGGGGGGGGGGGGGGGGGGGGCGGTGCAGTCAGCATGAAGATGGTTAAAAACCAGCGGTAAATATATAAAAATACTATTCTCTTGGTCTGCAAAATGGACATTTCATGAGACCACTGCAGAAAGGGTTTCCGGCCGGCCTGTTTGTTAAAGGGTTAAGTATATTATTGCATGTCTCTCTTTCACCAGCTCTAACAGACACTCAAGTCTCAAGCTTTACCCCTCAGCCAACACCTTTCTAAATTGACTCAGTACTGCTTGGCTACCATTCTGACTGACAACACATCCAATCACAGCAAATTATCCCTCTTCATCACATGCAAGATACACCATACATGATAATTGTAACCACGCATGAGCTATAAATAGACACAGTTATAATATGTATTTAGAAATTAATTTGACTGAAATTTTTTGCCATCATAGCAATAACTTTCAGTCAAATTATTTTCAAAATATTAAACTAACTTCACAATTACTGCTTTTGAAATGCAGAGTAAAATAGGATAAACAAGCAAGCTCATCTGGTGATGCAGATTCCAGTTCTCACTTCCATTTTCAAATTAACCCCCTGATCAGGGGGTCAGTAAGTCTGCAATTGCAGTTATATAGCTCTGATAATGGCCATTGCAATAAGCTTGTAAATCTTGTAGTTCTACCCATAAATTATCATCAGTAAGAGATGCAGTAATGATGCAGTATGTCAGGGCAGATTAGCGTCATGGAGACAGTGAGTTAGATATCCACCACATCATGAGTTTTAGACTCCTCATCTACCAAGGACAGAAATAATTATAATCAACTAGGTACTATTAACCCTTCAACCATCACATTCCTTCAAGAAAAGTTCAATTTTCTCCAAAAAAATTTCCATTTGCAGAGCAAGAGATTATTTTTTTAATGTTACCACTGGAATGACTGGTTCGGTTATCGCGCCAGTCATTCCAGCTGCAAATTATCAAAAATATTCTCCTATTGGTATGCTAATGGACATTTCTGAAGACGACCACAGAAACCATTTTTGACGAGTTTGATGATTAACGGGTTAATAAAGAACTCACACTGTCAGCATCAGAGGATGCTGATCACAGAGTGGCGGAATAAAGGTGTGGGGGGGGGGGGGGGGGGGGGGGGGGGGGGGAGGATAATTGTATAAGTGTATCTTTAACCATTTAATGGTCAAGCCAGTATGCACTTACATGCAGTGACCCTGTGACCTACATGTAGTATTTGATTGTTTGACCTGAATCTATTTCTAGCCAGGCATAATATAAATACAGTGCCATATTTGATGATTCTATCTTCCTGCATTCCCAAATTTTCGCCAAAAATGTGTATTTTGGTTTGAGCCAAGTGATCCTGTGACAGATATGTGACCTTTTCATCTGAAACTTAATTAAAATCTCTCCAACCAGCCCCAATATGATTGTCTGTGCCAAATTTGCTGATTCTACCTTCCTGCATTCTGGAGATTATGGAGGATTCCGGTTTTAGCTATGCCCAACCCCTCTCTCGCTAAACTTCACCCACGCTTGGACCATGTTGGAATCGATCGATCCTTGCACTCTCTCAATCCCAATTTCCAGAAAACTATACAGGTACATGTAAGCTGTTGAATATTCTGAAACTAATTTGACTGGGTGCTGTTGCTGCCTATGGCAACAACAGCGTCCAGTCAAATTAGTTTCAAAATATTCAACAGCATGTTTATTAAATAATAAAGACACAACAACGCTAAGTCTGTCATCAATTATGCGTTCGTGACGAACTTAGCTACATCATTCATAACGTAATTGATTATGATGTCAGCCTATACATCACCTAGTTGACTACGATGTCATATGATTAATGGATAAATTGGAATTCTCCATTGCTGTAGACAAGCCAAAGGCAATCCTCACGCCAAAAATCAGCATGAGCAATGATACTACTTTGCAAGTAGAGAATCACTAACAAGAGTCCCTATTCAATATCACAATTACCAAACAAGTTCAATAAATAAGATTTTAATGTGCCTTTAAGTGAACTCAAAATAACATACCGTATATTAACTCCTTTTGTGTTAAAGATTTGTCAAGAATAATGAAAAATTCTAGTTTGTAAATCCCATTTGCAGGCCAGCAGAGTATTTTTGACAATTCACCTTGATGTGAGAAAGTTGAAGAAATAGTCTTCATGTGTCCTACAACGACGAATCTTTCTCAAGGTAATTGCAGAGGCCGGTTTTGGTCAGCTACCTGGTCAGAATGCAGACAGCTGTATAATCCTCTATTACCCTCAAATATTGTGAGGAGAATTTCAATTGCCTCATAGAAAATGTCTGTTTGCAGACTCCGAGATTATTTTTGAAAATTTATCACTGGAATAATGATTATCGAGCTAGTTGCTCTAGCATGCCTAGTGGTAAATTTTCCATAATACCAGTAGTCTTCTCTTGGTCTGGAACATTGTCCTTTCTCCAGACCAATGCAAAAGCCATTTTTGATTGCAGGGACAGACCTACCAATTCGCTTTTGAGAATAATTTTCATGGTTGACTAATAAAATGTCAAAATAGGCTAATTCACTGGCTAATGATTTTAATGATGTTGGTAGGGCAGTTCCTCTTAAACCATGATGACACCTAATTCTATCCAATTTCTTACATGACCTGCTGGTCATCTCTTACTTGGTTATTAGCCTTAAGATCTAGTGGGATCATAAAGGATTAGCTTGATAGGTTATTGGTCAGCCTAAGAAAGTCCAGATTTGGCTAGTGAAATCCCAAAATAGGCTAATTCACTGGCTAATGATTGCCCTGTAGGTGGGGCTTAGAATACACCTTCCGTATCCTCTGCGTGTCGTAAGAGGCGACTAAAGGAGGTAAGGGTGAGGTAACCCTGACAGAAACCTCGAGTGCTGAAGACGGAGGTTCCAGGCCGCACGGTGCACTCTAATAAACCATGGATCCACGCACTTAACGCTTATGATCATGTCGATAGTCACTTACAGGACTGGCAGTATGATCAGCGAACGAAAAGAAGAAGAAGAAGACTGGCTAATGATTTAAAATGAGTAGGTCGGTCCGTGCATTGACTTGAGTGTTACAGCGTTAACGTACCACACTCCCTCCACCAATAACATATATTTTTTTGAAAACCTTTTACTGATATAACTGGGTGACATTAACCATTTAACACTCATATAAACCAAAAAGACTTCTGCAGTTGTCTTGAGAAATATCCATTTGCAGACCAAGAGAAGAATATTTTTGAAACTCTATGACTGGAATGACTGGCTCGATAACCAAGGCAGTCATTCCAGAGGTAAATTTTCAAAAATAGTCTTCTCTTGGTCTACAAATGGACATTTTCAATGAGAAAAATTTTGTTGACCAAATTTGAGGGTTAAATAGTTAACGAATCTACCTGAAAAATATGCTATCAAAGATAATGTTTCTTTGTTTGTAGATGGTTACATTGTATATTCCATGCTCAGAAGTTGTCCTCCTTGGTTAGTATCACCCACAAAGGGTTAGTCTCTCCGGCTAAGATGCCTTGGAATATTAAACCCTTTAATGGCCACGTCAGCCAAAACTGGCCTCTGTTATGGTTTGCGAAATGTCCATTTACAGGCCAAGACAATACAATCTTTGAAGATTTACCACTGGAATGATTGGCTCGATATCGAGCCAGTCATTCCAGTGGTAAATCTTCAAAAAATTATATTCTCTTGGCCCGTAAATGGACATTCAATAGGCAGAGATTAAAATTTTCTTAACCAAATATGACCATTAAAGGGTTAAAGTGTGTTACTCCAGGGTATTACTATAGTGATGAAAATGCTTGAGCACTGACCTGTTTATTAAACCTTTCAATCCGCCAGATCAAATAACAACTTATGAACTAAATAGCATGTTGATTACTTTGAAATTAATTTGACTGAAAGATAATTACTACTTTGTGTCAAATAAATTCTTTTCAAAATATTCAGCAACCTTCTTGTACGGTGGCCTTGAATGAAGATACTACACCTATATAGGATGTGAGTCTTGATTGAACGGGTTAATACGATCAGAGAGTATTGATAATAGCTAGGTATAACATGAAACTATGTTTGGTATTTTCAGACTCAGACAGACAGACTATTAATACGTCAGTGCAAACACAGATCATATATTTCCAGTGCCAGTGATGCAAATGTATCTACGCACATTGCATGTGACGAAATCCTCAGTAGAAATCCACCCACCCAGGATGAAATATTTACTAGAACTCCACCTACTCATTCAAGCACTTCATTGATGATATTTTCTCCAAGGCTCCTGTTGATTATATTAACCCTTTAACCATCAAATCAGCCCACAATGGCTTCCAGGCCAGGAGCAAAAATTTATTTGTATTTAAATTAAATACGATAAATCTTTGCATCTTTACTTGTAATTGTATTTTCTGTTTTGCAAAACACTATAAATATTTGTATTTGCTCAGCGTATTTGATGTATCAAATACATTCCAAATACGATCAAATATCTACATAATAAATATCATCAAAATATATACAAACTGAAAATGGTTACGCATACTAGCTTCATACATGTCATATATATGATTGTAAACAATGAAATTGAATGAACAAGACATCATTTTGTATCTTCACCTATGAAGCAGTTGGCTTTGCAAATCGTGTTTTTAACTAATAACACTCTCTGCAATGAATCAGATGAATGAGATATGTTGAATTCAATGAATCTAATTGGACTGGAAGGTATTGCTGCCTAAAGCTGCGACAGCTTTCAAGCAAATTATTTTCAATATATTCACAAACTGTCATGTGTATGCTGCCTTATTTAACCAGCTTCAAGATCACAGAACTTTAAAACCTTTAAATGTTTTATCATTGTACATGTAGCATATTATGTAAGCTCTCACACCTCTGCACAATGCCACTCAGAGCCCTCAAACAGCATGGTCAGTGACTCTTGTCAATAAAATATAATCAAAACACACCTACATGTTAGATAATTCATAGATTTTACTTCTCAATTAACTGTTTTCTTTCT
The DNA here is from genome assembly GCA_034401795.1 of Chaetoderma sp. LZ-2023a. Lineage (NCBI taxonomy): Eukaryota > Metazoa > Mollusca > Caudofoveata > Chaetodermatida > Chaetodermatidae > Chaetoderma > Chaetoderma sp. LZ-2023a. The sequence continues at coordinate 93,194,934 of CM067367.1, forward strand.
GAATGTCAAGAAACCTGATTTCAGGAGATTTTAATGAAGCATGTTGCATATTTTTCACCAATTTGAGAGCAGACTATTGCTACTTTGGGAAACATTGATTTTCTCTCAAATTGGCTGGAATAAAATAATCAGTGCATGATTTAATAGTTTCTGTTTTGACAACTGTATTTAATTCTTAATTTGAACAATTTCTATCCGATTGTCAAAATTTAAATGCTGACATTAAGATCATTTCGGAATTTATTTAATACAAAGTGAAATACTAGATTGATCGGTCGATGACGCGTCATTGCAAATCCCCACGTTCACCACTTTGAACATTTGACACACCCTACAAGCCACCCCCGGGGGCGGAGTCAAATGTAAATGTCATTTTGCACTCCGCGATCATATGGGTAACTCAGATACTAAATTTGGTCAAATTCTGTCCAACTGAGTCAGAGGAGTTGCATTACAATCAATTTCATGACCTTTTGACCCCATCCCCCATCTCCACATTAATATGGGTAACTCACATACCAAATTTGGTTGAATTCCGTCCAGTGGTTTCGGAGGAGATGCATTACAATCAATTTCTGCAGGTTAAAATTTGAACTTTTAACCTCTCTCCTAACCCCCCCCCCCCCCATTCCCAGGGGTGGTCACATCTAAATGGGCTCTTGCACTCCGCAATCATAGTACTATCTCAAATATCAAATTTGGTTGAGCTCCGTCTAACAATTTCAGAGGAGTTGCATTACAATCAATTTCATGACCTTTTGGCCCCCCCCCCCAGGGCGGGTCCAAATGTAAATGTGCTCATATACTCCACATTGATATGGGTAAATGTCATACTAAATTTGGTTGAATTCCATCCAACAGTGTCAGAGGAGTGGCATTACAATCAATTTTTTTAGCTTTTGACCCTCACCCACCCCACATTGATATGGGTAATCCATAGACCAAATTTGTTTGAATTCTGTCCAACGGTTTCGGAGGGGATGCGTTACAATAAATTTCCGCAGGTTAAAATTTTACCTTTTGACCCCTCCGCCACACCCTAGGGACAGAGCCAAATCTAAATGGCCTCTTGCACTCCGCAATCATATGGGTAACTCAGATATCAAATTTAGTTGAGTTCCGTCTAACGATTTCAGAGGAATTGCATTACAACTGATTTGACCTTCTGACCTCTGGCACGTCACCCTGGGAAAGCGGAATCATATGGGTAACCCACATACCAAATTTGATTTAATTCCGCTCAATGGTTTGGGAGGAGTTAGCGTGACGGTCAGACGGACAGATGGACGGAGGTGATTACAATATCCCCGACGTTTTTAAAAATGTGGGGATAATAAGTGACATTAAGTATATTAAGGCAATATCATGCATGGGAAAGTTAGCACTTGCTCGAGGCTTCCTTCATTCAGTTAATGTCACCCTTGATAGTGAGGAGAGTAATCGCAGATAGGGAGAAGTGTCATCCCTGATAGTGAGTGTCATCCCTGATTAGGGTGTCCTCAAAAAATTAGTTTTAAAATCACAAAGTCTCTGTGACCATCTAAAAGGTTTCTCTATCCTAAAATAATATTGTATGCAAAAAATTAGGTAATTTAGAGAAGATTTAGAGGCCCCCCCCAAGAATTTGTAAATTTCCACAATGTGCATATTGTAATAAAATAGGGATGCTACTAAAACCAGGAACAGGACAGAAAAGGGTGGTTAATTATGGGTTACAAGGGACCTATGGGTAAGAATTTCTCCACATGCCTTACCGCCCACCACCCTGCTGATTAGGCTTGCACAATTTTTCGATTTAATCGTGAAGTTTGATTTATTTTTAAAATTGCGATTTTTATGGTGTACATGTAGTTGAGGAAAAATAGGAAAATCGTCAAAAATTTCATGTTTTAAAAAAATCTGTGTACTTTTCCGTCGCATTTTATCAGTACATGAGTACAATTATACTCGATTCACGCCTGTGTTCATTGTGTTTATATCCCTCCGTGCCATGAACGTGTCGAATAAATACTAATCACAATACAAAGCGCTACAATAAACAAGCTAACAATAGCGAGGTAACACTTTTCTCATTGAGAAAACCAGCTAGTTACTCCGTCGAATCGCCATATAATTTTCTTTCTTTCGCTGCAGACCCTGAGTCTGTCGTGAAATGCCAAGTATATACTTAGTTGCAGAGTGCTAGGCATCAGTGAACATAATTCTTTTTAATTCTAGAGTTAGCAATTTCAGGCAGTGTAGTAATTTTTCCTTTTTGATTCGGTTGTCATGTCAAATTAAAGAAAATAAAGCAACAGCATTCCAGATTGTTTGATTTTGAACTGCGCGTTCTGTTGATTACTCTTAAATGTAAATTGTACATTCTGAAAGCAACTATAAACTGCGCTGTAGGACGAATTTACGCCGCTACACTCGTACCTACTCAAAGCTACCATCCTATGTATATGGATTGCACAGTATCTCCCCCAGTACTAATATTAGCGTCTTCGCATTACTCCGGTAATGACCTAAACTCGTCCTACAAAGGGAGGCTATAAGCGGAAGCTGATACATCATGTAATTTATATTTTTTTCTCGGCGACATTTTATCTCAAATTTTGATGAAATAAATAATGTTTATTAAACTATACGCAATATTTATGCAGCCCCAATTAATAATTTCACTCCCGCAATGATGGGTATACGGCATACATTAAGCATAGACGTAGGATGGTAAGAATTCGTCACATGAAAATGTGTTCTAATTTCGTGCTATTTTTGCATCATTTATTTCAACTTTTTCTAGAAACAAGTCACGTTACCCCGGTTTATACTTTTGGGAATTTGGACCAACGATTTAATTGAAAATCGCGATTCTTTTTATAAAATCGATCGTGATGTTACAAAGCAAAAATCGTGCAAGCCTACTGCTAATGATCTGGATCTGAAGTTTACCGGTGTCGCCGGATAGCTGCTTCATCTCTGCGTCATTGACCTAGTTTAAACCCTTGTTTATACAGTCTATGAACCTCTCAAACAATTGACTCCCTTGAAAGATCCACTGAGCGCATTAAGATGAAATGTTCATAATTTAAATAGGGTCAGATGACTCTGTTGGACATCTTGAGGAGTAGTGTGCAAATGTGATGTTAGTGCAGACAGTGCAATGTAGAGGGTGTTATAAATGCAATAGGAAGGGCTGGCACTAAAATCCTGATGGGTTATCTAAGGCTATGCCTGACTGCCAAATTCTAAAGAATAAAATTCTTAAGGGAACTGTAATGCAATATAAAGGTTCTACAAGAAAAGACCGAGCTTGCTAAGAAAAATAGATCTTAAGCCAAAAGGTTGTTAGTTGAAAAGTTGTTGGCCAGCCTTGCAACTTAATTTGCAATCGGACAGAACAACAGTTCAAATACCAAAATGGAAAAACCTAATGAACTAATAGCTAGCTAACAGCTCAAAGGTCAAATTAACCTACTGTGTCCCAGAAAAGTGTAATGGTTATCTCGAAAATCACTTTGAAGGTCAATTGAAACTGATTAAGTGATTGGTATCAAAGGTGAATATTATAAATAAATGTCACTTATTATAAACAATAGCTAAGGTACAGACAAATGATAACAATCTGGCAAGTAAATGGTGCACAGATTAAATACTGTAGCGATAGCGAATGAGCACACTATCTGGCAACAACACTCCAATTTAAATTCTATCCGGCTTTGATATAACTACAAATACTAATGGGGTAACAGTGTAGACACTATCAGGCAACAGAATAATGTGAGTACAATCTGGCAGTGACTACCAAATAGAAAGTACTCTGACAATGCTCAAGCACTGAAAATGAAAGGACTGCGCTCAGCGATGTTGTCGGGTATACAAGTACCAAGTGTGAATGCAATCCGGCAACAAGTACCAATTGGAAAGCACTGATAACAAACTACTGTCCTGAAATCTAACAAGTAAAAATGAAAACTAACTCTATAAATTAACTAGAACAACCTGGCACGGAAAGCAATCATGAACCGCTGATGAACCATGAAGTGAATCAGCAGAAGATTACTTTTCCTGCAAAGTTATTCAAATGTAATAAGAATGAGGATAAGGACGCCAAAGAAACTTAAATTCTAGGGAAGCCGGTTATTGAATTGATTAGTAAAACTTATCAATAGATCTCCTTATGATCTGCTAATGAAGAACTCTTGCTACCTCTCTGATAAAGCAGCATGAACTCTCTGCCTGCTGGATCGAGGAAAAGAAAGCGTGAAGCACAATGAGCTTGACCTTTACTTTTATCTCAAGCTGCAGTACTCAAAATTAGAAGTATCCGGTCAAATGACCTTACCTCTTAACCTTGACCTTGAGAAAACGGTACAAATGTCAACGCAAATAGGTCAAATGCGACCTTTAACCTTTGACCTCTGAAATAAGGACAATTTAAACGAAATCACAGATTTCTTTTTTCACGAGAGTTGTTATACTTAGCTCCCTAACACTATGATATTTCCTAAATCATAATCGACCTTGATTCAATAACCTCAGATTAAAAAAGACAGGTGCCCTTAATGGGCAGGTAGACAGGTGACAGTCAGCCGGATGCCGGCCCCAACCTCGTGCATGCGCAGACTGTCACTGCCTCAGCTTGACTATTGGCTGACACATGCAACTTAAAAGCCTGAAGACCAAGCCTCTGTGGGGTGGAGAGGCCGAGTCCGTGTTAGGGAGGTAAGTATAACAACTCTCTCGCGAAAAAAGAAATCCATGATTTCGTTTATTTCACTTCAAGAGATATACTTACCTCCCTAACACTCTATGATATTGCCAGAATTTGTAAGAGAATTTGGCAGGAGGGAGGCGAGGTCAAAATACCAGCTCATCCCTTGCGCGTTTTGCGCATGAAGCACTAACATCTTAAATGATTTGAACATCGGATAACACAACCGATGGTGAGAGTAATGACCGTATGTCAAATGCGCTCCCCCTCCTTTTGCAAAAGGAGAAGCTATGTCCTCCATGTCCCACACGCTCTCTAAGTACTGGTGCTAAGTACTACAGGACAAGAGACAAAAGGCTTCATTTCGTATACTCTCAATAAATGAACTTAATAAATAAGGATAATACATCATGACAATAATTGTGTAACAACAAAAGGCAGTACTGACCTTATGCATGAAGGCTGTATCCATCCAGTCCACATCAGTGAAGGAAAAAATGATACACGAATATGTGGTTGTTTCCACAATTAAAATGTGCTGTCTTCAGACAGCAAGTGCAACTTATCTACAATATATACACCTGATCATCTTTTGAATATCGATAAGGCAAGAGGATTAGTGGTGTCACGGATGTAATGGTCAGTAAAACTTGACTCACTGTTAAGACTAATTGCCACTGCACTACCGACATAATGTTATCCACTGGCACCCCGTTAAACAGGGCGGTGGACGCCACCACGCCACGATCCATGCGAGCCTTGGCTAAGTCAACTTGTTTACCAGTGGCAGATTTGTGGCAAAATTGAATGCATTCCACAATCCACCTAGATATAGTGTCCTTTGACGCCCTACCATGGGGCTCAATATAAGACAACCATAACGAGGATGGGTCTGTCCACCATTCCTGTGTACGTTGTTTGTACCTGTTTAATGCGTGGACTGGACACAATGCTTTTGAATTAGGATCAAACCTAGTCAAAGCCGGTAAAACAATTGGTTGACCTGGATATATCAAAGACAGGTTCTTAGCCATGAAATTTATCCTAGGTAGAAGCCTCAGGCCTTCCCCTGTAACCACTTAAGTCTGCCTCGGCGGATAAAGCAGAGGCCGCAGCAATTAGAAATACAGCCTCAACATTTTCATAGAAATGGCACTTGAAGTACTAGAGATAAACTCCAAGATGGAATCGCTGGAGGATTTCTCGGTCTTAGATTACCCATGCCTTTTATTAAAGTGTTCAATGAACAGACTTCGTCACTTCCCCTATCAGCCAAGCAAGTGATAACTGACATCAATGCTGACTTGTAGCCAGCAATAGAGTTAGGCTTGAGGCTATAGGCATCATACAGGTGACAGAGGAAATCGGCTACTACCTGAATAGATGCATCCATTGGATAAACATCTCTGTTTGAGCACCATTCTGCAAATCGATTAATTTTATAGTTATATGCTCTGGAGGTTGACGCCCTTCTGGCTTTTACCATAAACATGGCTGCTTGCTCAGAAAGGTCCTCCTTAACTTTCGATTCCTCGGCAACACCCACGCAGTCAATTGGAACATTGACGGGTTGTTGTGAAGGGACTTGCCATGGAAAATAATATTGTCCATCAGCGGCAGACGAACCGGATTGCAGACCAGAAGGTCCAGCAGATCCGTATACCATGATCGACGTGGCCAATTTGGGGTGATCAGAAGCACCTGGCACTCCTCCTGCCTGATCTTCTGAAGAACTTTTGGAATCAGGATTGCTGGTGGGAATGCGTATGCATACATTCTCTCCCAGCTGCTTAGCATAGCTAACGCATCTGTTGCGTAAGCACTTGGATCTGGAATCGGAGAGACCTACGTCGTCATCTTCGCATTCTTGTTCGTTGCGAACAAATCTATGCTAGGTTTCCCCCAGTGGTCGAACAGACGATCCGCCACACATTGATTTAGTTGCCATTCCATAGGCAAAACACTCATCCTTCGGCTCAATGAGTCTGCTAACAGATTTAGCCGTCCCAGAATATGAACTGCCTTCAAGGTGATCATATGATCTTGACACCAGTAAAGCAATTTCCAAGTCATCATACAGAGACTGGGTGCCTTCGTTCCGCCCTGGCAGTTTATGTAAGTCACTACTGTTGAGTTGTCTGATCGAACTAGAACAATCTTGCCCTGAACTTTCTTTAAGAAATGTTCCAGGCCCAGAACTACTCGTAATTTCAGTAGATTTATATGTTCCTGTGACTGATCCAGATTCCAAAGCCCTGCTACTGTGTCTTCTTCCAGGCAAGCCACTCCCCCATCCCTCCATTGATGCATCTGTGTACATCGTTCTTTGAGGGTGGGGTGAGCATTACACCCGCCAGGAGATTCTCTCTGTTCATCCACCATTGAAGGTGGTGAATAAGAGGTTCCAACACTGACACTGCTGAGTCCAGGAAATCTGTTCTCTCGGTCCACTGTGTCATGAGAAATAACTGGATAGACCGCCTGTGCAAGGCCGCCTGTGGAATGGCTGGTTCCAGAGAAACCATCAACCCCAGCATTCTCAAGGAAACCTGTGCCAGAACATGACAACTGTTGCACACTGACTGTATTACTGAGATGAGTATTTCTACTCTCTCCTGAGTAGGATAAACATACCCTATCTCTAGATTGAAGAACATTCCCAGGTAAACAAACTTCTGGGATGGAGTCAGCTCTGATTTCTGAAAGTTTATTATCCAGCCTAAGTCTGTGAGATTTTTCAAAACTATCTCAAGATTTGCTGCAAGACTTTCCCGACTGTGTGCTTTTAACAGCCAATCGTCTATGTAAGTGTGGACTGCTATGCTTCTCCTGCAGCGGTATGCTGTTATTGTAAGAACCACCCTGGTGAAGACCCGAGTAGTCGTGGAAATTCTGAATGGTAAAACATTGAATTCCCACTGTCGGCCCTGGAATGTGAATCTCAGGTACTGAGGAAAACTCTTCGCAATTGGAATGTAGAAATAAGCATCTTTCAGATCTATGGATGCCGTCCACATTCCCATCTTCAACCCCGCCAACACCGTTTTGACTGCTTCCATTTTGAAACTTGGTGTGTCTATGAACTTGTTCAATGGCTTGAGGTTGAGAATTGGTCTCCACCCTCCAGTGCGCTTTGTGACTAGAAACACGGTTGAATAGAAGCCCGGGCAATTTTGCGCCGGTTGAATTGCTCCTTTTTGTATGAGGGAATTTATCTCTTCCTCTATACACTACCGTTTATCTGGATCTCTTGGAAATTGAGTCCAGATCGGAACCAGAGACACGTGCGATGGTGGGCCTATCGCCCAGTCAGGCTGATACCTGGCTGAAAGCCATCGCAAGACTAAGCGGTCCTGGGTTAACGGCTCCCACTCCTGCTTGTGGAAAGTCAATTGACCTCCCACGGGTCCACCTAGGGAGAGGTTGACATAAGCAAGAGTGGGACTGTCTCTGGTTCTAGCATTGGTGTGATTCCTGTGGAAATCTGCCCATCAGGCACAATTACCACGGCCAGATGCTCACGCGCCACGGCTTGCGCCGCCCGTGCCACAGCCCGCTCCTCAGTGCGCGGGCTGCTGCCTGGCTAGCTGCGCTTGAGGAGCCTGCGCACCCCTCCCCCACTGCAGGCCGGTGCTGGCGTGGCCTACACTGTGCCGGTGGCTGGCCTCTGACACCTGCTGTTGGCGGTACGCAGGGAGCGCTGCGCGAACGTTCTCCCTATGAAGCACCTCAAATTGTTTGCGTAGCGCCCTCTGATTAATGACTAGAGTGACTGTCTCCTGGAGGTGTCTACATTCCTCACCCCCAAGAGACCAGGACCTGACATAGGCATCCACAGCAGCCTGTTGTACAGATCCTGCGATGGACACAATTTGTCTAGCGCAAATGTGCGTCTCGCCGTGACACTCCTAGTCACTGCCCTAGTCATACAGTCCAGAGCCAGGTTAATCCTATCCTGGATGGCTCTCTGTACTGAGACAGGGCTTGCTTGGCGCGATGCAGACACTGTTACTACACCCTGTAACATTTGAGAGACATGCGAAAGCGCCGCTATGGATGCTCTCAAGCTCGCCCTTGCATCGCGCAATGTGGTGTTTGCTGAGCGCAGGGCGCTCGAGCACAGCACTCCCGTGTCAGAACGGGAGCCTGGCCGCATGGCCTCGCCAAATGCTGCACGATCATCAGCGCTCGGCTTTGGCACTGTACCATATTTCTGGTATTGGCAGGCAACAATACGGCACCGCCAGGCCACCTCGCGGGGGGCCCTCACAAGCCATCCATTAGGCTTAATGGACGTCTCTGCCACCATGAACATATCCACTATATGATCTGCTAACGGCAGAGATGGCAGGGCGGTAACTGCCGGCTTTCCAGCCAACCACGGGCGCTGGTCCCTCTGGCACCGACTGTTCAACACAGAGCTCTGGCCTAACGCTTACTAACCATTGGCACGCGTCAGACCAGCCCTCCTCTGTGGCCACCTGTGAGTGCTCGACAAGGTGTGGGCCTTCGTCATCCTCTAATGTACTCGCAGGTGTAAACGTCGCTGGAGCCGTGGATACTGCTGGCTGGCCATGGAAAATATGCGGGCCTGAGAGAACAGGCATGTCGTGCGCCACACCTGAAAAGCCAGGAGCCGGCGCCATGGAAACATGCGGGGTGTAATGAACCACACCATGGCCCAGACCAGCCTCTTCATATCCTCGGCATATGGTAACGGCGGTCATCCGCTCCAACCCAGGCCACCCTTTGAGCCATGAAAGCTAACCGTGCCGGAGTAGTTCCATGGAAATAATCGGCTGTACTCCCCGCGTGGGGTGCACGATCATTCATTTCCATGTCCATGGCTTCAATGGGTGAACCCAGCAGAAAGTCATCTTCCTCCTGGCCATCATAAACTGCCTCTGAGCTAGCAAAGAGCGCTAACCCGGGCTGGCCAGGGAAGGTGCCGTAAGAGGAGGCAGTACCTTTCGGGCGTGAGCACTCTAGGCGCGAGCCTGTGTTCAGCGGCCCCGGTCCAAGATCAACCAAGGCAAGCCTTGAGCCGGGATCATATAGACTCCCTTCAGGATCCATTGGCAAGGCGGCGGGCCTTCCAAGATCTACTGAAGCCACCACTGATTCTGGAACATTTTCAGACCACAGACCACGACAGACACCAGAATCAGCGGTGGGGATTTTCTGCTCGGGAACAGATGAAGAGGACAATAAACTACTCGGCCCAGGGAGCATGCTGCAAAGCAGCTCTGGTACCAAATCTTTTATTGTCCTCTTCATATCCCCCATCATTTCCAACCTGAAAGTCTCCACTTCCGTAGAAACAGAGGCCTTTCTCTTACCCTTGCCACTCACACTCTTTTTCGCACCCTTCTCCTACGACGCCTTATCCTTCACCTGTAAAGACAAGAATTCAGAAAATAAGTCCCCCACCCCTGTTTACAAACATCACATTTTAAAAGTGGACCACAAGGTGAACACTTGGCACAGAGGTGAGTGGCAAACTTCGACTTGATGTAACGATTACAGCCGCTACAAGCAGGCTTCTGAAAAAAGGGACAGACGACGACAATGAGTTAAAGATTCTTGAATAATTTAAATAAAAACATTAATTCATAAATGAAAGAAATCACCTATAGGCCTAAAAAGGACGGTGAAAAAAGATGAACAACCAGCCTCATAGAGGATATTAAAAAATAATGATACGGTTAATTATGACATCATAATTTCCAAATAAAAGAAAACAGACGAACAACATCCAGGAGTAAAATGAATTGTATAAATACAAGAGCAACAGTAATGTGAACACAGTAATAGGTCATGCTTTTATAATGATACAGATAAACAGTAGGACTGAAAAAATATTGGCAGCAAATAATTACAAATATTTTCAAATATTTTCATGTGCCATAAAGCATAACTAGAGTACCTGAGTCTTTAGCAAAGGCATACCGCCATGTCCAGCTCTTGGAAGCTCCACCAGACAACCACTCTTTATCACCACTCACTTAATTTATTAAAGGGAAGGGTGGGACCAGAGGGCAGAATGACAAGCTCTCTCTTGTTGGAGCCCATATCATTCTGGGCAGTCTTTTTTCCTAACATTTATAGAGAAATAGTGGAGACAAAACTTGTTGAGTTAAGAAATCGGTACTTAATGGAAAAAATGTCCAGATTGTATTTGGAATCTGACTACTTAATATGATCTGATGCTCAGATGTCTTTTCTATGTAAGACTTTCTTACCTGGAGAAGTGATATGAAATTCATCATTGGTGGTGTCCGATCTTTTGCTATGGAATGTTTAACAGCAATTATTCGACCATGGATCAAGTGTTCAGGATCACAAAGCTATAGATAGTCTCTACCAGGGCATAATGTAATAATTTGCTACACGCCATGCAAGTGGATACATCTTGTGACCACTGCAGATGCAGCTTTCATCTGGCTTGACCATTAATCAAAATTATGCCAAATTATTGTCCATTTGCAGTCTAATAGATGACTACTTATTGAAAATTTACCACTGGAATGACTGGCTCTTTTATCCAGCCGGTTGTTCGCGTGATAAATTTTTTTAAATAGCATCTTAGCCTAGGCGTACACGATTTTTGCTTTGAAACATCGCTATCGATTTTATAAAAAAATTGCGATTTTCGATTAAATCGTAGGTACAAATTCCCAAAAGTATAAACCGGGGTAACGTGACTTGTTTCTAGAAGAAGTTGAAATAAATGATACAAAAATAGCACGGAATTAGAACACATTTTCATGCGACAAATTCTTACCATCCTACGTCTATGCTTAATGTATACCTTATATCCATCATCGCGGGAGTGAAATTATTAAATGGGACCGCCTAAATATTGAGTATAGTTTAATAAACATTATGTATTTCATCAAAATTTGAGATAAAATGTCGCCGAGAAAGAATATAAATTACGTGATGTATCAGCTTAAGCTTAATAGCCTCCCTTTGTAGGACGAGTTTAGGTCCTTAGCGGAGTAACGCGAAGATGCTAATATTAGTACTCGTCCTATAGTGAAGTTTATAGTTGCTTTCAGAATGTACGATTTACATTTAAGAGTAATCAACAGAACGCACAGTTCAAAATAAAACAATCTGGAATCCTGTTGCTTTATAAAAAGGAAAAATTATTACACCACCTGAAATTTCTAACTGTAGAATTAAAAAGAATTATGTTCACTGATTGCCTAACACTCTGCAACTAAGTATATACTTGGCATTTCACGACAGACTCAGGGTCTGCAGTGAAAGAAAGAAAATTATATGGCGATTCGACGGAGTAACTAGCTGGTTTTCTCAATGACAAAGGTGTTACCTTGCTATTGTTAGCTTGTTTATCATAGCAGTTTGTGGTGTCATTAGTAATTATTCGACACGTTCATGGCACGTCAGGATATAAACACAATGAACACAGGCATATACAGGAATATAATTGTATTCATGTACTGATAAAATGCGAAGGAAAAGTACACACTTCAGATTTTAAACAAACATGAAATTTTTTACGATTTTCCAACTTTTCCTCAATTACATCATAAAAATCGTGATTTTAAAAATAAATCAAACTTCACGATTAAATCAAAAAATCGTGCAAGCCTATCTTAGCCTGCAAATTGACACGCCTCAAGCTCACAGGAAAGTTAAATTTTACTTGCTTGATAATTAAAGGGTTAAGATGTGCAAACCCATGCCCCAGAAACCTATGATGTAATATTTCAGAATATGAATTATATGTATAAAAATAAAACTTTTAAAGTTATCTGGCAGTGCCAATTGCTTATAGTGTTGTAGAGTATTTCCTTAAAAAAATTTCCGCTAAATCACCAGTTGTTATTACACCACAAAAACATCCATTACCGTTCAATCACTACTTGCTAAATCAATTATTTGCATTTTGCTACCAGAATAAGATTTTTATGTCTGCATACCCACCTCCCCATGCCTTTTCCTATTCCTAGGGACCCTCAACCAGGCTTCTGGTTGAGTCCCCTCTCCAGCCTATCATCAAGTATAGACTGGCACCAGTCTATACTCGCCTCATAGTGACGCTTGTCGCTATGCGCGCTCGCGCATGCGCATTAGAGCCTGAATAGGAAACAGATACACTTTTCAATTATTCTGCAAACAGAATAGTTGGCCAAAACATTTGAAAATAAATTTAGTGTTTTGCGCTGTGATAGCTATACCTGTGTCTTTATATTAAGGATATATCATGCCTAATATGAAGTCAATCCTCCCTAAGTTACGTCTAAGGAAGTATAATTGTGTTTGTATGGGATACTTATAGACGAATTTGAGATATTACCGGTTTTCGTGAAGATCGTGTTAGTTCGTGGTATCTTGATTGTTATGCCTATCCCAAATCATCATCATCATTAATAATGTCCAGTCCATATATAGAGCCTAGTAACGAAGTTATTTCTAGTGCATTATAAGGATTATCTTAAAATCCCTTGAAATTTTCTGGTACGGAAATTTGAATTTTCCCGCCGTTAGAACTGAGTTGAGGGTGTCTCTTGTTTGAGAGTTTGAGCGGTATGCTTCATTGTTACGTTTTTTCGTTTGTAGGAGTCAGCGAAATCAGATAGGACTAAATGTACGTCGGCGAAATGTGATCGTCATCACGCCATTGAGTTCGCTGGCCACGTTTGCGTGAAGTGTACGACCTGTACAACCACTGCTATGTGTGGGATATGTAACGGGTGGCTGGTTTCGGTTGCGAAATTGTACTTTAAAGATTTGTCGAAACAAACGCTGCCCTCTGGTCGTCCTTCCCCTTCCTCCGTTGCTAGCAAGACAAGGGCGGTGTCCTTTGCTTCAACCTCTGTTCCGTTATCGGTAGCAACGGAGGGGGGAAATTCATCGGGAAATTCGGACGCCGTGATGGCGCTCTTTGCTAGGTTTGAGTCGTTCGCCACCGATTTGACAAAATCACTTGATGAAAGGATCTCTTCTGCAATAAAAGAGGCAAAATGGCAGGAGAGCTCGTCAAGCTCCGAGGATAGCCAAAAGGCTAGCGGGCGTTCCCGCAAATGGGGGAAGCCGGTCCCCCTGACCTCTAGACAGGTGATGGAATTGCCGAAAAAGCAGAAGACAAGAGCATCTAAGCTAAGGTGTGCTCGGAGGGTGCACCACAGAAAATCCACGTTAGACTTGAAGGTGACGGGCATAACCTTCAAGCCGTGGTGGCGTCGGCTGAAACCGGCGTCCATGAGGCTAGTCCTTATGAGAATGCCAATGTAACGGTGGTTCCGGTGGTTAAAGTAGTCTCAAAAGCGCGCATTGCTGAGAGGTCGTTACCTAGTCTTGCTAGTTCCGGTTCCGGTGTGGTAGACTCGGGTCATTTGGACTCGGGTTTACTTCCGTTTTACGATTCTCATTCTTTTTCCGGCCGGACTTCCGGTTTAGCGAGACATCCGGGTCGTCAAGATCCGGTTCCGGCTTCGGTAGCTTCCATTTCCGGAAGGACTTCCGGTTTGGGTGGTGATCCGGGTCGTCAAGATCCGGTTCCGGTAGCTTCCGTTTCCGGAAGGACTTCCGGTTTGGGTGGTGATCCGGGTCGGCAAGATCCGGTTACCACTTCCGTTTCGGTAACTTCCGGTCTGTCTTCCGGTTATGTAGGACATCCGGGTCCTACAGGTCTAGTGTCTACTTCCGTTCCGGGTCTTTTAGCGCTTCCGGCCATTCCGGATATCCGGAGTCTGAGGACTACTTCCGTTTCCGGTTCCGGGGTGGACACCAGTCAGTTTACTTCCGCTTCCGGTATTAGAAGTGTACTTCCGGGTCGGTCAGACCTGGATGTAATTCCGATTTCCGTTTCCGGTGGGGAGTCAGCTTCCGGTTTAACGAGAGAACAAGATTCGTTAGGCCCAGTTAGATTCGGGGATGTTAGGAACTTTGATTCTGGTCCAGTAAATTCGCAAAGGTTTTCACAGGATTCGGCAGATTCTATTTATGATTCTTTCCTTCCTCAAAGGCTCATTGATGTGGAGTTATCTTCTCATGCGAATTCTTCTTTTTTCGTGATGCTGTGGTTAATCCAGTTTTTTCTAGATATTCTTCCCGTTCCTCTTGTCTTTCGTCAAAAGACTTCTCCTCTTCTCATGTTTCTAACTCTTCTCCTCTATTTAAGTCTTCCATTCCTCCTCCTCCGGGATTTGCTCGTCTTCATTCTACTCTTCATTCTTCTTCCTCTCAGGATCAGTGTGATCAGGATTTTGCTTCTGCTCAATCAGTTTCGTCTCCTCCTTCCTCTCTGGCGTCGTCTCCATCTTTTGATCATATTGATCCGATTGTATCGGTGGTTCTGTCCCCTGAGCTCGAATTCCAAATTGTTGATTCAGGGTTAGATTTTTCTGTTTTCAGTGGTTAGAGATTCTTCATTAGATCATTCGTTTATGTCTGCTCGTTTGTCTATTCTTTCTAGATTTTCGGCTTCTTTAGTGGTTCGTCCTTCTTCATCGGCTAGTCAGGAGGTGTGTTGAGGGCCTCTTCGGAAGACTGGTCCATGGCTCACAGTTGGATTGCTTCTTCGCTTTCTCTTCCTCTTAAGGAGGAATTCGCTGTGGCTCCTCCTTCTTTCGGATCCGCTCTTTCTTCTGCTGATCCTTCTTCATCTTCGCCTCAGGTGCTTCCTGTTGACAATTTAGTGGTAGATATGTTAGATCTTTTCGTTACTGACTCGGTTAGCTCTGATTTTTCTCTGGTTTCCAAGTATGACTCGCCGGTTCAGATTCCCAAGGAGGATATTTTAAAGGTAGCTTCTGCTCAGTCTCTGTCTGGTCCTGCTTGGGAGGTTTTATCATCTCAGCTGAAAGAGGTTTCTAAGTCGGATTTTTCCTCGGATCTGTTTAAATGGGAGTCAGTTTGTAGGTCTCAGATTAAATCGTCTAATTATCTTGCTCTGCTGTCGGAGGCCGTTCTTAAGGCAGAAGAAAGAGGTGAACAAGTTCCGGTGGCAGTCTTTCGTTCTTTGGCTGATTTGTCCCGGGGTTCTCTTAATTCTGTTTGTAAGTCGTTAGGATTTATTACTTCCAAACGTCGGTCTAGAAAGCTTTCTGAGGTTAGGATTTCTGAGGTGTTGAAACAGAATCTTGTGGTTGCGTCTCCTTTCGGGACTTATCTATTTGGAGAGTCAGCTTCTAGTTTAATTAGGGCGGAATCTGAGCGCTTGAAGGCCTCTAGGGAGCTTCAGGCTCAGGTTTCGTGGTCCAATTCTCCCGGTAAAAGAGATGTTTCTTTGGTTAAAAGCCCTAATTCTTCTCCGAGAAGAAAGAGTCTCAAACCTGATCAGTTTGGAGCTTATCCTTCTAGGGTCGTTCTTAACTCGAATTTGTCCTCATCTGATCAGTGGGATCGATCTTTGGAGGAGGATCGATTCGGCTCCATTTCCTCCCATCGTTCGAGGTCGGTAGGGAGGCAGTCTCCTTCGTCTTGGGCGAGGAGAGGTCAGACTCCTTCTCGCCGTGCTTCTAGATCCAGAGGACGTTTTTCTTCTAGAGGTTTTCAGGGGAAGAGAGTTTGAAGGTTTGGACAGTTCCCGGGTAGTTCTAAATCTCTCTCTTATTTATCCCATTCCTTCCCTTCTTCCTCCCCCTTTGGAGCAAGCAGTCCAGTGCTGCGTTCCCAACGTGCCAGTAGGAGGGCGCCTTTCTCTGTTTTGGGAGAAATGGCAAGCCCTCATTCAGGACTCCTGGCTAGTATCCCAGATACGTTGGGGTTATGCTCCATCATGGATCCGTCATCCTCCTCTTCTTTCCTTTTGCCCAGTGTGGACTCCAGTTCCCTCCAATCCGGAGAAACTGAGGGCTTTGGAAGAGGAGTTGGAAGCCATGATTGTAAAGAGGGCTATAGAGGAAGTTCCCAGTTGGGGAGTAGACCCGGGCTACTACTCGACCATCTTTTTAGTACCAAAGAAGTCAGGAGGTTGGCGTCCAATCATAAACCTGAAGAAGTTAAATCAGAACATTCTCACCCCAAAGTTCAAGATGGAGACGGTTTCCCAGATTATTGCCAGTCTGGATCAGGGAATGTGGATGTCTTCCATAGATTTAAAGGACGCTTACTTCCATGTTCTTATTCATCCTGTATTCAGAAAGTTCCTGAGGTTTGCCTACAAGGATCGGGTGTGGCAGTTTCGCGCCATGCCCTTCGGCCTGACCACGGCTCCCTTCCTTTTTACCCGCATAGTTTCAGCCGTGGCAGGAATTTTACACCGTCGTTCTATCCATCTTCATGTTTATATAGACGATTGGTTGGTAAAAGCAAGGTCTTCCTCAATTCTCGAAGGTATTCTTCCAGAGGTTTGCAGTCTGGCTTGCAATCTAGGGTGGATTTTGAATCTAGAGAAATCAAGCCTAGTTCCGTCGCAAATCTTTACTCATCTAGGCGTTTCTTTCAATCTGGCCAGGGGGTTAGTCTTTCCCTCGGAGCCAAGGCTAGAGGCTTTATCGGTGGCCATGGAAATTCTTGCTTCCTCGCCTTGGGTAAGAGCAAGATTCCTCTTAAGAGTGATAGGTCTGATGGTCAGCGTAGAGAAGGTGGTTCCTTGGTCGGCCATGTTGAGAAGGCCCTTTCAGATGTATTTGATGTCCCTTTGGAAACAGTCAGTCCATTCTATCTACCATCAGATTCCCATCAGAGAACATTTGATCCCTCATCTAGATTTCTGGAAAGACCGTTCTCTGCTACTGATGGGTGTTCCTCTGGTAAATTCCCCTCCTCAAGCAATTATTTTCACAGATGCTTCTCAGGAGGGTTGGGGAGCGGTCTGGGACTCCCTGTCAGTTTCCGGCCTTTGGTCCCTGGAGGAGTCGTCAGCCCACATCAACGTTCTGGAGTTGTGGGCTGTCAAGAAGGCTCTCCTTTCTTGGTCAGATCTGGTGATAGGCCTCAAAGTGTCAATTCGGTCGGACAATTCGACAGTAGTAGCTTATATCAACAGGCAGGGAGGTACACGGTCTTCTCTCCTTTGTCTAGAAGTGTGGAATCTGCTCTTGTGGTGCCGCAAGAGGCAGATTTTTCTAGTGTCATCTCATGTCCCAGGCAGTCTGAATTTTCTGGCAGATCAACTGTCACGTCCCAGCAAGTTCGCCCACACAGAGTGGCAGTTAAAGAAGTCGGTTCTCAGAGCGATTTTCAATCTCATGGATCGTCCTCTAGTAGATCTGTTCGCGACCTCTCTGAATGCCCAGATCTCCTCTTACATGTCTCCTTTTCCGGACAGTCAGGCCCTGGCGGTAGATGCCCTGTCTCAGTCCTGGACAGGGATGTTCGCTTATGCCTTCCCTCCTACTATTCTGATCCCGTTGGTGTTGAAGGTCAAGGACCAAGTTTGCGAGATTCTTCTGATAGCTCCCTTTTGGCCCAAGAGGATTTGGTTTGTGGACCTTCTGGATCTTCTGGTAGACTTTCCTCGTCTCCTTCCAGTATCCCAGGACCTTCTATCTCAAGTAAGAGGTCGGTGTGTACATCCAAGTCCAGGAATCTTCAATCTATGCGTTTGGAGAATCTCGAGTCTGAAAGCTTCCAGCATAAGGTTTCTAAAAGATCTCAGGAAATTATTGATTCGGCCAGAATGGAATCGACCTGTAGAGTTTACAAGGGTCGTCTTAAAATCTTTGGAAAGTGGTGTTCCGACCAAGGTTTCGTGCCCGATTCTGTTTCTATACCACAAGTTTTAGATTTTTTATCGTATCTGTTTGACTCTTTGAAGTTGTCGGCTAATACGGTCAGGGGATATAGATTTTCGCTTGCATCTTCCCTGCCTTGTCTTCTGAATGCCGAACTTAAGGATACTAAGACTCTTAATAGCTTTATTAGATGTCTAGGTAATATTCGTCCTCCGTCTGCTAAGCCTTTACCTTCCTGGAATCTGGCTTTGGTTCTTCAAGTCTTGGCAGGTCGCCATTTTGAACCTATATCGTCTATCAGTCTTAAGCTGTTAACTCTTAAAGCAGTTTTTCTTGTGGCTGCTGAATCTGCTAGAAGACGTTCAGAGATTCATGCTCTTTCTGCGGAAAAGGATAGATTTATAGTGTCAGGTGACGGTTTGGTTTTATATCCGAGAAGGGATTTTCTATCTAAAACCCAGTCTAACCGTTTTCCTGCTAGTTCTATTATTTTTAAATCTTTGTCGTCTTTTTCGCCTTCCGACAAACTTTGGTGTCCAGTTAGAGCGTTAAGAACTTATAAACAGCGAACCGATTTTAAAAGAACAGATCCTTCCCATTTATGGGTTTCCTACGCGGAAGAATTATCTAAGCCAGTATCAAAGGCTACGATTGCCAGATGGCTTTGTGAGACGATTAAGCTTTGCTACGAAATAGCGTCTCCGGATCAAATTAATCTCGCTCATATTAAAGCCCATGATGTTAGGGGCATGTCTACTTCTTTCGCTCTTTTTGCCGGTTCATCATTAGATGAAGTCATGCAGGTGGCAGGATGGAAATCTGAGTCTACTTTTACCTCGTTTTATCTAAGACCAGAGTGCAGCAGCTTCATTCTTTCGTAATATTACGATTTTAACTAAAAAAGGCGAAGCCCAGCACTTCCCACCATTTTCGTTAGGACTGTGCGTCTGTAAAAAAGGGTGAGAGTCTTCTTTGGTTTTTATTTAGTTCTTTAAGTTCTACTTATCCTTATTTGTTAAATCACGGTGTGATTGAGTTAAATGCACTATTATGTTATGTTATTAACATTGGGATAAGATTGGTTTGATTTTTATCCTGTGTTAATGATTCTCTAAATCTCCTCCCGGAGATGTCTGGGGACATGGAGCAATGACCAAATCTACGGGTTTAGCAAGTAGTGATTGAACGGTAATGGATGTTTTTGTGGTGTAATAACAACACCCCACAGACCCCCCTTGCGGGTTGGTCTGTTGTTTTATTAACCACTATGAAAACATACTTACCGTTCAATCACTACGACCCGGCCTCAGCCACCCCGCGTGGTAAGATTTGAGAATCAGATTTGAAATATTTTGCACTTGAATTTAGAAAAGTGAATCTGTTTCCTATTCAGGCTCTAATGCGAGTGCGCATAGCGACAAGCGTCACTATGAGGCGAGTATAGACTGGTGCCAGTCTATACTTGATGATAGGCTGGAGAGGGGACTCAACCAGAAGCCTGGTTGAGGGTCCCTAGGAATAGGAAAAGGCATGGGGAGGTGGGTATGCAGGCATAAAAATCTTATTCTGGTAGCAAAATGCAAATAATTGATTTAGCAAGTAGTGATTGAAAAGTATGTTTTCATAGTGGTTAATAAAACAACAGACCAACCCGCAAGGGGGGGTCTGTGGGGTGTTTTCATTAACTACCATGGTTTGATCACAGGTATTTGAAGTTGTTGGGGTTTTTTTTAAGCATATTATTAGCATATTTCATATACTACTATATATATATATAATAGTATATGAAATATGCTAATAATATGAAATAGGCGGGTAAACTTCACATGCCTGTGGTTTGATAGTACCCATCCTAGAGATCAATGGTTAAGACCATAGATATCCATGGATTGGACACTGCACATGTCAACAGCTGTTGGAAATGTGACAGTTGTGTGGGAATCCTCCTGTTGGATTTAGTTAGGTTTTCGCTAAAATCCAACTGAGCATCTTCAAGGGGTAATAATTGAAAATATACACATCTAAATGATTAGCTGTTTGTTTAGCACAACAGAGGAGATGCGAATTAGTCGGAAAATAGTTAAAGTTAAGAGATCCCAGCTGCATGAAAAGATCTAGTGCCTAATAGAGACGCGTAATGTGTTTCCGTGACCGACTGAAATGACACAAATGGCCCTCTAACAACCCTTAAGGTTGAGAAGTTATACATTTCATCCCATGTAGCGTATAGTATAAACCATCACCTACTTAATGTAGCATCTGTAATGTTAGACCATGCCAATTTTCTCTGTAAAGGCCCATGCAAATAAATGCGATTTTTCTTAAATTTATTGTCACATTAATCAAAATGTCCTATTTCTGTATATTAATATGTTATTCATGTGGTCAAAGTAATATGGTTACAAAGGACATTATCTTAAGAACAAAATATGGGTATGACTATTAAAAATAAAAGCTGCATATCCAGAAATGTCATTTATGACAATGCACTAGCTATTCCAAGCATGTACTGAGAAGTCATTGCATTCTTCTATAAATGACATGAATATAATGATATCTCATTCTCAGTACATGTTTGGACTAACTTGATAAACAATGCATGAATTATATGAAACCATTAATGATCAAACTGACATTTGCAGTGATCTTGAGAAATGTTCTTCTGATCATCAAAAATCAATGTTTTAAAAAATTGTATGACTGGATTGACTGGCTCGATAAACGAGACCGTCATTCCAGTGGTAAAATTAAAAAATGGCTTCTTGGTCTGCAAATGGACATTTTCTCAGGAAATTCTTAGCTTTTCTTGGACATTATGATGTTAATTATTCAAGTTGTGTGGTTGAAATCCTTCTTACACACCACCCAGCTACTTGAAATTTACTGTCATTGCTGCATTGTGGCTTGAAAACTGGACTGTTGAGTGGGCCAAGAAATATCAAAATTTTATAAGAAGCAATTATAGTTACACAGGCAAGAGCGGTTGATCACATATTACCATATACAGTACATCATCATCATCCTCACACTAGAATGTGCAGTCAATGGTACACCATCGCAATCCCACATGCTTTCGTCAACTTTGACGATGTTCTGTACCGTGACCTAATGCAGAACCTAATGCAAAGATCTCCTCGCAATCTCCTATCATATTCATAGGAACCCACAAAGCAAATTTGGTTTCAAAATTCCACCAACTTTGCCATCCTGTCCCCACCACCTCAACCCCAGCCCCCTCCCCTCATCCTAGGTGTGAGCCTAATGTAAATATTGTCTCACAGTCTGCAATCATATGGGTAACTGATATACCTCTCTGCCCCCCCCCCCCTTATATTTCAGAATCAGATATTCAAAGGACATGGATGGTACCAGGTTGCATTTCGACAGGACACTTGTCCTGCTGCATCTCATTTACAAATTCACCAGCCAGGACTTGAGCAGACGATTGCTATGTCATGCTTAGCATGAGTGGAGTGCTTTAGATCTCTGTGAATGGACATTTTACCTGATTACACCTACCGACATACAACATACTTGAAACATTCTCTATGCACTTTTTAGCAATTGCTGTCTTGCACTAAGCAAATAAAATGGTTTTGAAATTATTAAGCAGGTTTTATATTTTATCATTTCGTGCACATCACATGCCACGCTAAATCGTGCAATATAAAACCTTTAAATGCTTAAATTCCAGTATATATACATATTTCAAGACAATGGCACATGCAGTTAACCAATTAGCCCTTGGAATCCTAGTGGCTCAATTTCATGATAGCTATGTAGAAAAGCTGTGGTATATTTTGAGAACAATTCTACTTGATCCTGATGCTTATGGCAGTAAGTTTCTAGTCATATACGCTGGAAAATATTCAACAGAATATTTATTAAATTTGAACTGATTTTTATCCAGATGCAATGCAGGTCATATTGTGTGAAGCCGTGATGGTGCTTGTCAACACCCCCCCCCCCCATGTTACTAAACCTATGCAGGGGTCAATGTCTAGTTTGAGCAAAATCTGTCTATCGCCCATAGTTATTTCCCCCATAAGAAACCTGAAATTCATTGAAAATATGATTTTCAGTGTATCACCAGAAAATATCTTGACACATTTAGTTCAAATTTCAATGGACTGTTCTAGTTTTAGCTATGCCCCGCCCATCTCTAGATAAGCTCCACCAACACCACGCTTGTATTGGGATCGATCAATCTCTGAACTCCCTGACTATCAATTTCCAGAAAACTATGTAGGTAAGCTGCTGAATATTTTGAAATTAATTTGACTGGGTGCTGTTGCTGCCTATCGCAATAAGAGCTCCCAGTCAAATTAGTTTCAAAATATTCAACAGCATGTTTACTAAATAGCAAAGACATACAATTTGCACGTGTCACACTATTCGAATCATTCATGACATCATAATTATGACGTTAGCCTACACGTCACTTAGTTGATTTTGACATCATATGATGGATGGATGGATAAACTGGAAAGGTGAATTGGTATACAGATAAAAGTATAAAACATCAGCTGTATCAGTTCTAATCATGTTTCTGCAAAATGGAGTTTCCAGATGTGAAATGAGTATGCCACCTACTGTGGTTAATATTTTGAAGCTACATGTCTCCATTCAAATTATTTTAAAATATTCAAGATAATATTCGTTAAAGGTGCATATTCACACTAAAATGCTTTAAAATATGTGTTCAAATTTAATAATTTTAAAGGCTTAAATTGTGTGACTAGATGTAATGAAACAAAATAAATCTTAGCATTCAATAATTTCAATACGAATAAATTAATATAATTTTTTAAGTTGTAAAATTGAATTAGCGACATGAGCCCCTAATTCAACAACCAAATTAAAAACAAAAAATTTATATGGAACAAAATCATCATATGCTAAAGCTTATTTCGGTTCATTACTTTGAGGTACACAATTTAAGCATTTACAATTATTCAATTTAAACAATTTTATTTCAAAGCATTTTTTGTGTGAAGATGCATCTTTAAGCTGTGAATAATTTGTAACTGATGGGCAAAGATAAAACAGTTAAGTGGTCACTTGTGTTTTTATTTTACTAGGGCACTCATTGACAGAGT
The DNA here is from genome assembly GCA_034401795.1 of Chaetoderma sp. LZ-2023a. Lineage (NCBI taxonomy): Eukaryota > Metazoa > Mollusca > Caudofoveata > Chaetodermatida > Chaetodermatidae > Chaetoderma > Chaetoderma sp. LZ-2023a. Next base: position 93,218,384 of record CM067367.1, read on the forward strand.
AAAATTCTGAGATGGACTTCATAAAACCGTGTTGAGCTAAGAAATCTGTGCTTAATGGAAAAAATGTCCAGATTGTATTTTGAATCTGACTGGTTGATATGATCTGATGCCCCAGATGTCTTTTCTATGTAAGACTTTCTTAGCTGAAAAACTGATTTGAAATTCGTTATTGGTGTCCGATTGTTGGCACTGGATATGTTTAACAGCAATTATTTGACCATGGATTAAGTGTTCAGGATCACAAGGCTATAGGTAGTCTGTGCCAGGGTATAATGTAGTAATTTGTTACATGTCATTTGAAACTCAATTGGATACATCTTGTGACCACTGCAAATGCCGTCTTCATCTGACTTGACCATTAATCAAAGTTTTGCTAAATTATTGTCCATTTGCAGACTAATAGACAACTACTTATTGAAAATTTACCACTGGAATGACTGGCTCTAGCCAGTTGTTCATGTGGTAAATTTCCAAGAATGGCATCTTAACCTGCAAATGGACACTCCTCAAGATCACAGGCGAATTAAATTTTACTTGCTTGTTTGATAATTAAAGGGTTAAGACGTGCAAACCCACGCCCCAGAAACTTATGATGTAATATTAACCTTAGCTTTATTTAGGCTATCTATCTGGATGACAATCTTTTGTGAACGTGGGGGCAAATGATAGAGCATTAAATGCTTTGGCAATATGTACGCTCAGACTGTTCTCCGCCTATTGCTCAAGATAGCTTTTCATTGCTAACAGGAGTTAACGTACCATACCTCAAGACAAGCAGTCTGGAGCCTGTCGATGATTATCTCCCTTGTGACAATGAAAAAAGCTATCTCGCACATCGTTCTTATATCTGTAAGCTGTATTCTTACATTTTTGTAAAAACTATTTGAGGAATCCTAACGTCAATAGTGCCAAGCGATGCAGCTAATCAGCAGCTATTTCCATATACCTGAGTCATTATCGGCGCACCAAGTTTGGAGAAGATTGGAAGTATGGAGACTGGTCATAGTTTGAGAAATTAGTCGGATCCTTGGCCTTGTATATGAGTGTAACACGTGCAATTTTTTATTTTGCTGGGAAAGTGCCTCGTGTTAAAGAAAGATTGCAAATGTGACTTACTGAGATGAGAATATCGACAGCTCAGTTTTTGTAAATACGCCACTTAAAGCCATCGATGCCAGCACTTTTTGATGGGATAAATGTGTTTAGTATAGTAAAAATTTCTTCCGCGTTAGTAGGATTACAAAAGAACGATGATTGATAGCTGCCTGCAAGGAAATCAGTAAAAAAAAATGTATTGGAATTTGCTTGGATTTTGTTCGAAAGTTGTGGTCCTATATTTACGAAATAATTGTTGAAGCCATTGGCAATTTCAAATTTATCCGTGATGACTTTGTTGTCACAAAGAAATTGTGTCTGTTGTGCCCTGTTGGTCTTATTAAGAAGCGATTTGATAATCTTCCATGTTTCCTTTACCGGTATATCATTTTTTGACTGTTCGAATCTACTCTAATAGTATGTTTTCTTGGCTGTTTTGATGATTTGGTCTAATTTGTTTCTATATTTTTTTAATTGGATATCATTGTGTTTAGTTTGACACTCAATAAATGTTAATGTAATAATGTAAAGAGTTTGTGTTTCTTGTGGCAGCCAGCTATTAATCCGTTCGTAAGCCATGGTTTAGTTGGGTTGTGCTTAAATCTTTTATTTTCTTTCATTGGGAAGCTTTGATCAAAAATAGATGTGGATATGTCATGAAATTTGTTGTAGGCATGCTCACAAGACTGTATGTTTGTTATTGAGCTCCAGTCAGTCTCTGCCATGGAGCTTTTGAATTTTTCAATGTTGACCTGGCAGTAATCTCTGCATTAAAATTTTTCCTGCTCAAATTTTTTTTCATATGTTTGTTGTTTTTCTAGAAGAAATATAGATAAGTGGTCTGAGATATCAGTTGCGAAAATTCCGACTTGATTTTTACTAATATTGTGGTTAATGTTATTGCAGAATATGTTGTCAACGACGGTTGCTGTAGATTAAGAAAATTTACCAAATTTCTTAATATACTAGTATATCGGCTCTAAGTTCAATAATATTCAGAATTATAAAAAGCTAGGTGCCCCTAATGGGCAGGTGGATGTACACAGTCATGCACATGACAGACCCCACCTACTGCGCATGCGCATACTGGTACTTCCGTTACTAGATATTGGCTCACATAGAAGCAACTATTCAAATAACCAAAGGACCAGGCCTCCCTGTTAGGGAGGTAAGTATGTCATCTCACTCGTGAAAAAGAAATTTGGAAAATTTTCTTATTTCACATCATGAGAACATACTTACCTCCCTAACACTCTTGATAAAAGCCAGAATTTGAAAGTCAATTTGGCGGGAGGGAGGCAAGCACACCAGCACACCGTCGAAGAGACTATCTCTTTGAAATTTCAAGAGATTTAAAAACATCTGAAATTGTATCCGAAAACCCCCTGCTACAAGTGCTGGGCCTCAAAGTAGATCTAAGATCTCTGATCTTGGGTCGGGCGTAGGGGTGTAACACTTTATCTGGGTACCAAGCCAGGTATTTGGAGCGAGTGGCCAACCACAGCACTAAACAACTCATCTTTCATGACAGTTAATATTATGAATATCTGTCATGGTGCTCGCCGTGTGAGTTCCCGCCAGGCATGTGCAGCACCGGGACCCCCAGCCTCGAAGGGGTCCACCCAAGCTACCGGTTGTAAAGTTCGTAGACCTTGGAGAAAAAGGGAGAAGGTTGTCCAACCTAAAGTACAAGTAAGCAAACCGCTGACTATCATGCAATGGAATGCTGAAGGAGTTTCTAACAAGAAAATGGAGCGTAGCCAAGTTCTCAAGGAGAAAGGCGTAGATGTCGCGTGTATCCAAGAAACTCATCTAAATGCCAATAGAAGATTCTGTATAAGAGGATTTCAGTGCTTCATATCTGACAGGGATGGAAGACATAAAGGAGGAGTCATAACCCTGGTCCGGAATAACCTAAACGCCATTGAAGTTCAGAGAGACATGGACGGACCTGAAATTCTTACAATCAAGATAATTCCAGAGAAATGTCCTATCACTGTTGTCAACTATTACTGCCCTAATAATCAACCATTGAATCTCAGGAAAATCCCAGTTCACCCAGATTCAACAATCGTTGCTGGTGACCTCAACAGTCATTCTCAGTTATGGGGCTATCATTCTACTGATAGGAGGGGTGAGGACATTGAAAATTAGATGGATGAGCAGAAGCTGATTCTCTTGAATAAGGCAGATTTATTCTACTCAAGACGATGGCATACCTCAGTTCTCCTGATTTAGCATTTTCGACAGAAAATCTACATCAAGAATCTTTGCGTATTGTTGGGGAACAGCTTGGAGGCAGTGATCACCGCCCTGTTTTCATTACCATTAACATGGATCTTGAGATTGACGGAATCAGACTCCTCGATGGAACTATAAGAAGGCAGACTGGGACAGATATCAGAAAGAGAGTGACAGATTGATAAAAGACATTGATGTCAAAAACCAAAATATCAATAATGTTGTTAAAGAGCTGAGATCTGCTTTACTCTCTGCTGCTGGAAAATGCATTCCTAGGGGATCCAGGAAAAATTACAGGCCTTACTGGAGTATGTCTCTGCAAAAGTTCCACGAAGAAATGTCCAGCGCAAGGGAAATTGCAGAGAATGTCCCAACAGAAGCCAACCATGTGAAACTCCAACAATCCAAGGCAAAATATCTGAACGCCAAAATCAGAGCCACCAGAGAATTGTGGAGAGAAAAAACGACAGGCTTAAATCTTGAAAAAGATACGAACAAACTCTGGAGGCTTGTGAAGCAGCTTAACGATGAAAACACCAGAGTACCGAACATAACTCTTGAAGAGGATTGTGAAATTAAAACAGGAGAGGCTGCTGCTGAACACTTTGCTTGTATGTTTCAGAAAGTAAGCAATCTAGATGTGCCAGTGAATTGTAAAAAAGCTGCAATGAAGTCTGCAAAGTGGAACGGAGACACACAAATATGTGCCGCAGGAATGGACGAGCTTCTGACCATCAGCAAGTTGGAGAAAAGCTTGAAAGTTCTGAAACACAGGAAGTCTCCTGGACCAGATGGAATAACCAATGAAATGTTGAGGAATCTGGGTACTATTGGAAAGCACAAGCTTTTGGAGATTTTCGACCACAGTTGGTACACAGGAGAAGTTCCCCAGTCTTGGAGAGAGGCCAACATGATCCCTGTACTGAAAAAAGCCAAGAATAAATCCAAAGCGGCAAGTTATCGACCTATCAGTCTGACTAGTTGCACTGTCAAAGCCATGGAAAGAATCCTCAACCAGAGACTTCGACATCTTGAAAGCAACATTCTCTTAGCGGATGAACAAAATGGCTTTAGAAAGTGTACATCTACTGAGGATCAAACAACGTATCTGACATAGTCTATTGAGGAGGCGTTCCAACAGGAAAAGCATACCATCACTGTGTGAGTTGATCGGCAGAAGGCATTTAATAAAGTGTGGAAGCATGGTCTCCTCCAAAAGCTCAGGACCAGTGATATTTCTGGAAAAAGTTACAGCTGGATATGCCAGTATCTCCACAACCGAAAGGCATCAGTACAGTTGAATGGGACGAGCAGCAAGAGTCCTGCTACGACATGGTGTACCTCAGGGTGGTGTCGCCTCTCCCACCTTCTTCACAATATTCATCAATGACCTGGTGAAGAACCTTCCAATGGGAGTCAGAGCTGCATTGAATGCTGACGATCTTGTGACGTGGAGCAGCGAGGAGCATGCAACTCGCAATTGATCACCTCAATTCTTGGGTTACAAGATGGTTTGTCCAGATCAACAAAGAGAAGACAGTCGCAACTCTATTCACACTATCCACTAAAAAGGAATGCAAGACAAGTCTGAAATTTGGTGACTCAGTTCTGCACTTTGAGGATGAAGTAACTTATCTTGGTCTGATATTTGACAAAAGGCTAACCTGGAAGGCGCAAATCATAAAAGCTGAAGGTATAGCCAAGCGAAGACTGGCAGTTATGCGGAAGCTCACTGGAACAAAATGGGGAACTAACATGAAAATTCTGAAACAGGTTTACTCTGGATCAGTTAGGCCAATCATCGAATACGGGTCATCATCATGGATGACAGCTGCTACAAGCACCCTTCAGACATTGGATAAGGTACAAAATCAGGCTCTTCGTATCATAACAGGGTCTTTGAAGACCACTCCAATAGCAGCGATGGAAGAACGTACCAATATCCAGCCACTCCAGCAGAGACGAGAAATCAAGGCCGAGATTCAATACGAGAAATTCAAATTGATGCCTCACCATCCCATGCATATGCTGACTCACCAAATGTCTAGAGGAAGGCTCAAAAGGGACAATTTCTTATTAACATCAAAGAAAATTGAAAGAAACAGAGTCGGACATCTTCCCCAGATGTAGAAACATAACTGCTATCTCTGAGAGGGAACCGTGGAAAGCTTCTGAAATAGAAAACACAATTTCAATCTGGCCGTCGATTCCATGGATTGAAAGCAAGGGAGATCAAGCAGAGGTGACAAACAAGGTTCTTGCATTGAGTCATATCGCAGAAAACTACCCTGAGGAAGAATTGATACATGTTTATACAGATGGATCAGCTATCCAGGCTGTCAAGAATGGAGGGGCAGGTGCTCACATTTGGTTTCCATGTGGCGATATAACAGACTCATGCTTGCCAACAGGGAAGCACTGTAGCAATTACACTGCAGAAATCCAGGCACTGATCTTAGCTAGCCAAATGCTGATACAACGAAAAACCAGAAATGAAAATATTGTCTTCCTGACAGACTCCCTCTCAGCCAATGCAATGGCGGACCTTTTACCCATTCTGGACTGTATCCGCGCGAAAGCCATTGCAAGACTAAGCGGTCCTGAATTAACCACTCCCACTTCTGAATGTGTCAAGTCAAACGACCTCCCACTGGTGCACCTTGGGTTGACGTAGTGCCCATGAATTTTAGAAGTGGGTGTGTCTCTGGTACGAGTGACAACACCCGAGTGGTACCTCGGAAAAGCCTAACCATCAGGCCGGGTTACCATGTGCCGCTCCTCACACGCCGCGCCCAGCGCCACGTGCACCTCAGTGCGTGGGCTGCTGTCTGGCGGGCTGTGCCTGAGGCGCTGGCTGACGTACAGCAGCACGCTGCTGCTGGCGCGGCTGACGCGGTCTCTGAAACCGGCCGGCCTGCTGGCCTCTGACAGTGCCAGCACCGCCACGATCGTACTGCTGTCGAGCAGCCTAGGGCTGAACATGTATGTGTTCTCTGCGCAGCACTTAAAACTATGCATGCAGTGTCCTCTAATTATTCACCAAAGTCACTGTCTCTTGGAGGTGCCGACAACCTTCACCTCCAAAAATACCAGGGCCCACCATCAGCGCTTGCAACAAGCACGACTTGAGCTCTTGAGACGGGCACAAATTGTCCAACGCAAAAGTGTGCCTCGTTCTCAGTGACTTGGTGACTGACCTAGTCAGACAGCCCAACGCCAGGTTGATCCCATCCTGGATGGCTCGTTGGACTGTCATGGGGCTAGGTTGTTGCTGCACCGAGGCTGCTACTACCCCAGATAGCAGCTGAGACACCTGAGACAGTGCACTAATCGCTGCTCGTGAGCTCTCCTCGGTGTTGCGCAAGGAGGCATTGGCCGAGCACATAGCGTCCGAGCACAATGCTCCCATGTCAGCACGGGAACCCAGCTATGTATCTTCTCCCAGAGCGGCGCGGTCATCCGCACTCGGTCTGGGTGCTAGGCCATATCGAGCATACTGACTAGCAGTAACACGACATCGCCTAGCAACCTCGCGGGGGACCTTCGCGAGGCGACCTTTCGGTCTAATCGACTCCTCTGCCGCCGAGAACATATCTAAGATATGTTCAGCATACGGCAGAGACAGAGTCGTGTTGGCCAATGGCTTTGCCTGTAACCATGCCCGAGGGTTACCGGCGGCCGTTTCGTCCATGGAGAGCTCTGGTCTGACAGCGAGGAGCCATGCGCACGCTTCATACCAGTCTTCATCCGTGGCTACCTGCGAATTGCTGACGGGAAGCGGGCCCTCGTCATCCTCAATGGCATTCGCAGGTAGGGCCGAGGAGGAGGCTATAGAGGAACCCGGCTACCCAGGGAATGCATACGGGCCCGTAAGGGCTGGCATAACATTCTCCATAGGCTGACCAGGCATCAAGGTCGCGCTTGTGTGTGGGGTATCATGCACACCAGCACGGCCCGGATCATCCGTATGATCCGTATCTTATACAGGCGGCCGTCCGCTCCAAACCAGCCCACAGGCTGAATCATGAAACCTGCTCCCGAAGGAACAGTGCCATAAGTGCAAGCGGCCACGCTCCCCATGAGAGGTGTAGACGCTCGCATCCATGTCTACATGATCATCCTGTGGACCGAGCAGGTAGTCTTCATCATCTTCCTGGTCAAGAAAGTTAGACTCTGGGTTAGCAAGAAAAACTAACCCAGACTGACCAGGAGAATACCCGAAAGCAGATGATGCGGGTACTCCGCGAGTGATCGTGGTCAGGCCCGCTGGTCGGGTCCCGCCTGATGCTGCTCGCACCACTGGATCACCAGGCGATGCGAACATCAAGCCTGGGTCCAAGACGGCCACCCCAGGATCACTAAACACTTTGTCCGAGCCAGTAGGGATTGATCCAGGGACGGGGGCTACCTGCACTGAGGTTGATGTGCAGGAAGTTGAAACATCTGTGCCTGGCAACATGCCGTGAAGCATGTCAGGCATCAGATCTTTCAAAGTCCTGCACATCTCACTCATTAACTCAACCTTGAAGGCCTCAAGCTCACCCTTCTCAGAGGCCTTCTTCTTACCATCCTTCTTTGCCTTCTTGCCCTCCTCAGCCATCAGCTTAGACTGCAAAGCAAAGAATTCAAAGGTTAGATCACCCCCAACTCTTTACAAATGACACATTTGTTAGACAGCCTACAAACTGAAAAAAAATGGCAAGGGTGGGGGAAGAATCTAGCCTTCATGGGCTTAAAGCATGATGGACATGACTTCTGAAAGGGAAGGCATATGAAGACAATGAGTATTATAGTTTGTAAAACCTTGTTATTTGACTATTAGTACAAAACAAGAACAAACTCGAGAGAGGACACCAACTTTTATTACAGACAACCCTGACGGGACAGCTGACTTCTCTTGTTAATAATAACCAGTGACAACCAGGATCTACGATTGCACGATTATTCACTTTTAATAATCGCGATCATTTAAAAAAAATAATCGCGATCATACGATTAATCATGAATTATATTAACTACGTCAATGCTGCTTAGAGGACGTTATTATGCTACTGCAGATTGTAAGATTATGGGTTAGGCACAAGGGTATACATACATGGACAGAACACGCCAGTTGCTGATTGCAAACAAAGGAATGTATCAAGATCTTTCTAGACGGAAAACGGAAGGTACCATATTTCGCTTAATTGTAGCCTATGTTCTAATAGAAGCCCACCCCCCTAACTTTGACATATGAGCTCCAATGATTTCTTAGCAGTTTCAAAACGGCAAAACTCTGTATTCGAAGCCCGCCCCAACTCAGCAGATTATATAGGAAAATTTGTAAGAATAGCGTGTATAATAATAACAATCGTGTCACAGGGTGTGTCTACATCAGACCGATCTCTGCCCTGATACATTTCCGGCCCCTCTAGAAGTCAATACAGGCCTCGGATTTGTAAATCTCGACCAACTATTAGATTAATACTAATAGTAGGCCACGTATGTTCAAGATAAAATAAAGTTTATTCCACACTTTTGTAGTCAAAATGCGCTTAAAACAGTATTGGCGTGATTAAATAGCTTCCTTATAAATATATTTTAAGACCAAATTTATGTACCAAACAAGTACGGGAGAAAATGTGCATCACTTATGTAACGACGATCAACATTAAATGATCCAAATTGAATTATTACGAACAACAATATAGCCGGCTTCTTAAGTTGGCGAGCCAGCGGCTCTTTTGCGATGGGAGGCGGCGTGTTCTCGCGAGATATTACACGCTAACGGGAGTTTATCAAACGGGTACCCGTTATTCAGAGCAGTATAAAACTAAGTTCCTATCGCGCAATGATAATATATAGAAATTCCCGAGTTCTGAGGACCCGATTCCAGAATATTTATATCCGGGTACTCGCTCTAAAATAAACTCTTCAATTGGAGGCGAATCACGTGATTTGTATTTTTTTCGCGATGCCATTTTATATCAAATTGTGGAATAATTTTGATGTAATAAACGACCTTTATTAAAGGATACGCAATATTTAGGCGCTCAAATCAAATAATTTCACTTCCCCGGTGATGTTTTGAGGTATACATTAAACATAGGCATAGGCGGTGAGAATTTTTACAGGAGAAAATGCGTTGAATTTCCGTGGTATCAGTTTTAGAACTTTTTTGGGAAAACCGTTAGTGCATAACTATTCAGAGAATGGGAAATGCGGGATAAGCGTGTGTGATTACAACAACAATGACAAAGAGGGACCAAGTGAACGATCTGTAATCATCTAAAACTAATCATGAGTCAATACAAACAAATCAGTTATTTATTTAGTTTATTTAATCACTCACACATTCGGCTGATAGCCGGATGTTTGTTTCCATGATTGGTAACGCGAGCCGAGTTTCACAAGCGTAAAAGTGGATTGACAAAAATTTCAACATGGCGATTATACGATTATTTCATTTTATAATCGTCCACGATCATTTTGAATTATATAATCGCGATTAATCGAATAATCGAAAAATCGTGCAACCCTACCAGGATCCCAAATTAAGAATGAGAGAGAAAGATTATTGACTATCTAGATATCTCTCCACGTTCATAATAAAGGGTGATAAAAACATCAAAAAGATTTCTCTAAACTAAGATTATGACATCAAGGAAAGAGAAAAAAATCTGGTTGATTATGACATCAAACCTCAATGCAACAGCTCCTTCAAGGAGAGGGGACATCAGAAATGAATGCAAGAAATATCTAGACTAAAGACATTCATTACTCCCGAATAATATGATATTAAAATATATATATTCGAGAACCCATGCACATACAAGAGAGAATCCAGTGCAATAACAAATGGCAGCAGAAATTTGTGAATATTTTCAAATAATTATGTGCCATAACTAATAAACTCCCTTAGCCTGAGCACAGGCAAAACCATCCTCTTGTGCAGGAGAACACATCCATCCATCCACCAAGACTCTTCTTTCTGTAGAACAGATGAGGGGGATGGGCCAAAAGGAAGGAGATATTTCTTTTATTCATTTAATATATCTCCAACCCATAGACATATCACAATGATAAGTAAAAAAAGAGACGTGAACAACCTTCGAGAGAAGAACAGGAACCCTTACTATCCATAAGTTGAACCCGTGAACACAAAGCACAAGGGATTAATAGCCCTAGGCGCTGGGAGAAATTTAACAAGGCTTCCCAGCGCCTGAAAATGCGGTAACGCCAAAACGGCCGCGAATGAAAACCGGTAACATATAAAAGTTACAAGTCTTAATTAATATATGGAACAATATCACCTTAATGGATGAAGAGGAGGACTCCTGTGACACTTTTGCATCAGCCATTATGAATAAAGAATGATAATAGACAGTGAAAATTCTCAATAAAGAGCTTGGAAAGTTTTCCACAAGTTGACTCTCAGCCAATATATTAGAAAACGGAAGTACCAGTATGCACATGCTGTGTACATCCACCTGCCCATTAGGGGCACCTAACTTTTTATAATTCTGAATATTATTGAACTTAGAGCCAATATACTAGTATATCAAGAGTGTTAGTGAGGTAAGTATGTTCTCATGATGTGAAATCAGTTATTCTGGTTGGCTTGGTTATTGTCGGATAATAGAAGTAGGTATGTAGTAGATTGATAAACTCTTGTTAACAACATTTTTGTTGCTGCAGGTCAAGGTTGAAATCATCCATCAGGTAGGCTATCTTGTTTTCTCCTTGAATAATATCGAGAATTTTGCTTAAACATTCGATGAATTGTTTGTTATCACTGTTAGGAGGCCTATAGATTGTACCAATAATTTTGTTTTTACCTTTTTGCATTGGAATTTCAATGAATATGGTCTCAATGTATTCCTCGATTATGGAAAGATTTTGACGTTCGGTGAACTGGATGCTGTCTTTTATGTACATGCCTACACTACCACCACCGTCCTTGTTAATTTGTTCATCTTCGTGCTTTTCAATAAAGGTATAGTTGTTCTTGTGAACTAGGGTAGTAGGTGAGTTTAGTTTTAGCCATGTCTCCGTAATTCCAATAATCCCAAACTCATGTGCACGCATGTCTAAAAAATTATTTAACTTGTCATTGTTCTTCAGTAGCGACCGGGTGTTTGCGTGCATGGGTGAGTGGGTAATGCTTACCTTTCTATTTATTATTTTATCATTAAATGTACTTAGAAGTGTGTAGCTACAGGTTTGTGGAGGTATATTTAGGTCAGTTCTAGCATCTTTTGGATTGATGTCTCTATATGTGTCTGTGTTTAGTTTGAAGGGGTTTAGGATGAGAGCTTGTATATGCTCTGTGTAGTTGAATTCGACATGTGGATTCATGATTGCAAGTGTGTAGTCAGTGTCATCATTAATGTGGTTATATGGGAATAGTGATTTGTTGTAGTTTAGACACCACCAAGGTTTGTCATCTGACTCAAGTTGAGAATAATCGGTAGAGGTTAGTTTAGAACATTTGAGGTGAACCCACATGCTACACAAATCACATAAGGTTTTTTGATTATTTTTAACAGGTTTCATGCAGGATGAGCAGGGGAATTTGGTTGGCATGGTAAGGGAAAGCTACAGGAGGACAAATTACTAGGGTGGGGATAAGATTGGGTGAATGAGCTACCAGAAGTAATTTCCTCGTCTTGGCATTTACAGAATTTATATATGGCTGTAATGGATTCATTGGTGGAATCTTAATTCTGAGTTTGTAGGTGGATAAGTGGTGGTGATTGTGGGATTTTAACGGCGTAATTGCAATAGTAGACAAGGAGTAGATAAGCTATGGATCGCACCAGTACGGTGAGCAATACTATCTGAATATATGTAAAGTATAATGCGTAATGTTATCAGAATAAAAATGAATAATCATACAAAAGGAACAAAGCGAAAAAATAAGCCTCTTGAGGCTAAGTTACGGCAATTATGTAAATAGGACAAGCAGGTTCATGTTATATCCCTGTAGCCCCCGAACACTCGTCAGTCGAAGACCAGCTGGTCAGGGATTGAGTCTATTTGAAGACAGGAAGGGGATTGTTTCCGAGAATTTACCACTGGGATGACTGGCTTGATAATCTAGTCATTCCAGTGGTAAATCCCCGGAAAAAAACCCAATCCCATCCCGGTCCACAAATAGAAATGCTCAGTGAGAAGTTTGAGATTTTCACGACAGATTTGGGGGTTAAAGGGTTAAATGGAGAAGCCAGCCAATGGTTGAAAGCATAGAATGAGGGGGAGGGGGGGGGGGGAAACAAGAGAATGACAGGGGACATAAATAGTCCCATACATATAGGCTCTGGTGGTTGATGAATATCCCCAGAGCACTAATTTGCTCACAGCCATTTCTGGTTTAAGCAGCATCAGCTTCCAGTTAGAATGATCTAGAAGAACGCCTCATAAACCAGTCCGGCAAATGAAAAGCAACTTGTTTAACATGTTGACAGGCAATAGCAAAAGCTGGGATAAAATCATAGAAGCTAAGGATGCTAACTTCATGCAGCCAAGTTCAGGTCATGCAGGATAAAAGCAGGATGGGTTAATGTTAACAACTAAATTACCATCTCTGATATGTCTTGGGTCTGTCAGGATAAGTTATCTTCTTGACCGGATAACAATTGGTATTATATATATTTATAAATCTGAAAATAAAATGACATTAATAATATGGACAATGGTCGTATGAGATGATTATTGGAATATAACTTGATGCTGATATGGCGGTGACATAAGATGTACTATGGTCTAGATGTTGTGATTATGACTTTTACTTAGTTATGGTGAGACAATGATGTTTATAATTATTATTGCATATCATTGTATAAGTTAGGACTTATAATTAACTAACAAAAATAAAATAGGATACAATTAAATCCTATGCTATGCATATCATCTTCTGGTCTATGGGCCCTGGGGAATGCCCAAAATATTGCGAGATGGTATATTGTGATGTAAACTATGATGTCATTAGGTCAATGATGTCATGTGACATCACAAAGGCGCTGTTGGTTAGCTGTTGGACGATTTTGTCACGCGATTTGTGCTTCTGTGGCTAATCCAGTTAGTATATGGTCTAGTTGCTTAAATTCGTGAGTACCGAAATTCGTGAATTTGTTTTTATCACTCTCGTTCTATGATGTAACATGGCATGGAACGCATCTACACAGTAGCCACTTTTTGATTGACAGTTCTGAACCTTTTGACAAAGTTTTGAGCAAAATGCGGTCAAAACAAGAAACTTTTCATACAATTACTGATGGTAGTGATAAAAATTGCAAGATTCCTTAATGCACTTTCTTAGATTACTTACTTGGGTCAGATCAAAAAGTTTCCTTGGCGTTAGGGATGGAATTTGGAAGACTAATGTCAAATCAAAATTGCTATGGAAGTTGGAAATGACTGATTGTGCTTACATCATAGAAGCTTAGTTAGGTCTACAATATTCCTGAAAATTTTTTATGAAATGCTGCATAGTTAATTCAGGTATGCAAATTGTGCACACGTTAGGGACGGAATTGGAAAATCTGGCTTTTTCCGCATCTCTATACGTTAATGCAAAAGTCTGTGAATATTACAGGAACTTTAAGTAATGATGTCTATGTATCCCATGACTAATAATCAAGTTATCATATGATACCATTCATCTCCTTGTATCTCACTGGTTTAGCCCGCTACATCTATCATAAAATCTGTGTTAGGGATGGAATTTGTACTGTTAGGGACGGAGGGTTTTGTCCACAAATAGGTCAACATTCTGAAATCTCAATTCATTCTGATAAACTTCAATGTTGACACCTCAGCTTTCATCACATGAAATAAAAACTTAATCATTTCTTACATTGCTGAGAAAATAGAAATTATGTTTTTTGTTAGGGACGGAACAGTCATGTTCGTTAGGGACGGAAAGGCATACAATGAACCGAGATCTACAGGAAAAGTTTCAATCTTGCCACAGATACTCTTCAGATGGCTTTCTGTGCAAACAGAGGCTGCCATTACTTTTTATCCTGAAGATACAGTATCATTTTTAAAGGAAAAGATAGGGCAACTATCAAATTTTGCTGATGAAAGATAACTTCATACAATAATAGAATTACAACATCCAGTATATTTGAAACACAAATGAATGAGCATTCTTTGATCCAAGTGTCTGCACATTATATGAAAAGAATGGGTATATCTACTTGAAATAATTGGAACCAGTTACTGATGTCAGCCAGGAATTGGTTGCTTTGTATATGGTTAGGCTGAATAAAATATACATCTAGCGCAATTATCAGGCAGAATCTGTCGAATATGTTGCTTATTTACAGTGTTGTTTTGTGACACATGTGCCTGGTGAATAGTTGATTACTTGATATTAGTTTGAAAGTATTTGCTGTTACTGTAAACGTGTAACAGGTTGCAAAATTGTCATAAATCCAGAGGCCCAGTTGATTCCACTGATATCCATTCAGGCAAAATGGCTACATCCCTTAGAGTCAGACTCATGAATCATAGGCATGCTTTGATATCTTTTAAAATATTATTCTGGTTCAATTCAAGAGTTTCCTGGTGATAGTGGCTTTATTATTGCATGAAGTTAACAATTAACAGAATTTGATAGTATTTTTTCCATTCCTTTAATTTTTGTATGGTGTCTTCAGTGGAATACCAGAGACATTGCTCATGGCAAAGTTCTAATAAATTATAATGTTTGCATCGCCAGATTCAATTCAGAACCATTTGACTCTCATGTCAAAAGTGTGATAAATTCATTTGACCTGCACAGCCTTAAGCATAGCATAGTTTTGCCAGAGATTGAAATGGTTCAGAATTGAATTTGGGTCTAGGCACCCTGTAGCATGTAATCCACATAGAATCAGACACCATATCTTTTGGAATATTAAAATTGAATTTATTAAGATCTGACCAAAACAGCATTTATAAACTTTTATACAAAGCAACATCATATCTTTTAGTTTTATATGTATATTTATACATAGTACTAATGATTGGAGTAATGACTAGCTTCGCACACTACTGATAATAAAAACTACAGGTAACCGACTAATTAAGACTAAGATGTACATTGTATATTCAAGTCTTCAAAGCAGTCCAGCAATATTAATATCATTCGGATCATTTTCGCATGTAAATATTTGCCATATTTTAAACCCATTTAAATCTTGGTCAGTCAGTCAACAGTCTGATCCATTATCTGTCAATCACACACGTGGTCAACTTTGGAATGATCAAATCTGACTACTGCCAATATTAATATATGGGGAATTCTCACATCACAATTTTGCAACAGCTGCATATTGTAGCACTGGCAACTGGTTTTACCCCTTGATGATTGCCATATATAAGAACATTGTATATTCTTTGTGAGTAGCTAATTAATGATTTATTGAAACCTGACACGGAACTGGTCATTGATGATATCAACTATATCGTTTGCTATGCCAACTTTCTTGCTCGAAATAGGGAGCACAGGGTGAACTAGTTGGCCAAGAATATCATTGATAGGAATCCAACAGTTGTCTTCAGGAGAGGGCCAGAAAAAAGTGTTGTTGGGACCTTTCGGGTGGGGGAATGAGATATGGACATCATCATTTTCTACTGACACCTCTTTTACTTGCCCCAACCACCAATCTCCTTCATAAAGAACAGCTAAATTACATGATGGAGACAGACTTGACACATCAGATACTTTTGACAGAAGCTCTTGCTGAATAGGCGTCACCTCATGGCATGGGTCTTGTTTTTCATCTAATGACTTCTCTGGATTGGATGGTTGAGGATCATTAGCCTCATGATTATAGATAATAGAACGGAATGGTAAGTCATGAACATCGTCATATTGACTATTTTTATAGAATTTCAGATGAATTTCGGTGTCGTTCACCTCCCTTTCTACTGAGTGAATTTGAAGTGTCCCAATAACATCCAAACTATCCTTAACACTGACAACTGGTATGTCTTCCTTGTCCAGATAGATGACATTGATGTTCTTGATGGTGCCGTGGGCATATTCAGCGAAGTGTTTTGCATCTTTGATCACCACTTTGCCGGCCTTTACATCACAGTAAACACTTAGCTTAACATGACCACCAACACCATCAACAGGACCCTTGCCATGATGAGACTCAAAATAATTCCATTTTACTTTTATGTTAGCTGGGTACTTTGTGAGAAAATAAAAGCAATATTTACTTTTGAACTGTTTCCCACATCCATCTGACCAAAAGTGAATTGCTTTCAACTCAGGGACGCGTTCTTGTAGCAAATTAAGTAAAAGCATGTTTGCCTTTAGAACCAGATGCTTGGAGTGATCAAGTTGATCACTAACAATGACAAAATTGTCACAAACTAATTCAGCCCCCTTTGTATGCCATGCACATGCAGTATATAAAGCGAAACTGTCACAACCAAAATAACAACTCTGAATGGCATTTTGCTGGATATTTGTGTAGTTCTCTGAGAAATCTGACTGCAAAATTATTTCATTCTCATTCAAAGATGATTTCAGAGTTTTAAGTTCTTTGTGCTGCCGCAAAAAGTTATAATAATTTATAATTTATATGTTATAGAACAAGTAGAAGTAATATTTTATTATAAAATTTTTAATAAAGGACACTAAATAATTGTTGGATTATTTAGAATTATGTTACAATAAATTGTAACAAAATTTGTTACCTCCCTTTCGAGCATGTCCATTTCCGTCCCTAACGCAATTTGTCATTCCATCCCTAACAATTATGTTTGACCTTTATACAGTGGCAAGTTGAAATCCAAGTCAGAATTTTTCATTATATGTTGAGTGATATTACATATCATTAGAAGTCTACAGAAACTTGCTATCATAAAATGCCTTTTAAAACCACAGGACAACTAATAACAATGCCTAGCATTAGGGACGGAAATTTTAATTATTCAAATTAATTATGCACTAATTAGCAATAAGTAAATTAATTTTTGCATGCACCATTTTAAATAATCCTAACAAAGAAGTGTTTCCTGTAAAAAAATTCACGGAAAATCTAGTCCATTAATATGTAAGAGGTATAAAACGCTACATTCCGTCCCTAACGTTAGATAATTAGTCAGTCTAATATAATTAAGCATAGCACCCTAACGAAGACTTCGCCAAAAAAAAATTAAATACATTTTTAAAGTTAGATCGTTACCATCGAGCATGAAATAAAAGAAATTGATGAAAATCACACATTGATTTTTACCCCTGAGGTTGACACCTTTTTGATCTGACCCACTTGCGCTTATTTAGCACCTAAAATTAGCAATTTTCACAATCCGAAGTTACCACCTGCTTTGGTTACATTTTCCCGCCGCGTCGGATTAGACTGATTGACGGTAGCACGTCTAAATTTTATTGGAGAGGCTCTAGAGGAAGGGGTGGGTGCTTATCAATGATTTACCAAAATGTCAAAATTAACATAAAGTGCACACGTGGTTTTGTTAACGATAGAAATTTTTTTATTCTTCCCTTTATGCCTGCTGAACATGTTTTAAAGACCCTAACGTTAGTTCATTTCTTCAGCTCATTAATATTTATGAATTTCATGTGACGTCACTACCTAACGAAAGCAGCATCCATTTGGGTTTTTTTCTTCTCTTCAAATGTATAAACTGCTTTTATAGTTTATACATTCATTTGTAGGACTAATTTATGGGTTAAAACGGGAAAAATTAGCAGTTGAAACCTTCAACAAACCAATACCTTGATATTTAAGGATTTACAAGCATGTACCAGACAGCTGAAGATGCATAATCACCAATTCACGAAATTCGGTACCGTTATTTCATACATAGCCTGGCGAGATGGATCAGTTCAGATGCTTGGAATTTGTTTAAAAATTAGTTTTGTGCTGAAATTTTTGCATTTGTATTCGGAAGTGTTATTTTACATTGTGTTAAATTTTTGCGCAGATCTGTTTAAGAGATTTCTTTCACGAGTGCATTACTTTCTTAGATTCACGAACTTCGGTACCCATAGTATATAGATCAATGGTTAAGACAATTACGGAAATGTAAGAAAATAGTAGCAATTAAGGAAATATGAACATAATCGTAATACCTGCCTTAGAAACGTAACAACTTTGGATGATAGACACACTAAGCGACTGCTGTATGATATTTTTTAGAAATGTCAGGAAATTAGTATCAAGTTATATTTAATTTTGATTTTAAAACTCAAAAAACTTTCAAAACTAAAGGGAGATAACCATTTGTTGGCCATAGACGCATTGGCAACACTATGCCTACTAGGAATAAGACCCATCCAAGCAGAGCTAGACTCCAGAAAACTAAAACTACTAGGAAACATCCTCAGAAATGACGATACTGTAGAATTGCAGATAGCAGCCAGACAACTTGCTGTAAAGAATATTAAGAGCAATAGTTGGTTTATGAAATGCCAAGAAACGCTTCATAAGTATCAGCTCCCAAGTGTCTACCAACTAATTAACAGCATGCCTGCAAAGTTAGCGTGGAAGGCGCAAGTTGAGAAGCACATCAACTGTGCTGTACACAATGTCTGGAAAGAAGACTTTGTCATGAAGACATCAACAAAATACTTAAATGTCAATGTTTGCACTGTAAACAACGTTCACCACTGTTGGAACTCACTTGACAACACAACCAGGGATGTTAGACGAGCAGTAATAAAGGCGAAGATTCTGACTGGCTCATACATCTTGCAAGCAAATCGTGCCCGTTTCAATCAATATGTTGTCTCTGAAAAGTGTTTACTTTGCCATTCAACACCCGAGGACAGGAATCACTTCATTACATTATGTACAGCATTGGAGTAGTCAAGAAAACCATATTTGAAGAGTATTCTCACCACCATGTACCTAGAAAATGACAAAGTCATCATCAACACGTTATTAGCTGATCCCGAAAATACAACTCAGCTGATACTTGATCATACAATGATGATATCCAGATTGAATATTAAGCTGTCCCCAGCAAATTCTCTCAAAATTGCGAAAACTACACGTTTTCTCTGCTATGCCTTGCACCTCAAATGTACACAATTGATTGAGGCAATTGTGTCTGTATAAATACGTCAATGAACACTAATCAAAGTAAATCAGACACAATCTAAAATTTACCTATTCTTCTACAAGTTATAATTGTTACTAACAGAACTTTCTTATTAATGTGTGAATGAAAAACTCTGCAATCAATTTGACATTAATTAATTTAATCCTACTCAGTCAGAGCAAATTTCGTGTATTCGTGTATTTAAGACTGTGTTATATTGACATTTTGAAGAATCGTTCGTACCCTACGGACTAGGGGTGAGCCCATCGAAGCTGGATTTCCACATACAGATACAGATTGGCATATTTGGCAGAAAACGTTGTGCCGCGCATGCTTGAATGGAATTCCAATCCAAAAGAGTCAGGCTCGATCCCAAGTTCAAGCATGCGATCAAGGTGTAAAAACTGCATGGTGCCATTCTCTACGCCATTCACACGACACGTCCTTCGGAGTGGACCCAAAGCCGTCGATTCCGTTTCATGTGTTGTCTGTGACATGGAGGGCATAACAGGATCTCACTCTGAGTATCAGGCCTTGTATTAGGAGTTCAGTTGTGAATACACTCTGGTAGTGTAAATAGGCCAGTAAATACGTTAAAATACTGTACTGTAGCAATGTCTCGGTCAACAGCTCAAGCAGCCATTGGCTCCATATCTGAACCTGTAAATAGCATACTGTACATATCGCACAGAATGGACCACACTGAGCCGCTAGGATGTCGGCATGGATGGTGCTCCTATCAACAGGAGGAATATCGGAACACAACAACAACAACAGCAACAACAACAACAAGATGGTTTACAGTAGAGTGCTTGGTGATCAGTACAAGCGTGCAAGCCTAGTGCATGCTGTCTGTGTGCTTGCATGCATGCATGCATGCACGCGTATGTGCATGGGTGCACGCATGTGAATGTGTGTGCATGCAAAAAACATAGGCTAATGCTGTTGGTCCAGTTTTCAAGAAGAGAGCCTACATCCTAGACAATCCATCTGATTAGTCCAGATCTATGAGACATCACTCTGAACAAAGACCGTGCCTAGTGTCTGGACGGAAGCAAGATTATCGGCAAAACTTAAGAGAGGGGGGAAAAGAGGCCGGGAACTACTGGACATTGAGTCTAACAAGTATTCTGTGCAAAGACCTAGAAGGTATACTCAGACACATAATGAATTACCAGCTATTGGAAAACAAAGCATTTAGTCAATAACAGTTTGGATTTATCAGCAGACATTACTGCTCCTACATATCCTGCCATTTACTTAGACTTTAAGAAAGCGTTCTGCGCCATCCCATATAGGAATCCTATGGACAAAATACTGGCATATAGAGTAGATGATCCAATTCATGGTTGGGTCAAATTCTTTCTCAGCGATCGAAAGCAGCAAATTACCATCAGGGGTGAAGTATCTAGTTTGATGGATGTGATAAGTGGGATTCCGTAAGGCATGGTCTTAGGCTCTCTACCTTTTTCATCCCCAGAAATGACTTGCCATGCCATGTAATGTCAGATATATACATATTCGCAGATAACACAGTGATTTTTTAGATACGCTGGCTGAATGATCACACATTTCAGTTCTGTGCTTTTACCTAGATAAATGTGTTAACACGAGCTTTTGGCAGATGCAAGCACCTCCACCTACGCATGCACGCATGCATGCACACACGCACACACACGCACATACACAAGAGCAGATAATATATTACATTGTTATGGTTTTAACAGGAGACAAAGCATACATATTTGTGGAGATGGCCATTGACAGGGTGAGGATGGGCGGGGGTCACTCATCACATCGCACACATTCTGGTTTCATATGGGCAATAATGGGTTTATATAAAATTATGAATATTGAATTGGAAACTTCAGGAGTTGAAATAAGAATTTTGCTCTGTGTAACCGCAGTGTACAGAAACCATTGATATTTTATCTGCATTCCAGATATTATAAATGCATTTTTACCGTTTTTTGCATGCCTTCAGAATACAGATATCCCTCCAATCAACCCATTTCTTATGTGGGTGACACAGTTGCATACCTGCACTTATGTCACCAGCCATATCCAATGAGTGTCATCCTAGACTCGCCTGGGCAGGATGATACTCGCTAAAATCTGTTGTAGTAGTAGTAGTAGTAGTAGTAGTAGTAGTAGTAGTAGTAGTAGTAGTAGTAGTAGCAGTAGCAGTCTTCTTTTCCGTTTCCACCAAATCTACAATGTTTTCCATCATGTCAATTAATGCAAGCGTGGTGGAATAGTTTTCGGTAAATCCATAATATATAGGCTAATGCATAAAGAACTGACCTTTTATCAAGGTAATTTATTAGTTGGTTGAACATAAGGCGCTAAAGTAGTTTGTAAAAAGTAGAAGTATTGAAACAGGCCTGTAGGTGCTATGGTTGGGGAAAATTCTGCTCTATATATTGCTGTAGCTCATGCAACTTTTAGTTTGGATGGTTTACTGGCACCAGTATTCGGTGTGCAGTGTTTGAATAATCACCATTTCATGTTATCGAGATCGCTACCTTTATCTGGATTAAGGCTGTTTATTATGGTATCTAATTCTTCTGTGATGTCATGTCAGCTTATCACATTCATTGATGTAGTATCTAATTTTTCACTTATTGTTTATGTTATATCTGTTTATTATAGTCACTGGTGTTGTGTCTGCTTATCACATTCACTGTAGCCGTGTCTGCTTAACGGCATTAAGAAAAACAGCATTCTTCACTCAGATTGCAAAGAAGATATCAGCCTCCCAAAGTCACAATGTAAATCTGGGTTCACAGCCCATCCCCACCCCCACCCGAAGAACCACCTATTTCTACATTCAGCGAGCAACACAAGGGCAACCAAACTAATCATGCAGCCTTGTAGGGCCAACTTTAAGAGTGGGCAACCTGGGCAGTTTCCCAAGGGCCTCCATCAAAATCAAACTTCGCTTCTGAGCGCTTTACTTATCCTTTCTGGCATCCTTAGCACATGGCCAAAAATGGACCATGTTTGCTGGGCGACTTTGTGCTGCAGTTAAATTAAGTGGACACATCTTTAAGCTAAAAAAAATGTTTCTTCAATCTTCAATACTGTGTATACTTGTCAGTTGCGAGCATCCTACAAGCATTTTGGTTCTTTTCCATCTTTAGTAGTCTTATATTACGTTTCTGATGTCTGATTGCAAAAACATTTAACAAGTTCACATTATGGCCTTTTCTGCATGGCTGATACGTGTTGGCACTTAGTACCGAACATTCTAGTGCCATCTGAGCTGGTGTATTCGCTGATATTTGAAGAATATGTCCAAACATGGCTGTTGCACTACCCACACAGAGTGTAAATATGTTGCACAGTTTGTAATGGGTAGCGTTTATAATTAGGGTGTGTGGCCAGTAGTGATTCATGGTGGTTCTCAAGTGTTTGAGATGACACACATCAAGGTCATTCAGGAAGGCCATGGGGAGTTGCCCAGCTACTGCAGGTGTAGATCATTATTGAGGCACATATAGCATCATATATGCACAGCTTCACCTTCATGGGAATTTTAGGGATGGGACTCCAGAGCTTCTAGAAGGACTGGCAACCAAGGTGTCCTGTTGCACAACGATTTGCAATGCTGATTGAAATGTAGATGAGTTACCCAAAGATTCTGCTCTTCCTCCACCTCTCACTCCGGGTTAAGGTGCATTCACCATTTATTACTCAGTATTGTGGTTGGTGTTGTCTGTCTGTATGCCTGCATGTCTGTCTGTCCATCCAACCATCCATCTTGCCACATGTATGTCTGTCTGTCTGTCTGTCTGTCTGTCTGTCTGATTGTCTGTCTGATTGTCTGTCTGTCGAGCTGTCTGTCTGTCTGTCTGTCTGTCTGAGGCATATCTCAGGAATCCTATGAGGTATAATCACCAAATTTGGTATTGAAAGTGGCTAGAAAAATCTTTAGTTTGGGTCTCAAAAGGTACAAAATCGACGTCACGTGATCACTTAGTGCATACCGGAATACACAGCTTCGTCAATAACTCTGCAATGCAAGAAGGTAGAATCGCCAACATACATTCTTATTGCGGTTGGGTAGAACAAAAATTGTGTTCCACATCAACAGCTGAAATATCTAGGTCACAGGGTCACTAAGTGCATCACGAAATACACATTTTAGCCATAAATCTGGAACGCAAGTAGGTAGAATCACAACATTTGGCACATACATTGATATTACGAGTGGCTAGGCAGCTTTTTAGCCTGGAGTGAGTCAAAAGGTAAGAAAATCTTAGTCACATGGTCACAATTAGTGCATACCAGAAACACACTTTATCAATAACTCTGGAATGCAAGAAGGTAGAATCATCAAATTGGTAGCATACATTCATATTGCAGTTGTCTAGAAGTAAAATTTTGTTTCAGGTCAAATGTTCAAATATCTAGGTCACGTGGTCGCTAAGTGCAACACAAAATAAACATTTATAGCCATAAATTGGAAGCGCAGGTAGGTGGAATGACGAAATTTGGCCCATCCTTTCATATTATAGGTGCCTAGAAGTTCTGAGTTTCAGGACAACGCATCAAATATCTAGGCTACAGGGGGGTCACAAAGTGCATACTGGAATACACATTTTTGGCCATAACTCTGGAATGCAAGAAGGCAGAATCACCAGATTTAACACACCTTCATATTACGACAGCTTATAATTGAGTTGACTGAGCTCAACGGATCACCTATCTAGGTCATGGGGTCATTAAGTGCATTGGTAAGACAGTGCGCAAAGGCGTGAGTTAATTCCTCAATTGCATTCTGGTGTCCTCAGTGTCGGAACTGGCAAGTAACCATGTGTAAACTTGTTTTTGGCTTCATTCATGAAGAGATTTGTGGGTTTGAACAGTTTTGTTCCATCTCCAGGTGCACGTCTAGGTTTGAGATTGGAGGGCTTAGTCTTGTCGAATGTTCTCGAACAGATGATGTAGCTGAAGCGAGATGACAAGTGAAGAGCACCGGTGACAAACCACCTCACTATGGTGATCTTGTCGATGTGTCAAATTATGGAGAATCTGTTGATTTAACGTCAACAGCTAATTTTATGTTATGCCAGTAGTAGTCTCACCAGTCATAGCTCGCCATCGTCACAATTAGCTTGATGGAGAAATTGAATTAGTCTCTCTATTTCGGCACAAACGTGTGCTCTTTTAAAGCCACTCTGCCAGTATCATGTAAACCTGCCAAATTTTCCTCTTATACGAGATACGGTCAGATTTGACACAATTTCTCTAATATCATTCGAGCATGATTGGTTTGACATTTGGAGACGTCCAGGTGGTTCCTTGGGTTTAGCCAGTGCGATGAATGTGGAATCTCCCACAGCATTATTAATTGGGAGGTGTTGTTGAAAAGCAGAGTTGACTATCTCTGTAATGCGTGCTGAGAGAGATTGAGGACTTCGTTGTTGATGCCATCTGACCTGCAAGCACAACCATTATTTATGGCTGCCAAGGCTTTCTTAAACTCTGCTTCTGTTATTGCGTCACCAAGCGGGGATAGTGGCTCATCTTATGTGTTACTGAATTAATCTTTGAACCATTCTGTGTTTGGTTCAGCTGTTCTGTGAGGGGAGCCGATGCACTGTCCATCAGAGTTGTGTACTGTAAAAAGCTGCATGGGCACTCCATTTCTTAATGCGTTGGCAACTCTGAATATTTTGCGACAATCATTGGTGGACGTGATCATGCTTACCAGGCCATCTGCTCCTTTGATGCACGGTTCTTCCAGATGTTCACTGATTTGGCGCATGATCTTGTTACAGTTCTTGTGAGTTTTCTTTAGTGACTACATAAAGCTGTTTGCTTCTATATTACGTCGAAGAACAACAAATCTTAGTACTCGGTTATATTTGGATACACTATAATAGTATGCAAATGTATATAGAACCAAATGTGTAAGCCCTAATTAATCTTTACCTATAATGCATTAGTCCCAACTCAGCCTGCGTCACCTTAAACGATTGCCTCACTCCACCCCACAACAACGCCCCGCGCCTAACGCCCCCACCCGACCCCACCTACACCAATATATCTAATGAGTACTCTCAGTAGCGCACTGATTAATGTGATGTTCATTCTGGATATCTAACATAATGGAGAGCCACGAACTCATATAGTATGTTGTCAAATCACACTCGTGGTTATAATCAGTGATTTCCTCTTGCTACACGTCTACATGTTTGAATTTTTCTGATCAACTCTTCTATATACTATTGTGCCATTTATATGCGGCTCTATGCCCCCACACAAACGTGATAGCATGTACAATGTAGGTCTACTGTTTATTATATAATGCTAGTTCTTAGCTAGGTCTATAATTGAGGAATCCAGTTTTCAGTCAATAATATGACGTCATAATCAATTACGTCACATGCAGACTGACGTCATAATTAATTGTGTCATAAATAATGCGATATAGTCAGTCACAGACGCTTAATAGTTGTAAGAATTACATGTATTTACAATTTAATAATCATTCTGTTGAATATTTTGACACTAATTTGACTGGGCGCTGAGCCCAACACGGGCAAAACGTGAGTGGAGCATATCTAGAGATGGGCGGGTAATAGCAAAAACTGGATTGATGCATTGTACTTTAATTCTTTTTTCTTTTTGTAACGTTGTGACTGTAGGGGCCTATCTTTATTAATGATTTTGTGTGCCAATATCGAGTGACTCTGTAGGACGTAGGCCAATTAATTATCACAGCTTTTCAAGTAGTGTGAGTTAGCTGAATCTTTTGTGCGAATAAGGTTACTCAGATTCCACTAAAGCACCTGACCTGTCCTGGCATGTGCCAAATCGCATTATTGCTAATGTTTAAATAATACTAGGATAATATAAAAATAATAATTTTTAAAACCTAGCTGTAGCATCATAGGTTGTCCATAATGTAGATTGTACTCATGGCAAATAATAACAATATTTATCCGAATCTATACTGAACTTCCTTATAAGAAAATTATTCCACTGAACATATATTCATCAATCGTACACTTAATCAGCATGCAATGAATTGCGACCATGTAATTGTCATTGCTTAGGCCAAGTAGCGTCAAATAAAATGGTTCATTATTATTTGGCTGGACATAATGACTGGACATTGTGTTCCTGTAATTTAATTGAGCGCTCTGTCCCGTGATATCATTAGCAGCCATCCTGCTACACAGAATCCTTAATTTAGTTAGAACCTTGAGAATGAGGAAGATTACTCTCGATGTCTACATTCAACTAAGCTGTTGCTACCATCTTAGATAGCATATTATTCTCAAAACGAACATCTAAATGTTGTTTTACTAGAATTAGGCATAATTAATTCAGATGACAATTTGACTGGACATTTTCTTAGACAATTATCAGCAAGAGTTATTAATAATATAACATAGGTAAGTAAACATCGTATGCAATATGATCAAAAACACTGAAACAAGCGGCATGGCCTTCAGTATAATGGAGGCGTACAAACTACTGAACGCTAAGTGTCGTTTCAGTTACCTAGCGGACGAGAACATTTGCCAGGATTTTACTGACAGCTAGCGGACGTCATTTGCACTATTCAAGCAGACGATGGACCTGGCAGTCTTTCCATTAGACTAAACACCTGCTAATAGAAAGAGACAAGCGAAATAAGTCAATTAGCACGTGCACTAATCAGCAAACATTAACAGGTATCGATTTTTCGCGCTGCTCCATGAGGCTTTAAAGCTCAATTCACGCGCTTCCAGCTGCCCACTTTACAGGGGACAGAAAACGCAAACAACTTTAGAAAGAAAGACTCATTTGGTTAACCAACGGTCTTAGTTAAGTGCTTTAGGAGTATTGGTGGCAGAGTAATATTAACTTTGACATGTATTCCTCAATATGTTCGCAGTAGTAATATTAGGGGCAACACTTAATATATCCCAGTAAATACTTAAACGCAGAATTCGATTTTAGATGAGTTACATCATATTTAAACACATTGTAATTCGTCCATGAAGCTGTTGCTGATCCTACGCCTATATAAAGTAGCAAAAGTGTGTATGTTGGAAAAAGCCATCACAGGAGCTTACTCGCTCCGAGTATAAATTACAAATCATTGTTTGTAAATGGGCTTCTGACAATGAATAGTGTGTTTGTATCACAATGATGCTGACAACATGACGGGCGTGAGCAGGGGTGTAGGGACGTATTTTGATATCTGCGTGCGTGCGCGCGTGTGTACTAAGTTATGGGTGTGGTGAAAACATTGGGGGTTTTATGGGGATACATTTTACATGTGGTAGAGGAAAGACATGGGGACATGTACGCCTATGGTGAGTGTATCATTGTCATAGCCATGATGACCCTAATGTAGACCAGTCCAGATTTAGACAGACACAAAGCAACATGTGGTAATTTTGAGCCATCTGCGATAAATACACGGCGTGGCGTTCCTAATTTTCATTCTTAAGGCCTGATTTGGGTGCAAATCACGATTTTTGTGGTCTGTTGTTACAGGTCGCATTACGAGTGGCTTAAGTTGCATATACTAGCTATAAACCACTGGCTGGATCAAATTATCGCCAACATTAGAGCCTCATCAAATGAGGATATATGCTTCTATTATGGGATGGGTCCAATGGGGAAGAGGTGTCTCCTTCTTAATACTCAGCAGCAGCACCTAGTCGAACTAGTTTCAAAATATTCAACAGCTTACCTGCATAGTTAAGCTGAAATTGATAGTCAGGGAGTTCAGAGATGGATCGATCCCAACACCAATTGACAATTAGTTACCAGCGGGAAATGTATCAGTGATCAATGGGATAGCCATCCCTGACACTATTGTCAAATGGTTCAAGTGCCCAACCACATGACATTTATGTATGATTATTGGATTCCGCGGCTGTATATAATAGTAGCAACATTCTTCCGCAAAATCTTTATGTTCCTTAGGTACAGTCTTGATTTGAGTGCACCGAGTATTTTTTTTCTTGGTTACCTCGCAATGCCGTCCTCGTCTGGCTTTATATTTATTGGCACCTAGTAGAGCGAATTCCAAGGCTCTCTGTGCGGTTGAATCTTCTGGCCTCATTTGCATATGACCAAGCGTGGGCTATCTTTGCTGGGCGACTTTTACGGACATCTTGTATAATGCATCGTTAGAAATTATGCTGTTGGGCCATCAGTATCCATGGTGATGGTGCGGAAGTGTTTGCATTGGCAGGCATCAAGTGCGTCTAGCACTGCATTTGGAGCTGTCCAGCTGTTACAGTTGTACAACATCAAGTATGCACAGGTTGCGTTGTACAAACGTAGTCTTCTTGTCAAGGACATCAATGATCTACAAATGCACAGCTTCAACACATTTCTTTTCTTAATCTATTATGTGCACATCGTCAGCATATTTCATCTCTAGCGGCATACACAGCATGGACACTGGATGATTTGACCGTGTGAAATTTTCCTCCACAGATGTCAATGCTGCAGCAAGGTAACAGGTGATAGACAATCTCCCTATGTGGAGCCGATTGAGGTCTCAAACTGTGTAGATTTTATTGACTCGTGACTAATGTTTTATTATTGATTCTAATAAGGAAGCTAGAATCATGATACCCCATGTACCACCCTGAACTAAATTTCCCTGTAATGTTGCGCGAACATAAAAGGTACAAGACTTATGACCGTACATATTTCCTAAGATGGATCCATAACTAAAGTTTGATGACAATAGGTGGATGAGTTATGAGTATGCAGACAGCACAACAATTTATTTGATGTTCACTGATCTGTAAAAAGTAAGTTGAAGTGACCTACTTTTTGTATGTGACCCACTTTTACCATACAATGGATACATACACCATGTTTCATGACGGTATATCAATGCCTATTGAATCTATCGGTATATGAATGCCTATTGAATCTATCACCAGGACTTTGTATGATGTTCAGTGAACCATGAAAAATAGGTCATACTTCTGTATTGCGACACACATATACAGGTAATACATCTATATACTATTTATAATGGATCTTTCCATTTTTAGCTATGCCCGGCTTATCTCTACCTAATCTCGATCTCTGAAGTCCCTGACTATCAATTTACAGAAAACTATACAGGTAGCTGTTAAATATTTTGAAACTAATTTGATGGAGTGCTGTTGCAGCAACAGCGCCCAGTCAAATTAGTTTCAAAATATTCAACAGCATGTTTATTAAATAGTAGACATACAATTTGTACAACGTGTCGGACTATTAAGAGTTAAAGACGGGCTGCATAGAATCATTTATGACATAATGATTATGACATCATCCTACATGCCGCTTAGCTGATTACGATGTCATTACTGTGGAAATGTTCATTATTGTATACGAAAACCTGTTGAAACTACAGCCCAGACATTAATTTTGTATGATGTGAGCACTGAGAACCATGAGAAGGCAGGCATGCTGCCCTATTCTTTTTATACAGGACACATCTTACGCTATGATGTATCCATAGTCATCGAGTCAACACCATATTTGCAATCCTGTTTCTACATGCACAAAGGAACATTTTGACCATGTTTTATCAACATCTGTCCAAAATTAACGAAATTTGAAATGTTCCACCACTTTGGATGACACAGTCAGATACATGTAAGTGGGTATTGTTGGTGGGGATGGGATGGGTGGTGATCGCCACGCTATATAGCTCAACTGACTGACAAAAGTCAAGATTCAGATAGGTTCACATTCAGGATATGTGGATATCTCGAAAACTACTGGTCTGATTTAGCTCATATCTTAACACAAGAAAGGCTTAGAAATTTACTAGGATTTCACTATTTTGGTCCTGATACATAGAATTTGAAAATTGTTAATTCTTTGTAAAATATGACAAAAAGGGGAGAGCGAGTGTCTGCACTTTGATTGCTTATGTTAATTTCTTTCATTGTCTGTGCGTGCGTGCGTGCGTGTGTGTGTGCGTGCGTGCGTGCGTGCGTGTGTGCATGCGTGTGCTTGCATGCATGCATGAGCATGCTTGTTTTAGGTGCCTTAAAAATTCTGATCGAGTTGGCTCGAATTGCAACACGATCTACCTGCCAGAGGATTTACAAACTTAGCTGTGATCTGTATAAAAACAGATCTACACTGGATCGAATTCTAGAACTATGGCTATCTCGGAAAAATTTGGTCCGATTTCTATCATATTTTAACACACGGTGACCATACATGTACAGGTCCAGATTCCACAACTTTAAAAAAATCGGAAAAATCCAAAATGAATTTTAGAATGTGACAAAACATTAGGGCGAATGTCAAATGTATGTACAAAGTTGGCGGGCAGAGCCTAGCTAGAAATTCAATTTCAATGACTTCTCAATTTGCATATTTTATTATCAACAGAGAAGAAAAACAAAATCATATTTTTTAAGTGATAATCTGTATATATTGTTAATAATAATAATAATAATAATAATAATATCGTATATTATTAGACATATCTATTGCTAAATCTTGCTAACATGAATTAATTAACCCTTTCACCAATAAATTCCCTGTATCTCAATCTCAGGGCAAACAAACGGGAAAGCTGTTGCATATTTTGAAATTTATATGACTGAAAGCCATTGCTGCCTTAGGCAACAATGGCTTCCAGTCATATTAATTTCAAAATATTCAACAGATATGCTATACGTCTTAAAGGATTTACTTTTTGATGGATTTGTCATTGAAAGGGTTAATGCAAGCATGATATCTTGATGACTCTCTTGCATGCTTTGACACAGACTTAGGTGTATGTACATGAATGCCATGAATATCATGACAATAACTAACACTAATACATTGTGTGATAGCTTTATATATATATATATATATACACAGAGTACAACATGTCTGAGCTGACCATATCTTTAGCTCTTGAACGGTCAAGAAAATCTAAGCTTTTGTTCGCTGAATGTATATATGCATGCCAAGAGAACTAATTTTGAAATTGTACCACGGGAATGACTGGCTCGGTTATCGAGCCAGTCATTCCAGTGGTAAATTTTCAAAGACACCCTTCTCCTTGGCATGTAAATTGACATTCCTCAAGACCACTGCAGAGGCCAGATTTGGCCGCCCTGACCGCTAAAGGGTTAAATATTAACAAGCAACCGAAGCTCAATATCATTAAATGATACCTGAGTTAATCACTTAATGGCCATGATTAGTCAAAGAAACTAAATGTTTGCTGAAAACAATTGGTTGATAGAAGCTCCGTAGATATTGGTGAAGCGTAAACAGGTCACACTGACCTATATCTGTTACACTCCATACCGTAAACCTACAATGCATGACAAATGTGTCTTTCACGCACATGCCTTTCAAAATAATCATTTTAATCGGGTCACCATGGCGTTGACCTTTGAGATTTTGACCCCCAAATTTAACAAACATTTTCAGAACCTAACGGACAACATTCCACCCAAGTCTGGGCACGATCTCTCTAGAGTTATTGACAAATGTGTTTGTCCGGCTCATAGTGTTCATATTAATCATTTTAATCTTGTCACTGTGACCTTAATGTTTTGACCGGTATACGAAAATCTCTTAAAACAATACGTCTGATAAACTTTGTGACTGACTAACTACCTAACTGACTGATGAACTAACCAACTAACTAAGAGATATGGAGGGTTATTAAGCTGCTACCCACAGCAAAAAATAGTCTTCTCTTGGCCTGTAAATGTCCATTCCTCAAGGCCACTGCAAGTTTTTGACTGGCTTGACAATGAAACTGGTACACAAACAACCATCTTGGTAGATCAGAAGAGGGGGGGGGCCCTTCAAAACAGGTGGTCTTAATACAGGTAAGCAAATACTTTTTAGGTTTAGGTCTTTTATTACTACCTGTCTCAAGTAACACTGGTCTTTTGCTATCAGTGGTTTTTTTAACAGGTGTTCTTGTACGATTGTCATACGGGAATTCACATGACACGTGAATTCACATGACACGTGAATTCACATGACAACATCAATTAATGCATTCAGACATCAATAACATTCAGTCCAATTTTTTCTTCTTCCAAAATTCTAAATTCAATATCACCCCACACAAGTGGACTCAATTCCTCGATCACACAAGCATAAGTCTACTGATGGCCCAATTAACCCTTTTAAAATGGCAATCTTGTCATGAAAATTTTAACTTTCTCATCGAAAATGTCAATTTGCAGACTAAGAGATTAATTTAAAAAAATTTTAAACTGAAATGACACACGAACTTATCGACCCAATCATTACAGGGGTAAATTTTCAAAAATAGTCTTTACTTGGTCCGCAAATGGAGATTTCTCAAGACCACGGCAGTAAATGCCTCTTGATTTGTTAACCGTTTTACCAACGAATTCCCCATATTTAATTACCATTGTAAACGTACAGGAAAACTGTTGAACATTTTGAAATTGATTTTACTAGAAGCTATTGCTGCACAAGGCAACAACGACTTCTAGTAAAATTTATTTCGAAATATTCAACGGAATATGTTTTATATCGTAAAGAATATACTTTTTCTGGGATTTCTCGGTGGAAGGGTTAACTGCTGTCGCAATCGCAATAAGTATGTCTGGTATGACAAATAAAGTCTAAGTTGTATGTCGGCAACAACGACTTCTAGTAAAATTTATTTCAAAATATTCAACGGAATATGTTTTATATCGTAAAGAATATACTTTTTTTGGGATTTCTCGGTGGAAGGGTTAACTGCTGTCACAATCGCAATAAGTATGTCTGGTATGACAAATAAAGTCTAAGTTGTATGTCGGCAACAACGACTTCTAGTAAAATTTATTTCAAAATATTCAACGGAATATGTTTTATATCGTAAAGAATATACTTTTTCTGGGATTTCTCGGTGGAAGGGTTAACTACTGTCACAATCACAATAAGTATGTCTGGTATGACAAACAAAGTCTAAGTTGTATGTCCACTTACACAGTATAACTATCAATACACAGCATAAATAAGTTAAAATGCTTCCAAAACAAAACTATTTTGAACATGACGTAAGAAATGGTCTGTTGACTATTTTGGATTTAATTTGATTGGATGTCATTGCTGCTTTAGGCAGCAATGGATTCCAATCAAATTAAGTCTAAAATATTCAACAGTATATTTTATTCTGCTTTGGAAACAAGTTAAGATATTTCTGGTTCTGTACTTCATCATAATAACTACACAATATCTAAATGACTGCGTCAACAAGCTGGGCCTAAAATGTCCTGTTTATTCCCCCAAGGCTCCATACAGCGCAGCTGGTGGATCCAATATTGCTCTTTCGTTTTCCTCTATTTGGTAGAGTTGCTGTCTAGCGGGTCCAATGAGAGGACTTGCACGCCTAGAATGTCCTTTATGATTGAAGAGGCACAAGATCATCGTGGTAACATGGTATTTTTGCAGGGAAAGCTAAACTCTATCTCAGATAAATTACAATTTTTAACCATTTAACTTTCAAGCTGGCTAAATGTGGTGGTCTTGAGAAATGTCTATTTGCAGACCAAGAGACGACCATTTTGGAGATTTATCAGTGGAATGATTGGCTCGATAACTGTGCCAACCACTGCAATACATTTTCAAAAATAATCTTTTCTTGGTCTTCAAAACGGCATTTTCCATGAAAATTTCAAATTTTGTTAGCAAATTTGAGGATTGAAGGGTTAATTCCTGTTTTATCATTTAAAGCTTCTATATATGTTGAGTATAAGTTCTATTAACCATTTCACTGCCATCTGCAGTGGTCTTGAGAAATATCCATTTGCAGGACAGAAGAAAACTATTTTTGAAAGATTATCACCGGAATGACTAGCTCAATAACTGAGCAAGACATTCCAATGTTGAATTGTCAAAAATAATAGTCTTCTCTTGGCCTGCAAATGGACAT
This sequence comes from Chaetoderma sp. LZ-2023a, assembly GCA_034401795.1. Classification (NCBI taxonomy): domain Eukaryota; kingdom Metazoa; phylum Mollusca; class Caudofoveata; order Chaetodermatida; family Chaetodermatidae; genus Chaetoderma; species Chaetoderma sp. LZ-2023a. The sequence goes on from CM067367.1 coordinate 93,252,657, forward strand.
TTAATAAGTAAATATTTTGATATTCTTGACCAAATTTAGCCATTAGAGGGTTAATGCCATTTTATGTATCTTTGGATACATTACCCCCTGACCAACCAGTGGTGGCACCACGAGGCGGGGGGGAGGGGGGGGGGAAAAAGCAAAATAAGGATGTTTATCACTCAGAGTGCAGGAAATGGCATTTAATTTCTACGTGTGGGGGGGGGGGGAGGGGTGGCCCGTTGGCTGCCAGCCCCCTCCCCTAAATTGGGAGTGTGCCACACCATCCATAAACCTTGCACACCCCCTGGAACAAACTTTCCCCTGTCTTGCCCCACCCCTAACAGATATTTCCTGGTGCCGTCACTGCTACAACCACAACTATCTCGGAGTGCTTCTACAAACATCCTGCTAATTTAAAATACCAATGACACATTATTATTTAAGAAACGTTAGGTAGCCGCGTTAGTCTTTATAGTCTGTATTATTATTTAAGAACAAGACCATTTCCCCCTAACTTAACCAAAAACCTGAATCCGAGGTATCCATGGCTACTGCCATTCATTGGCTTACAGAATGGGTAATGAATGGAGAAGCCAGTTTTAGCTATGCCCTGCCCATCTCTAGTTAAGCTCCACCCACACTCCAGCCTGTTCTGGCCCTGTTGGGAATGATCGATCCCTGAACTCCCTGACTATCAATTCCCAGAAAACTATACAGGTAAGCTGTTGAATATATGCCAGCAATAGCATCCAGTCAAATTAGTATCAAAATATTCAACATAATGTTCATACAATAGTAAACTTCCAATTCGTACAACAACGCTTAGTCTGTCATCAATTAAGCGTTCATGAGGAACTTAGTTATGTCATTGATTATGACGTCATCCTACACGTCACATAGGTGATTATGATGTCGTATCATTGATGGATAAACTAGAAAGGTCCATTCCAGTGATTCCTAGATGACATTGATCAATATGGTTTGCTGCAGCTACTTGATTATGACAAAAAATTACCGTTTCATCTGAAAATGACCAATAATTTAATTAACTATCTCTGTCAGAGAAAAACCCAACAACACTGCAGATAGTCCAAACAAACGGGCAATAGATTCCTCAATCCCGGAATTACACAACATTTCTACAGCCAACCGCCAAAATAACTAATCTACTAAACACATGACACTGACCGCTCACCAATACCAACCATCACGAACCCGGGAACAAAACCGATGCATTTTAGCAATATAATTATTGTAAATGCTATTTACCACGTTTCACTGCATGCATATGTAATACACTATACTTACTAAATACAATATGCAACATTACACAGATTATATTGAAAAGAATTTCCTTTGCTACCTCATGCGGCAATGACTTCCAGTTAAGTTATTTTCAAAATTGTATACAAGTTATATATATTATCCTGTAAAGCGAAGATTCTAAGGACTACGGAATGAAGTGAGTTAAGAAGAGTCAGTGAATTTATATGAAAATTACTCAAGATCTTGAGAACGATTTATATGAGAGCTTTTTATGTCAAATTGGTTTCAAAATGTTCAGATATACATGCATATATGCTGACATGGATCCGCGCATAAACAGTAAACTAATTCGCATGGAATATAATGAAGTCCTGAAGTGAATTTGGCAAATGGCTAAAAACAGTCTGTAAATGTGTTAAGCTAAAAATAAATAGAGATTATCTTCAATCATTAATCAGACATATTACGATAACTCTGGACTTGCTGAACATTTTGAAAACAATTTTTGACTATTTAGTCAAATTGTTTTCAAAATATTCAGTATATCCAGAGTTAAAGCCCTTGAAAAATGTAGTCTGCAGAAATTCAGCAGGCAGACAGCTAAGCATACGAGTCAATTAACCCTTTATCCCTCGAATTTGTTCAAGAAAATTTCAATTTTCTCATAGAAAATGTCCATTTGCAGACCAAGAGAGGCTGATTTTTGAAAATTTACTATTGGAATGACTGGCTCATGTAGTAAATTTTCAAAATTAGGCTTTTCCTGGTCTAAATGAACAGTTTTCAAGACCAGTGCTGAAGCCGTTTTTGGTCGATATGAGGGTTAAAGGGTTAAGAAGTGACTTATTAGATGACATCACAATCGGTCAGTCCTTCATGAATTAAAGCAGCAAGCCGAGTTAATTGAATGAATTCTGTCATTTCTTATGTTACGACATTGCGTGGGAAATGAAACGCTAGTTTAGTCGATTTTGACAGCTTAACGCTTTCAACGAGAAATTCCTGAAAAAGTATCTCATTTATGATATAAAAAACTATTCTGTTCAAAATTTTGAAATTAATATGACTGGAAGCCGTTGCTGACTTCCAGTTAAATTAGTTTCAAAATAATCAACAGTTTTCCTGAGATACGGAGAACTCATCAGTGAAAGGGTTCAAGAAATTGACAGCACAGAGTTTCCAATTTGACACGTCACATTCCTAGTATTAATTCTTATTAACTCTTTAACACTCAAGTCGGCCAAAGACAGCGTCTACAGTCGTCTTGAGAAATGTCCAATTTGCAGACCAAGAGAAGACAATTTTTTTAATTTTACCACTGGAAGTCACTCCAGTGATAAATCTTTTGAAAATAGTCATCTCTTGGTCTGCAAATGGACATTTTCTATGAGAAAATTGAAATTCTCTTGAATAAATTCGAGGCCTAAAGGGTTAAGCTCCTATGACAAAATCAATATTTTTAGATCTGTCAACCGTTCAATCAGATACTGGTATGTACAAGACTTTCACACACACACCCCCCCCCCCCACCCCACCCCCAAACGCACCTCATAAAAACACTAAATCTCAAATCAATATTTCATAATAATGAGTCGAAAGTTATATATATATATATATACATGTATATGCCATTACATTAATCACATTGCAGTCAGATGTCAACCTCCATCATCCAATAGAGGGATCTGATCTGTCACAAGTATCCGATGTCATAATCAAATACATCACATGTTATCTGACATCACAATCAGAATGATTTAGCTCTGTCTGTCACTCGTGTATGAATGCTACGTCTTTGATGAATCTACAACTTAATAAACATTCTGTTGAATATTTTGAAACTAATTTGACTGGGAGCTGTTGTTGCCATAGTTAAAATAGTTTCAAAATATTCAACAGCTTACCTGTAGTTACCTTAAAATTTAGATTGTAGGAATTCAGGTTTCAAAATCTCAAATTGATTCAAACACGTACAAAAAAGTAGGCAGAGCTTAGCTAGAAATGGGCGGGGCATAGCTATAAATGGATCCCTCTATCCATTTGATAGGCCATTAGTCACCATTTTGAAAACACTGTTGCTGTAAGCTGGTGTCGCCTTGATAGCAACAATATTTTCAAAATGAACACCAGTATTCCTTTCATAACCACAGACTATATATTCATGACATTACCTGCGAGCGGTAATAGAAAAAGTAGTATTAATAGCCTACTGTAGGCATCAGTAACTAATATTCATATTTATATATATATTATATAATGCTAGTAACCTGCATATAATGCAAATTAGATGCATGTGTAAAAATAAATTATCACTTTATATAGCAAGAAATTAACCCTTTAATGATCAGTCTGGCCAAAAAAAGGCCTCTGCAGTGGTTTTAAGAAACGCCCATAAATTTGCACATTAAGAGATTATATTTGAAAATTTACCATTGGAATGACTGGCTCAATAACCGAGCCAGTCAATCCAGTGATAAATTTTCAAATATTATCTTTTCTTGTCTGCGAAAAGACATTTTCTATGAGAAAATACACATTTTCTAGAGTAAATTTGATGATTAGCGTTAACACGTTAACAAAAATTTGAATCCCAGATTTTGTGAGTGCTTCAATGTCTGTACGTGAACCAGATAATCAGTCTAATAATAAGCTAGCAACTATACTACAAGAATGGTCTAGCGAAGCAAAATAATAATATGTAACACGCATAATTAAAATCCATATGCATTAATATACAAAATAAAATAAAATAAAATACAGTATTAAAATATAAGTTCATCTGTACTGAATGTGCACAAAATTACATAATTTACATTGTCGTGGATTTAAATATTATTTATTAAATGAAATCATGCTAGAAATATATGTAGTTCATATGAGCGAAGGCTGTTACTAACTGAGACAGTAACAGCTTTCAATGATATTATTATCAAAGCTTTCAGTAGAATATCGAATTACTGATAGCAAAATGAATTTGTCTGAATAATTGCTAAACCCTTTGAACCCTGAATTTGCAGAATCTCAAATTAAATCTATGTTGATTTTTTGGAAACTAATTTGACTGGACAGTCTCCAGTTAAATTAGTTTCAAAATATTCAACAGACTATTAATTTATTAAATTGTAAACAAGTTTCTGAATTTCCTACCAGGCGTGGGAAGGAACTCTTATCATATATGAGTGAATTTAAAAAAAAAATAAAAAAATTGTAAATTCTAGATTTAATGTGTACCTGGTACACAGAGCGATGAGACGACTGCAACAGCATTACAGATATGCAGGCTTTACTAACCGCAATACACTTATCAGCAGCTCGGCAGTATTGTCTGTATGTAAATAACAGGCATTTATACATTAACACTTACCACTCCGATGTAAATATTTTATCTTTTACTATGTCAATATAAAACTTGGCTACATTTTAAAACAATTTTGGTGGAAGATGTTGCTGTCTATGAGTGTCTACGACAGCACCATCTTCCACCAAATTTCTGTTTAAAATGAATACAAGTTCATCTGTTAATTTAATTTGAAAATTAAAATTTTTGACATCAGAGTGCTAAGAGTTAAACATTTCATGCTCAAATCGGTTAAAACTGGCATCCACAATGGTCTTGACGAATGTCCATTTGTGGGTCACGGGAAAACTATTTTTGAAAATTTACTACTGAGATGTCTGGCTCGATAACCGATTATCTTCTCTTGATCTGCAAATGGAGGTTTTCTCTGAGAAAATTAAAATTTTTTAAAACAAATTTGTTGGCTAAAGTGCTAAGACAGATTGAAGCAAAAATGTAATCTCACAATCCTTTAGGGTTAAATTGCAGTCTTATGTTCCTTTCAATGGAGCAATCCAGTTTTAGCTATGCCCTGCTCTAGCTAAGCTCCACCCACACTTTAACCGTGTTGGGATTAATAGATCCCTGAACTCTCTGAACCTCAATTTCCAGAAAACTATACAGGTAAGCTGTTGAATACTTTGAATCTAATTTGACTGAGTGCTGTTGCTGCTATGCCCAGTCAAATTAGTTTCAAAACATTCAAAAGAATGTTTATTAAATAGTAAGACACAATTTGCACAACAATGCTTAGTCCACCATCTATTAAGCGTTCGCCACGAACTCAATCACTACATTCATGACGTAATTTATTATGACACCAGCCTAACCATCACGTAGTTGATTATGACATCATATGATTGATTGATAAACTGGAATCTTCCATTACCCACTGACTTAATGTACATGCGCAAGCATGCATCTTTGCGTGTGCGTGCATGAATTAGTAGTACCTACAAAGCTTTTAATCATCATGGTAATATAATATATATATATATACATATACGCTATTGAAAATGGATACAGCATAGAAATTATCACAAAAATGCACATGGGCTAAGACCAGCAGCCGGAGAAAACTTGAAACTAAGTCGATCAAAAACAGAGAAAAACTTTTAATATGTTTAAAAGATTCGGATGAAGAATTCCCAAATATACTAAAAGAAATATCTATTAAAAAACCTTTTATATTACATAAATACCCCATACTAATGGGCCACTGTATTCAGATAACAAGAAAGTCTGTTAATAAAAGAATCAAGAATTTTAGTTAAAATCAAAAATGTATACGCTACTAACACTTCTGTATTTAAAAATATAATTTAATGACAGTTACAGTTTTATATGATTAAATTATCCTTAACATGTAATAAATATTATAAATTAACAATATTGTCTAATTTTGTTACAAATCACAGGAAGATCACCTGAAAATGAATCAAGTTATAGACGCTATATCATTGAAACGTCAGAGTCTGATTATCCAGCACACAGTAAATGATAACTGCTGTTCAATTTGGAAGCAATGTTGCTGAATGTTGGTTGCTGTCGAAGACATCTTTCAGCAACTTTGTTTTCAAAACTGTACACCAGCCATTTGCCTACAAACTCAGCAACAATAAAGCATTTGATATCAGTGCAATTTTGAATTGTTAACCCTTTCAACGATGAATCCCCATATATCATCTTCAAGGCAACATACAGGAAAACCGTTGAATTTTGTGAAATTAATTTTTCTGGAAGCTGTTGCTGCCAGTCAAATTAATTTCACAATATTCAACCAAATAGGTTTTATATCATGAAGAATATACTTGTTTCGGGATTTGATGATGAAAGGGTTAATTAAAACTGTCTCGGACGGGAACATGAAGGTGAACCCCAATAGTTGCTTTTTAAATTTCATTTTGGACTTCTATAAAATTTGTAATGAAAACAAACGAAACCCAGACCCGTAGGATAAATATCGTAAAATATAGACCTCACATCTCATAAATTATGCTAGAAATATATGTAGTTCATATGAGCGAAGGCTGTTACTGACTGAGACAGTAACAGCTTTCAATGATATTATTATCAAAGCTTTCAGTAGAATATCGAATTACTGATAGCAAAATGAATTTGTCTGAATAATTGTTAAACCCTTTGAACCCTGAATTTGCATAATCTCAAAATAAATCTATGTTGATTTTTTGGAAACTAATTTGACTGGACAGTCTCCAGTTAAATTAGTTTCAAAATATTCAACAGACTATTATTAATTTATTAAATTGTAAACAAGTTTCTGAATTCGACTGTTCAGATTCAAAAAGTTAAAGCAGATGGTTCTTATCTAGTACTTCGTACTGAATTTGTGGGGTGTTGTGGCTAAAGTGTAATTAAACTAGAACTTAATCAGGCACTGTATGTATGCAACAAATACATCTGATATGACTTAAAATACAATAGGCTACTATTTGGATGTCAGTAAATCATACTGTGTTTTGTAATGACAAATCTGCAGCGATCAGAATTGAGATTTCTCTTTGATATTGGTACTGATTGGTCAAGATTAGAAAAGTATACATTTTACTTAGTCAGCGTTCAAGAAGGCTAATTGTGAAAATTTACCACTTGAATTACTTTTAACGAGCCAGGCATTCTAGACGTAAATTTCTATAAAATAGTCTTATTTATCTTGGTCTGCAAATGGACATTGCTCAAGACCACTGCAGACATGGCAAGTGTTACGTCGGTACATACATTACCATAAATGTTTACACTCAAGATGGACGAAAAACAGCTTCTACACTGGTCTTGAATGACTGGCTCGATAACAGAGTCTGCAGTCATTTCAGTGATAAATTTTCTTGGTCAGCAAATGGACATGAGAAAATTTCAGATTTTCTTGATGAAATTAGACGGTTATAGGATTACTATATCAACAAAACCATTATGACTCTAAAGTGAGAAAAATAAAAATGTAATATGACAAGAATTGGCTTGTAGCTACAGGAGGTATAAAATGAGCGTGAGATTAGTGACATGAGATGAGAAACAATGGCAGAAGTGTGAATGGAGGAACAGTACTGGATGATTTTAGTCTGACCAAAAATGGAATAGACAATTTAACCCTTTCAACCCTGGAGGTACAAGTATTTGAATGTCAAGGAAAACATACACCTAAGATGTATTAATTCTTTAATGCTTAAATTTGTTTTTTAAAAATTTCAATTTTCTCATAGAGATTATCAATTTGTAGAGCAAGACTATTTTTGAAAGTTTATCATTGGAGTGACTGGCTGCTTTATCGAGCCAGTCATTACAGTTGTAATGCATCAAAAATAGTCTTCTCTTGGTCTGCAAATGGACATTTCGCAAGACCACTGCAGAAGCTATTTTTGCCGACTTGAGTGGTAAATGGCTAATATTGTAAAACTAGCATGAGTGGACAGCACTGTATTCCAGTTGAATTAGTTTCAAAATATTCAACCACAGATCTTTAAAATCCTAATTAATTTTTAATTTACGCTTTGCAGGTTTGAAAAGGTTAAGTGATAAATGAGAAGTCTATTCAAGTAGAAGGGTGCGTGGCAGTTTTAAGGGCAGGTGCGTGGCAGGTTTAAAGAATATACTAACTGCAGAAAAGGAGAGATTATTAAGCTGTGTGCATGCATGCGTGCGTGCGTGTGTGTGGTATTGCGTGTGTGGGGTATCAAGTTGCTTATTATGATTGAGATTTTAGAAGCTCAAGAAATGGAAGGATTTCACTGAGAATCAGGACAACAACATGAATGAATGCAGATGAGAAAACTAACATATAAGCAATGGCAATTACTTGTTTTAAAATTAGCCTTACATAAAGTGTATTTATTTTGTCTATTGTTGCGCTTGGAATAATATAAACCTGAAATTTATTGTTTTAGCCGCTAAGACTTTATTACATTCAACAGGATCCACGAATGGTAATTGTTTGTATTCTGTCTCAGTGTTGTCATTGCTGAACTCAAAATCATAAATACTAGGGTTCACTTTCATTTCACCAAAGGGCCCCTTAAGTGCTACATAGTAGAGTCGCATCGGTGAGCTGACACGATTCTTCAGTTGCAGTTGAAAGGTGAGTGAGCGTTCACAGGCTTGGGCTGGGTCACGTGATGTGGAGTTTACCTGTGCCTTGACGACCCACTGCTGATTGAAAGCAGAGAATCGTCCACTCTCGTAAAACAACTTCGTGATAAAGTCATCTGTGCGGTACGGTTTCAACTGAACATCTGTCAATAAACGAAACAATTACTGTATTAGTTAATCATTTGCTCGAATTCTGAATTTCCAATAATCTTATTTCAAATGGACTAGGACTGACAGGTTTAGTAGGCAATCTGACTAAAAGAGTAACTGCCTTAGGTAGATTAACACACTGGAAAATGTCAGGCGAAACTCTAAGTAAGACTGGTAGTTTCACGTTTTGACCATGCCCCTGGTTCACCAGGGGTGGACCCCAACATATATGCCATATCCTACAATCCCCAATCATATGGTTAACTCACATAATGAATTTGGTTACTGATGAGTTTGACTGACAGTCAGTAACAGATGGATGGTGATCCCTATATGTCTCATACAGTGTGCAGTAGCTCATGTCATAGTTTGTTTGCTCACTCAATAAGTGGGACATTTTTGGAAAAAAGTTGTTTGCGATCATTTTTGACTTATGGCTAGTGTCACCATGGGAACCAGCCAGTGCTTTTTATTTATAGCAAAAAATCATATTGCCGCGAGAATATGGAACCGGCGACAATATGAGAAATGAGTATACATGGAATTTGCTTGTTATTGCCCCTTGGTTAACCCGTATTGCACCAATGCTAAAATGCTGCCATTTAACTGATGTACATTTGGCAAACACTGCTTCCAAAAGCTGGTGCTATCTTAGATACCAACAGCTGACAACACTGTTTCCAATACGATCACCAGGTATAACAAGAGGCCCAAGGGGACTGTATCGCTCACCTGGACCATAGGCATCTCAACTAGAGTGGTCATTAACAATAACTAAAACTCTAATGACTAGACTTGTAACAAGAAAACAGAGGCCATGTTTCTTTATGTATCAACTTCTCTTGAACAAACTTTAATGGCCCTTAGTCATCAATATCATATCGCCAAAATTTCGGCCCAATCCATTCAGGCGCTCTGGAGACGAAGTTGCTTTCATTAAAACCATTTGGATGGCAAATCAAGTTCCCTTGAACAAACTTGGTTCAGCTTGTGTCCTGATATTTTATGAGCTTTGAATCAATCGCTCAGTTTTGGCGAAGATTTTTAAAGACATTTCTAACAAGAGCTCCGCAAACGGCGCATAATACCCCGCCATGATGACAAACCAAAGAACTAGAGCTGTTGACATATAACACACTTTAATATATATATATATATATATATATATATATACATATATGTGTGTCACAGGAAACTTTTCCGACACATCATAGCAAGAGTTATCATTCTGAAACTGGTCTATAAGATGGCTGATCAAATTGACCAATCAAATGTCTGAATGCAGGAATGAAAGCTAGTCACACAAGTATGCTTCCAGAAAAGATTAGTTTAAATCCAGCACCTTGTTTGAATTCACTTTACAAACAGATGTGTTGGATAGATGGGTGGATAGATGAATGAATGAATGCATGAATGAATGAATGAATGAATGAATGAATGAATGAATCAATCAATCAATCAATCAATCAATCAATCAATCAATCAATCAATCAATGAACGAACGATAGATGAACCACACTTAGCCCTTTCTTCTACAAATTGTAAGACATTGTGTAGATGCACCCAGCTCCTTGTCAGTTGACTGTTCTTCATCATCGGATGTTTCAGCACATCAGCACATCCTCAGAATGGTGCATAGTTCAAGTGGTCCATATTTCATCAGAAACCAGATTTTGTTATTACAGAAGATTGAGTGTAGTGCACACATACATTACCTCTTGAAATCAGACAACAGAAAGGCGACTTTGTGATCTGAATAGTAAACTTCTAGGGGTCCAGCTTCAATATGTTCTTGGGGGATGTTGGTGAAAATCAAATCAAGGGAAGATCCCATGTCAGTTGTTGGCTCATGTATCAACTGTTGATAACCAAGACTCTCCGTCATTGCAAGAAGATTATCCTTCTTTGTGGAAGGTTGACTCACATCAATATTCATGTCTCCCATTACAATGGATTTCGAATTCGCTAATTATTGATTAGGTACTGTTTATAGCATTCATTAATGTGTTTGGTGTAGTCTGTGGTGGCTTGTACACATAAACAATATTCAAGTTTTCAGCTTGAGCAATAACCATTTCTATTGTGCCAAAACCAACATTTATAGGCGAGTTGAACATTAATGGTTCCTTACTATATACACAAAGTCCACGAGATGGTCTTGACTAGTGAGTAGACAGGGCATCTTGCCTATACTGATAAAATCCATGTAAATCTGAACTTTCTATTGAATCATCTGACTTGAATCTGGTTTCGCAACAACAAATTATATCTGCAGCATTTAAACTAGTCTTTCCTAACGTCTTCTATATGTCTATGAAGGGATCTTGCATTCAAGAAAGCTACTTTAAATGTTTGTGGAATATTGTATAAAAATATCAATGTTCGTTTCAAGCAATTCTCTCGAAGCCGTTTCATTTCATTCCTCACAGAGCTATTGACAGAAATCTTGTCTTCTTGTAAATTAAGAATATTGAGACCATCTAAATTCCTCAATCTGCTCAATGCCACATAGTGGTTTCTTTCAATTGGTTTCTTCCCCAGAGGTATTCCACCACTCTATGAAGATTCATAGCGATCCGATAAACGATAACAGAGTTATCATCCAGAAACCAATTTTCAAGATGGCCACCGGTGGCTGGTGGCCATGTTGGATTTTGGATCATTGTCAATCTCGATAGGCTTCTTCCCCAGACGTAGTCCAACCACCCTATGAAGTTTCATAGCAATCCAATAAACGATAACAGAGTTATCATCTCAAAATCAATTTTCAAGATGGTGGCCATCTTGGATTTCGGATCATTGTCAATTTTGATAGCTTTCTTCCCCAGACCTAGTCCAACGACTCTTTGAAGTTTCAAAGCGATCCGATAAACGGTAACAGAGTTATCATCCGGAAACCAATTTTCAAGATGGCCACCTGTGGTTGGCGGCCATCTTGGATTTCGGATCAGCATTGATTTCGATAGGTTTCTTCCTTCCACAGACTTAGTCCAACCATTCTATGAAGTTTAAAAGCGATCCGATAAACGGTAACGGAGTTATAATCCAGAAACCAATTTTCAAGATGGCTACCAGTGGCTGGTGGCTATCTTGGATTTCCGATCGTTGTCAATTTCGATAGGTTTCTTCCCCAGTCCTGGTCCAACCACTCCATGACGTTTCAATGCGATCAGACAAACGGTAACTGAGTTATCATCCAGAAACCAATTTTCAAGATGGCCGCCATCTTGGATTTCGGATCATCGTCGATTTCGATAGGTTTCTTCCCCAGGCCTAGTACCACCACCCTATGAAGTTTCAATGCCACCCGACAAACGGTAATGGAGTTATCACCCGGAAACCAATTTCCAAGATGGTCACCAGTGGCTGGTGGCCATCTTGGATTTCGGATCATCGTCAATTTCGATAGGTTTCTTCCCCAGGCCTAGTCCCACCACCCTATAAAGTTTCAATGCGATCCGACAAACGGTAACAGAGTTATCATCTGAAAACCACTCTGCCGCACGCCCGCCCGGACGGACGGTGCCATTATATAATACCCCGCCAAATATTTTGGTGGGGTATAAAAATTGGCCAAAATCCTAGATGGCTGCCGGACAAATTGGCTGATTGGCTTTGTTTAAACAAACTTGAATCTCTACAACCTAAGGATGCTTCCTGCCAAATATAATTGAAACCGGCCCAGTAATTCTAGAAGACATTTTAAATTTCCCATTGCTTTAGTATGGGAGCTTTTGGTGGGAAAACGATCCAAGATCGCCACCAAACCGTTTAACCGACAGTTTCTAAAATTGCAAATTTGAGATCAGAATACCCCAAAACACATAAAAATAATTTCAGCCTCAAAATCCATCAAATAAAAAACCCCAATAAGGCCGCCAAACACTGTATTTTGACTGGCCCACGGTGGCCATGTTTTTTAACGGATCAACCTCCCTTGAACAAGCTTTAATGGCCCTTAGTCCCTAATCATATCTGCCATATTTCAGCCCGAGCCCTTCAGCATTTCTGGAGACGAAGTCGTTTTCGCTAAAACTAAGCCAATCAAGATGGCCACCAAACCATGGAACCAATTAAGTTCCCTTGAACAAACTTTGTTCAGCTCTTGCCCTAGATCATATTTCATGGGGTTTGCTTCAATCCACCAAGCGCTTTCGGAGATTTTTGAAGACCTTTCTAAAAATCGGCCAAAATCCAAGATGGCCACTGGCCAAATTGGCGGATCGGCTCCGTTTGAATAAACTTGAATCTCTACACCCTAAGGATGCTTCCTGCCAAATATAATTGAAATCGGCCCAGTAGTTCTCGAAGTGACATTTTAAATATCTCATTGCTTTAGTATGGGAGCTTTTGGCAGGAAAATGATGCAAGATGGCCGCCAAACCATTTATCCGACAGTTTTGAAAATTGCAAATTTGAGATCAGAATATCCAAAAACATATACAACCAATTTCACCCTCAAAATCCATCAAATAAAAAAATCCAATATGGCCGCCAAATATGCTGTATTTTGATTGGCCCATTGCTGCCATGTTTTTTGACGGATCAACTTCCATTGAAGAAATTTTAATGGCCATTAGTGCCTAATCATAACTGCCAAATTTCAACCCGATCCTTTCAGCCGTTCTGGAGAAGTCGTTTTCGCTAAAACTAGGTTAACCAAAATGGCCGCCGAACCATTTGACCAATCAAGTTCCCTTGAACAAACTTGGTTCAGCTCTTGCCCTAGATCATATTTCATGGGGTTTGCTTCAATCCATCAAGCGGTTTCGGAGATTTTTAAAGCCATTTCCTAAAATCGGCCAAAATCCAAGATAGCCACTGGCCAAATTTGCCGATCGACTTCGTTTGAACAAACTTGGATCCCTATGCCCTAAGGATACTTCCTGCTAAATCTAACTGAAATCAACCCAGTGTTCTTGAGAAGTCGCCTAAAGAAAAAAGTTGATGGATGCCAGACGGTCGCCATGGCATAAGCTCACTTGGCCATTCTGGCCAGGTGAGCTAATAATGGAAAGGGAACTTATGAATCTGCACATATACAAATGCATTCTGATCTCTACAAACATTAGTAACATCTCACCATTAAATGAAATCTTTTCATATGACAGAAGTCCAAACAAGCTCTGGAACAGCTTAATCTGTCCCTGTTTTTCATCATCACGTGGCTGCAAGGCCATCATAATCTCACTGCCTGGTTTCTGCGGGTGACTGCAGGCTGACTCGTGGTCCATCAGCTCATGCAACGGGCCCTCCCATGGACACCCAATCCGCTGATACCGGCAGCGACTTGGCCTGTTATTCATATGCAGATAAATAAAGGGAAAACAAGAAACATAGTTAGACATAGCACAACACAGTTTCATCTCCCGAAGTCATCCAAATATGGGCTTCAAATTTGGTTTGAAAAAAAAATTGCCGAAACTCCCTAATGTTTCTTTCATTCTTTCTAAATTCACAAATTACAATCAAACTAAGTTTATTTGAAAATTATTTCTTTGTACTTATAGTTACCAACATCAATCGAGACTAGATACGGTAGGTATACAAATCTTATTATAGTAAACTAACTCACAAGTTAAACCTTTCATCTATGAAATCCTACCATCTCCATAGAACACGCATAGGTAAGCAGTTGAATGTTTTGAAAATAATTGAACTGGAAACCACTTCTTCCTTAACTCCTACACAACTGGTATTTCAAATTCCTAATCTCTATTTTGTTTTATATAACTGGAATTTGGTTTGGATTTAATGTTGTTGAAAGCTGTTGCGGTCTGCAACAGCTTTCATCAACATTGATTCCAAAATGCACCCGTCTTTCTTCTACAGGTACCTTATCTATAACATCAAACTTCAGACACTAGTGTGTAAAGTCTAGGCAGAAATGGCTCCCAGCCCAAACTATCTTCAAAATATGCAACATGGATATCTTTTCTAATGAAACTGTAGTATATTGGATTTCTTTGGGTGAAAGGTGCGTTGAATGAAAGAAACATGACTAGACGAAGAAACTTACCTGATGATAAAGATCATCAAAGACACACACCACTCTTTGATGTTCACAGGTGTAAAGGCTGGTAGATAACTCCTCAATACGTATAATAATAACCAGTCACAGTAGCGAGGAAAAACAGATTTCTTATTAAATTTGACAATGATATGATGACCCAAATCTACATCATTGAAAATTTAAAAAAAAAGATTTTTCACACTATCTGGGTATCAATATTTATACATTTTTGATAGAAGTTATCTTCCCTTGACACCAGTGAGCACAAAAGAGTCAAACCATTTCATTCTAAATACACAGAGAAATAGTGCTTGGATTAAGATTAAAATTGGTAGATACCTGCTAAATATTTTTAAAAACAGTTTAACTGAAAGTTGTTGCTGTGATACCCTTATCACGCTGATGTTAACTGGTGAATTGTTAAGAGTCTGTATGAGAATGGCCGATGTATATTTTGGACACAATGTTACTGAAAGCTGTTGCTGTCATACACAGTCAGCAACAACGTACACAAATATTGGTCCAAAAATTAGCACCAGTTACAGTACAGCTAAGAAATAACATAAAATATTTCCAAAACAATATGAAACATACTGTTCAATATTTTGAACATAATTGGAATGGAAGACATTCCTGCCAAAGCAGCAACGTCTTCCAATCCAAATATGTCCAAAACATTCAACAGCACATTACTTATATCGTGTTCAAAATTGTACTTACTAACATGTTTCTGTTTTATTTTGGAACCATTTTAACTGATTTATGAGCTGTCCTGTACCACTAATCACTGTTGTCTAAGGGATACACAGCAATGACTCGGAGTCAAATTGATTTCGCAATAATGAGCAAGACTATAATGATATCATACCACAATAAATAGTCTGTGTGTATAGAGCATGAAACGATGCACTCTGAAAAAGAGTCATGATATTAAAATTTAATTTGAATTCGTCTCTTGTGAGGATGGATACGTGTGCTGTTGAAGAAGAATTAAAAAAAAGATTTTTAACAAATTTATGTTTAATATAGTACCTACCATGTAGCCGGTATTGACAATGACAGAGAATAAAATAAATATTTCATTTTACAGATCTATCTATTCGATAACGTATAAATATTATGTCACTATGCTAATTTGTAAAGAAGCATGGACAAAGGATGAGGCGAGTTTTCTTATCAAAACAGTGTATACTTTTTAATGCGATAGTGCATTATTTCACAGAAGCTGATGACATGGACATATGATCTATTATAGGATGATTTTATTTTATGCGGCCGATGGTCTTTGACATATATGATGAGAAAATGAGATTTTTGACATACAATTAGAATATGCTTAACAACTTCTCCCTCATTTCATGTAGTGAAACTGGATGTCTTCTCTCTGTAACAATGCTACATTTCATCTCATATATTGGCAGATATTTAATTATTTTACAGTCGAAAATCATACTGATTATTTTGAAATAAGTTATACTGAAAACCATTGGAGGACAACAGTCATAGAGTTAAAATATGCAAGAAAAATAAGCTGCCTTTTGAGTAGTTATTTAATAAAGTTGACCCGATGTCGAATGACCATCTTTCCTTTAATAGTTAACCCGACCCAAAGTAGCATCCGCAATAGTTTTGATAAATGTTGATTTGCAGGCCAAGAGAGCACTATTTTTGAGAATTTATAACTGGAATGACTGTCTAATTCTAGTAGTGAGTTTTCAAATGTAGTCATCACTTGGCCTGCAGATGGACACTCACTAAGCAATGATTTCCATTTTTGTGAGAAACCAACCCAGTCAAATTAGTTTCAAAATAATTAACATGAAATTGGGAGTCTCTTAATTCAGTGTTCAAAGAATATAAACGATCCCCATATGTGCACACATTGGCGGTGCTTAGCAAGAAATAGATGGGGCATAGCTAGAAGTGGATCCCTCTGTTGAATTGCATTGAGGGATGAAATGTTCATAGTACCCAATTTCAAAGCCGTAAGGGTGATTAGAAAAATGCTGAGACAATACCATTTTCACTTCATGCACAGAGATGGGAAGTTTCACAATAGCTGTGTAATGTTGGTCTGTAAATGGATGAACACAAGAAAATTCATGATACCTTAAAGATTTTACATTTCTCCTGCAAGGTAAGGGGAAGCAACTCTGTAGATATGTATGGATACATTCTTCTAAGTTTTCTCCCATATGCTGGATATATGCCTTGCACACAATATGAGTCTAGCATGCGGCGGTAACGTGTATATCTATGTATTCTATTTGATTGGCAATGATAAAATAATTTAAAAATAATGTACCGGTAGTACCTTACCATATACTTCTATGCAAAAGAAGAGAAAGCTGGAAAATGTATTGTACTAGGTCTGTGTCTAGTGTATAACCTTTCACAAAAATAATGGAGCAATCCAGTTTTATCTATGCCCAGTCCATCTCTAGCTAAGCTCCACCCACGCTTCATCCATGTTGGAATAAAGAGATCCCAGAACTCCCAGATTATCAATTTCCAAAAAACTATACAGGTAAACTGTTGAATATTTTGAAACTAATTTGACTAGGCACTGTTGCTGCCATACAGCGCCCAGGCAAATTAGTTTTAAAATATTCAACAGAATGTTTATTAAATAGTAAAGACACACAATTCATACAACAATGCTTAGTCCATCATCAATTAAGCATTTGTCAGAGTTGATTATGATGTCATATGATAGATAGATAAACTGGAAAATTCCATTGACATCTCTGAATTTAGAGCTACATGTAAGAGGTTGCGTATATGATGGATACACACATGCGCATAGACATGAACATACAGAGATACACAGGTACATATACACACATGCTTGCCTGTACACCCACCAACCCACACACCCACACGCACTAGTAATGAACTATGACAGCGATAGAATAGAATATATGTAAATTGGAGCATGTGTTGATCATCTCATGATCTGTCTGTCACTTGGATGCAACACCAACTTAATAAAATGTCAGTTCATGCTTTTAGATACTACATTATTTGGTCACTATTTGCACTTAGATATGCACAAATACACAAAAACACACCCATGCATGCACACATGCGCATATGTGCGCGCGCACACACACACACGCACGCACACACGCACACACACACACACGCAGGGACACATGCACCCGCAAGCACACACATAGGGCCACATACATACACACAGAGGCACACAGAGGCACACACACACACACACGCACACACACATCAGTGCCAATTAATTATAGATTAATCCATTAACCCTTAAATTCGTTCAATTTTCTTGAAGAAAATATCAATTTTAAAAACAAGAAACTTTTTTAGATTTACCACTGGAATGGTGCCTCGGCTATCAAATGCCAGTCATTGCGGTGGTAAATTTTCAAAAAAGTCTTCTGTTGGTCTGCATGTGGCCATTTTCTAAGACCACTGCGGAAGCCATTTTTGGCCCGCCTGAGTGTTAAAGGTCACGATTTGGCAAGAAAATTTTGACTTTCTGATCGAATATTCATTTACAGATTAAAAGACGTTAAATTTATCACTGGAATGACTGATTGTACCAGACATTCCAGCAGTAGAATTTTAAAAAATGGTCTTATCTTTGCCTGTAAATGGCCATTCCTCAAATCCACCGCAAAGGCTGGTTTTGGCCGGCTTGACCAGTAAAGGGTTAATGCTTTAACACTCATATCAGCCAAAAATGCCTTCTGCAGTGGTCTTGAGAAATGTTCATTTGCAGACCAAGAAGACAATTTTTGAAAATTTACAGCTAGAATGCCTGGCTCATTAACCGGCCCAGTCATTCCAGTTGTAAATTTTCAAAAATAGTCTTATCTTGGTCTGCAAATTCACATTTTCTTTGAGAAAATAGAAATTTTCTTAAAAAAGTTTAAGACTTAAAGGGTTAAGATTGGATATTTTAACAAGGAAATTCAATTTAAGACAAGAAATAGAATGCTCAGTCGATGGTATGCCATTCACAGTCACAAGCTTTCACCAAAGTTGAACTTTTTACACTGTTTTGGAAGTGGTAGCATAAAGGAGAGAATTTTTACGGTATTTGATCCAACACAAATGTAAACTCACAATCCACAGTCATATAGTTCGTCTAAAACATGTGATATTTTGACCACTGTGTTAAAGAAGTACTATCTCGACACCGCACCACAAATACATGTGAAATGAAACGAAGAAACTTACGAAGGAAGTACACGCACACACACGCACACACACACACACACACACACACACACACACACACACACACACACACACAGACAGATGCGCAAATACACTGATGTGACCACATATGGTTGGATGCATGCATACATGAATACAGATACAAGAACTCATTCAAGTTGTACATACATTCATAATTCAGGCAGTCAAACCAGCTACTCATTTGAAGAAAAATATGCTACAATGCGACGAATGAAAGTATATATGTACATAGCATAGGTCAATGGTTAACTGATGGGTGAAAACTACTTACCATGTTTTCTTATATTATCTAAACCTTGCACTGTATCAAAATCTCTCCTTATAGTAGACAGATTTAAAACCACAAATTAAGAATATGTAATCCGTAGGTGCACGCATAACTAAAATAAGATCCAGTTTACACATACTGTAATCCTAACTTTCCGGCAATCAGGTTCAGGAAGAGTCCAGTGTTAATAAGAAGAAAATCGTGACAGCATCTGTCCTCGCTCCTCGTACAAGTGTTAGTGGGATGTTATATCCAAATGAGATTTGGTGCTAATGGGAAGGTTTATATCACTGGTCATTTCATCGCCACACCAGAGCAACGTACACAGAGAAAGTGCTGCGCATGTGTGCTGGCATTGCAATACCATTATTCTATGGAGTTCTGAACAGGAAATTGTTATAAAGGGATGTTTGTCGCCACTCGGCTCAGCTTACACAGGCTCATGGTATCATCTTCCCCTGTCAGCCCGATGAATAGCGGATATGAACAGTGCTGCCCTCTCATGGATGTGGTGGACACAGAACGAAGGTTTGGCAAGCCAAACTCAAACGCCAGCCCTGGTTAATGATACAAGAGTAAAAATTGTGTGCATGTAACAATACATACAGAGAACAAAATGCCTAACTGCAAATTACGCGAACGCGTGTATTAGTGCCCGAATTTACCACGCATGCGCGTACTTTGCTTTATTAAGGGGACTGACCAAAATAAATACATTAGCTATTAGCGACTGCTTACCTGTGGTCTAACAGTCTTACCTTTCTTGACAGAGTTCGCGTTCATGCCAGTCTAGCGTGTTACGGGGATGGAAGTTCTGACAGTACTGGCATTTTGCGGGCAGCTCAGAGATGGCTTTTTCCACGGCCAGATTACGACAACACTGAGTCTTATTGATCTCACAGCGACAGTTTGGACAGGTAGCTGTCTCATTCTTCAAACGTGCATCTGCCAGCAAGTGATTAAAACAGGCTGCGCACATAAGGTGCCCATTGATGCACTGAAACAATAGTAGCATAGATTATTAACCCTTTAACCCTCGAATTTGTTCAAGAAAAAAATATCCCTTTTCCAGCAGACCAAGAGAAGACTTTTTTGGAAAATTTACCAATGGAATGACTGGGTTATCGAGCCAGTCATTCCAATTGTAAATTTTCAAAAATAGCCTTCTCTTGGTCCGCAAATGGACATTTCTCAAGACCACTGCAGAAACCGTTTTTGGCTGATATAAGTGTTATCATTCAACTTGGCTCAGAAAATATAAAATTTATCATAGAATATATGTGCATTTGTAAGCCAAGAGAAGATTATTTCTGAAAATATACCAGTCGAACGACTGGCTTGGACTGTAACGATTAACATGTTGACATCAAAGAAACATATATTAATGCTAGCGCAGGATTTTAGTTAAAATCTTTAAAATCTGATTTATCACTTTTCACGATTTAACGATATTTTCAGTTTCATAGCATAGAAAATCATGATATTATATTGTATCGTGATATATCGGAATATCAACCAATCATACACCCCTACTCAAGACCACAGCGAAAGCAGTTTTTGACTGGCTTGAGTGTCAGAGTTAATTAAGCACCAGAGATCATTATTTAAATAAGTAACTACTTCAACATATTATTAGTGTGAAATACTTACTTATCCCAGTTACTGATGAAATCTGCATTACCTCAAATAACCCATACAGGAAAGATATTTAAAGCACAATCTAACTAAGCTATTTGACTTAAAAGACAGCAACAACTTCCAAGCAAATTTATTTCAGAATATTTCTTATAAATCATTATTATATTGTAATAAAGATATTGTTGTACATAGGCTGTTATGCTGATGAGTTCAATCATGGTGGGGGTAGTACTTGACACCAGTAGTATGCGGTAGTGAGTGGTACCAGTTGTTGACTAATTAATGCTACCAGTAGAGGGCTAGTACATGGTAACAGCAGGGCAGTGTACCAGTGATATGGAAGAGTGGTGTGATCTAACACATATATATCTCTTCCATCTGTCGCAGAAGAGAATTATATGCAATTGATATATTAGAGAAAAAGATTGAAATAATATTTGCCTAGGATGACTGAGATTTCCATTACTCAAGGGAGACAAATTTTGTTTACATCTCTAGCATAAAGAGAGTTACTTCCCTTAATAAAGCAAAATATAATCCAAGGGGAACAATTTTTTATTATATATTATATATGTTCTAAAGTTACTTCCCTGTATATAGGACAGAATAAAATACATAGAAAATTTAAATATACCTGCTGTTGCATAATACTATTTTACATTTATACCAGACCATTTCCAAGTTTACTTTTAGCAATCTTTAAATGCATTATATGTTATCATCACTTAGTGACTACCTCCAAGAGGAACAAAACGTGTCTAAATTAGTAGTTGAGAAGTTTTTAAGGTTATTTACATTTTATTTGCAACCTGCATTAATTTCAATTCTACATACTTTTTCCAAACACAGATTGAAAACTTTTTATTGGGGATTTCATAAAACCATTACAACCATGAGCGAGTTCTCAATTGAGTAAACTTTCATGGTACCTACATGGTTATAGCCAATCAAATTTCAGTTACCATAGACACTTGTGGAATTTTTTATTCTATGGAAAGTTTTATGGAACTTACCCTTGGGAAAAGGGTTTCTTAAATTCCATATTGGCTGTTATGACAAATGTATTGTTCCACTATTAAAGGGAAACATTTCATGATCACTTAATGATACATGATCACCTAATGAGGATAAACAAAGAACGGGATACCTTCCTTAGATAAAGCAAAAAATATAATTCAAGGGGAACAATTGCTGATTATATTGCAAGTATATGCATGATAAAATATTGATTCCTATCTTCAAACCCAATCAAGGGAGACAATTCTGGACTTCATAACATACATTTTAATTATATAAAGTCTAATCAAGAGTCAAAAATCTATTAACTCAAATAATCCATACAGGAAAGATTTCAAATATTTAAGACAATTTACCTTAAATAAAATATCCCGCCACCAGAATATCACCTTAGACCTTCGAACACAAAAGAAATGTAGGGTGTGTGAAAATCGCAAGCTTATTACTAATTATTCTTTTGATTATTGTATTGAGTTGACTCATTCATAAACCTGTATACGTTATCATTATTATGAATGGTGATGCTGTTGTCTTTGTCAAAATGGATAATAGTGCGTCTCTGGCATTCATATTAAAGTCATGGTGTAATGACCCTGAGTTGGTGAAATGAAGGCCATTACTGGCAATCAATTAGTGTGCATGTGCGTGTGTGCGTGCATGCGTGAGAGAGAGGATCTTAACATAATATTTCATCAAAGCTGACTGGTTTGGTAAATTGGTGTCATTAAAATCAGGATCAGTGAATCTTTTCTTAACCATATAACTCTTGAATGTCTCACCTTCAAGACAAATATACAGAAAAACTTAAAAATTGATTTTTTGAAAGTAATTTGACTGGAACATGTTGATCCAAGTCAACTTACTTTCAACATATTCATCAGTATACTCCTTCCACCAGAAAAGAATGCGTCAATTATGGTTTGTGGAGTTGAAAGGGTTAATTCATATGTCCATAGTATGCTTTCCTGTGGGGAATGTGGAGTTAGGAAATGGCCTGTGCTGCTCCAAGAACCCTCGAATCTGTTCCAAGAACATTTCAATTTTCTTATAGAAAAGTCCATTTGCAGACCAGGAGAAGACTATTTTGGAAATTTACCACTGGAATGACTGGCTCGGCTAAAAAATAGACTTCTCATGGTCTGCAAATGGACATTTCTCATGACAACTGCAGAAGCCATTTTTGGCTGATATGAGTGTTAAAGGGTTAAATAAAATTTTGTTTTCAAAACAGAATCATTTATTATTCGGTTGGATGGTGCAATTTACATTTATATACTAAAAGATTCTTGAT
This sequence comes from Chaetoderma sp. LZ-2023a, assembly GCA_034401795.1. Taxonomy (NCBI): domain Eukaryota; kingdom Metazoa; phylum Mollusca; class Caudofoveata; order Chaetodermatida; family Chaetodermatidae; genus Chaetoderma; species Chaetoderma sp. LZ-2023a. The sequence goes on from CM067367.1 coordinate 93,275,956, forward strand.
ATAGATGGGGGAGGGGGTATACCCTCCACTCCACTCATTGAAATACACATGTCATACATGTAGCACATTTTGAAGGCAGAGAACAGGGTTAAACGGTTGGGAGATTTCTAGGTGGAGATCAACCTCCTGTTCCCCATAAATACTTGCCACTGCATCCCTGTGTTTTGGTGAACACATGTGCTGAAAAGCAGTGGCGATTCTAGGATTCCTTTCAGCGGGGGCAAACTGGACAAGTTCCCCAACATGGGTAAATGCATGGGAAAACCATAAAGAATGTCACCAGTTTGGGTACACATTTTCACCAGTTTGGGTACAAATTTATGGACATAAGTAGCGTTATAAAATTCTTTGAAAATCTGATCTCCTGAGATGCTATTTTTTTGGCACTCAGAGTGTTCCATTTTGGGAAAATTAAACTGGGCAAATTTGCATTTCCCAAATTTGTTCAGATGTGCCAGTTTGATAATGTTGTCAACCCACTAGATACGCCACTACTGAAAATATCAACACTAGTAGATTTCTCGATCGCTGATGCATCATTGCAAATCTCCATGTTCACCGCATTGACCTCTTGGCCCCCACCCCACACATGTGGGTGGAGCCAAATGTACATGTCCTCTTGCCCTCCACAATCATATGGGTAACTCACCAACCAAATTTGGCTAAATTCCATCCAACGATTTCGAAAGAGTTGCATTACAACCAATTTCTTGACCTTTTCAGCACATTCCTAGCCCTTGGGCTTGGGGGTGGAGCCAAACATGCATGCTGTCACGCAATCCAGAATTATATGGGTAACCTCTATACCAAATTTATTTCAATTCTACACAATCGTTTGGGAGGAGATATAGTTATATCACGGACACTTTTTAGGATATTTGGCGTTTGGACCATGCCCCTGACCCCCTTGGGTGGTGGAGCCAAATGCAAATGTCATCACACAATCCACAATTATATGGGTAACCCACATGTACACCAAATTTGGTTGAATTCCACACAAAGGCGTGGCACGAAATAGAGTGACGCCAGTTTTTATGATATTTGAACTTTTGCCTCTGCTCCCTGACCCCTAGGGGAGTGGAGCCAAATCTAAATGTCGCCTTGCAATCAAGCGCAATCATATGGGTAACGCATATATACCAAATATGGTTGAATTCCACCTAATGGTTTCAAAGGAGATAGGGCGATAGGCGAGCTGACGGATGGAGGTAGTTATACTTTCCCCAACATTTTTTCAAAATGTGGGGACCATAATAATAACTAAATTGCTCGGTCGATGACATGTCACCACAAATCCCCAGGTTCACCGCTTTGACATCTTGACCACCCCCACCCTATCCACCCCATGGCATGGAGGGCGGAGTCAAATGTAAATGTCCTTGTACCTCGACAATCACATCCATCGGTAACTCACCTACCAAATGTGATTGAATTCTATCCACTGGTTTCTGGGGAGTTGCATTACAATCAATTTCTAGACCTTTTGACGCCTTCCCAAAGCCTTGGGGACGGAGCCAAATATAAATGTTGTTGCAATTATATGAGTAAGTTATGGTAGTCCACATACTAAATTTGTTTGAATTCCATACAACGGTTTGATGGACAGTTTTTAGGATATTTGACATTTGCCGCAAACCCCTACCCACCCCACCCCCACCACCACACCACCCAATGCAAATATGTCGCCACAAAATCGGTAATTACATGGATATCCGACATACTAAATTTGGTTGAATTCCACTCAATGGTTCGGGAGGACATAGCGTGATGGACGGACTGTCATTAGTTGATGGGAGTGCGCTTCAAAAGAAGTAGAAGCCAACCTCATAGCTGAGAACAAGCAGTATATAGTACTGGCTATGATACTCTTAACTGTTAAGCAATCAGCATGTAGCTGGCAAACTGCCCATAGATTAATGCAGGAATGCCTTACCAGCTGGCTTGAATAACAGTTGATGTATTAACACTTACTGCCAGCATCCATCCCCACCACAGCAGTATAACAGGTCATATGACTGAATAAATAACGAGGCATTAACCCTTAGCACTCTAGTGTCAATATTCTATCTTTTACTGTGTTAATAGCAAAGAAACTGGTGTACATTTTTCAACAATTTTGGTGGAAGATGTTGCTGTCTACGACAGCACCATCTTCCACCAAATTTGTTGACAAATAAACACAATAAGTTCATCTTTTACCTTAATTTGAAATTTTTTAATTTTGACATCAGAGTGGTAAGGGTTAACAGAATGGACATGCTGCTTAATGCATAGATATCAAGCCTGTCAAGCTCTAGTTATATTCAATATGCATGGTGTGTGGAGGTTGGAGGTGGCGGTGTGGTAAGGGTCTGTTAAATCTAAATCTTAATAGGGACATTATATTTACCCCCATGCAAACGTCACAGGAGACCGTGTTAGTGTAAGAGGCTTATTGTAAATCTTATAGCCTGCTCTACAAACCAAGAGCTAGTTTGGTCATAGATTGATATTGCATGTAAATATAGGCATGTTGCAACCTGCACAAATTTTGATAATCGACTAAATTTATGTTTATATTTTTAAAATTAATATACGCTGATCATGATGCATTAATTTGTTTAGATGGATGGGCATAAATAAGAAAGTGGCTTGCTACAATGACTGAGTGGGGAATCTCATTTAAATACCATAGCTACAGTAATTATACGCTATGAACAATAATTATTCAGCTGTCAGATTGACAACTATAACCTTTGAGCTTGACGGCTACGACCCCTGGCACTGTTCCCAGCAGGGCGGAAATAGCAGCTAATGTCAGCGGCATTTGGGTATAGTCTATGATTTAAAAACTTGCGTAAGACGGGATGGAATGTGAAATATTAAACTGTACAAATGCATTACATATGTAGCCAACAGCTTTCAATATGAAATTAAGTAACTTTAGCGCAAGGCCAACTGTGACTGTCACGCATGAACAAATGTAATCACGTTCACGTCACAAATGTCAAAAACTGACCTGGAAACAAGTTTTCGGAAGATCCAAACAAACAGCGCAGCAAAGAATTCCCGTCAGCCGATCTTCCAATTTACTTTTGCTTTGACTCAGCGGCAGTTCGACCTTTAATCGCTTCTTTTCTGGTTCAAATTCACTGTCTCGTTCTTCTGTTTTAAGCGATAAACTTTGCAGGTTTTCAAGCCCACTCCCTGCTATCTCGGCCATTTTGTTTGTTTATTATTTTCTCTTCACGTGATAGATCTATTTATAGCCCTCGCGAATGACAGATGACGTAAAGCCTATCCAATCAAAATTCAGCACGCTTTGTGACGTCAACACAATGCAATGCGTGGCTTCCAACCGCTCAATAGAATTCGGTCTTCAGCCAACATCCCACAATTCAATGCGCTTACTACTGTTTGACGTTAACCGGATCACTGTTCCTGAGACAGGTTCCGGTTTAACGTTAAACAGTAGTAAGCACAAGGCATTGTGAGATGTTGGCTGGAGACCGAATTAGATACTACGCATAAAAATCAATGTATTTGATCGATTTGCAGATTAAACTCAATTACTATATAGATTAAATACAATTACTATGGATTAAATTAATACATTATAAGTTTATTTTATAATTAAATTAAATTAAGTTTAGACAAATTTATCATTAAAAATTAAATTTAATTAAATTAAATTAACCATTTAACCAGTTAAACCGTATCCATCAATCATATATAGGCCCCTATAATGACGTCTTGATAAACTACGTGACATGTAGGACGTCATAATCGATGACGCCATGGATGGCCATCATGAATGACGTAGATATAAGTTCGTCACGAACGCATTTTCCAGTTTGGCTATGCCCCGCGTATCTCTAGCTAAGCTTCACCCACACTTCGCCCCTATTGGGATGGATCGATCTATCGAATAAAAAATATACTCTATGGAGCCAATGATATATACTCTAACTTTTCGCCCAGTCGAATACATGCAGGCACCGTTATTGGTACCGTAGTCAGTAAGCGTCCAGATTTTAACAATTCTTACTGGCGTAATCAGAGATGAAAGTTATATAGGCATACCTTATATTGATGATGCTTATAAAGAAATTAAAAGTCGTGAGCTGTATTTTGTGTCAAACTTTCACAAAAACGCATACATGTATACTTGCCACACATTTTTCTAAAAAAGTATTACATACAATTAATAGGTGTACCGACACATATCCTTGACCCCACCTCATAAAACCGATATACTGTTAAACCGGTTTGAAAATTGACATCGTCACCGCGGTTTGACATTCTGTTCAAAAGCCGGCAAACTGTGATAATCGGCGATTTTAATATTCATTAATTCCTGCGATATGCAAACCGAAGAAATTTCAATAATTGAATCTGAGCTGATGTCCAGTTTGGTAATTGACTTCAGTTTCGTCTATTCTGAAAAATTTGCGCGGTGACGTCATACTGTGAAATTTATGGTGTACTGTCAATTCATGACTTTAAGCGAAATTCTAACAGTGATCGATTTTGTGAAAAATTTTCATATTGTAAATTCATAAAATATGATAAAACTATGATTTTTGCCGACTTTATTTAAATCCAATTCTCGTTTGAGATCCCATATAGCATTGCAATGGAATACATATCAACAAACTTTCCAATTTCCCCCAGGACCGTCACAGATAGCTCTAAGATCTGTCAAACGAAATAGATGTGGGTGGGGGTGCTGTCCTCAGTCTTAGAAATGGAAAGTAAATTTCCCTAGCCAACAAGTAAGTAATCAGACAACTTCAAGGCGGAAGCCTATAGGTTCTCAAAACCAAGGCTGAAAGCCTGAAACTGTGGTAGAAAATCAAGATCAAACAGCATCACAAATTGTAATCTTTGTAATGCTCTCTCAGTAACAGCATCCCTCAAATACCACAGCAATACAGACCTGAATGATCAATAAAAATCACTTCCAAGTCTGCCACCATATTCAGTAACATATAGTTATTCAATGGATTTCATTCCACCGTAACGTCCCACTCAATGAATAAGCCAATAGACTTGCCAAAGATGGACCGTGTCTACCTCAAACTGATGCCGCTATCGCATACGAGGAGGCTAAGACCATCTTTAAGAGTACGTACACAGAAACATGGGCACCGGAAGCACGAGCTGCTCCCGTTGCCTTTTGGCAGGGGTGGGGGTGGGGGCGTGGGCAGCTGTGCCCTTTACCCTTTCTCTGCAAAAAATGATTAAGCTTTACTTTAGAACTTTAAACAAGAGTTTTAGAATATTCAGAGCAGACTGAGCAACTGTATTAAAGTTCGGTTGTTTTGGCATTAACATGAGTCCATAAAGTAATATGGAACTGCTTCTAGGCCGAATCAAATCACCAATGAAAACGCTATTTATGTGGTGGCTTTTTCTGTAAACGTTTCATGTACCTTTGCAAGTAAAGGTAAGATACATAATCATAGGCTATTTGAGTTTGTAAAGTGATACTGGTCCACACTCCGTTAATGGCTTGTTTAGTGGTTAGAACAGAATATATGTGTGATGATGGGCGGCTTGGTGCAGCAATGTGAAACTACTAAGGGATTTTAGAATTAACAGCAACTCTCAAACTCACATTTTAAATTGACGTGTGAAGCAGGCTTGGGTCCAAGTGCAGGGTATTGCATTTAAATGCAAATGCAAATGTTTGTAAATGATTCAAATGCAAATGCAAGTGCAAATGCAGCCTATCGCCATTGCATTTAAATGCAAATGCAAATGTTTGCAACTTACTCAAACGCAAGTGCAAACGCAAATGCAAATGCATTTGCAAATGCACTTGAATATTTGAGCACACGTCTGGTACTGAAATTCTGAGTATGCATCTGCCACCTATGTATCTGCTGGTAGTGACTATTTTTTGTAAAACTTTTTGCAGACCAAGAGAAGACTATTGTTGAAATTTTCTCACTGGAATGTCTGTCTCGCTTATTGAACCAGCCATCCCAGTGTAAATTTTCTAAAATAGTGTTTTCTTTATCTGCACATGGAACTTTACTATGAAAAAAATAATACTCATTTCACCATTAACACTTTAACCCTCTAATTTGTTTTAAAAAATTCAATTTTCTCAACGAAAATGACTATTTGCAGACCGAGAGAAGACCATTTTTGAAAATGGACCATTGGAATGAGTCATTCTAGTGGTAAATTTTCAAAAATATTCTTCCCTTGGTCAGCAAATGGACATTTCTTGAGACCACTGCAGAAGCCGTTTTGGCTGATATGAGGGTTAAAGGCTTAAGGGGTAACCATTAAAGCATTGAATTGTCAGATTCCTAAATATTATGTTGACTATTTTGAAAGGTAATTTCATTGATAGACATTCCACCCTATGGAAGCAACATGTGACAATCAAATTACTTTGAAAATGATTATAAAATATTATATTCAATATTTTGAAAGGACTTTTATTGATAGCTGCTACTGCGCCTATGGCAGCAACTGTTTCCAGTCAAAATACACTCAAACTAGTTATCAACGTATGCAATATCTGTATGAATTTAACAAATATTCTGTTGAATATTTTGAAGATAATTCGACTGGCGGCTGTGGGTCAAGGTTTCCAATCAAATATCTTTCAAAATGTTCAGCGGGTTATCCAAGACCTGAACTAAGATTCTGGGACTTCTAGATTAAAATGTTTAAATGTTAATTTTGTCTGAGATCATCTTAGTCACACATGGCTGACTACGCGATTATACTCAGACCTAAGACAGGCGCTCCTAATCACAATGGGCGAACAGCCAATTAACTCATGTCAACAGAATTTATCAGCAACTATTATTTATTGATCTTGGTAAATGTCTATTTGCATTCTAAGAAGATAATCTTTGAAATTTTACCACTGGAATGACTGACTCGATTACCAAGCCAGTCATTTCAGTCATAAATTTTCGAAAATTGTATTCTCTTAAAATGCAAACGAACATTCACATAGCCAATCTTAACAACTAATGGATTAAGAGATTTCTGAATGAATGGAGTTAACAACACACTACCCTATTCATAGATTGGGCAACCAGAGATATATTACTAAGCTCATGCTAATTGCTTTGAAAGGATCTTGACAAAGAATATAGAGTTCTAGTTGAGTAGATTGTACTGTAGTCAAAAGGGCTTGAGTGACCACCTGTATTTTGGGGCTAAAAGATTGCGGTTCTTTAACACAGATGCTCATATGAATATTATTAATTTTCCTGAAAATCAACGTATTGACTAAAGCAGCAACAGCGTTTAGTCCAATTGTTTCATTAACATTTGGGTTCCCAAACCGGCCAAAACCAGTCTATACAAATGCCCATTTCCAGGAAAAGAGAAGCCAATCACGGAGGCAATTATTTCAGTGGTCTTGCGTGTATGTGTTAAAGAGCCAACGCATTGGACAAGAGAATGGAAGCACCCATTCCTTACTATTTATAAGGTGATCATATTTATTATGCACTAGAGACACGTCGCTGTAGCTTATCTCAGAAACAAAGCAACTTCAATTTGTTGGCTTGCTAAGATCTCAACTGACTTATGTCAAACCAATTTCAAAATATACATGATTTTGCATATTTACGTATATTGATTGATAAGAAATTCAACGTGAAATGGGTTAATAATTCATAGAGAATTACATTAATAATTTCTAGCAACAGAAATGCCATTTTTATGATTCAACAAATAATTTGATTGGATGCTGTGGCTGCTATTTCCAACAGCAGCAAGTTTCAATCAATTTTGAAAGAAATGCAAAATGATAAAAAAGTAGGGCTTTTGAAAAAAATCAAATGTATTTGAAAACTCAAAATGCAAATGCAACTGTTTTCATACAAATGCAAATACATGAGATTCAAATGCAAGTGCAAATGCAAATGCATTTGCACTTGTACCCAAGCCTGGTGTGATGCAGATGCAACGGTAGAAATAATGTGTATACACATGCTCCAAGTGTAATGTCGGTGGGAGTATTTTAGGAATGTGCCTATGATTTGTTGTCCCCCCCCTCCCCACACATACATATATAGAATGGGAAGAGGGTGTGGCTGGGGCCTCCATCGAAAGAATGTACAAATTAGAAGCCATCTCCTATATCTCCTACATCTCTAAGTAATAAATATCATCCTGTTGGATTTTTTAATATTGTGCTATTTATATGAGTATGGGCCCCCACCCACCCACCCCAAACTTACCAACTCGTACGGTCGTGATATGTCAAGCCGTTTGAGTTCTAACCATAAAATATGATGCCACCATCCATACGTAAACAAAATCAGACATTTGAAGGCCTCCTTTGAATAGTCCAGGCTAAATCTAGGCGTACCTCTGACACCCACACTGCCAATATGGCTAAGTAAGAGGCTGCGAAATCATCCTTGTTCACATTTTCAACATGATTGGTAGATTTGTCCAGGATAATTCAACGGTTAAACGAAGGTTCTTACCTGAAGGTTGACTGGAATTCTACTCAGCTGCCACCGGAAGCAGGAATTACATGAGATGTGTGTGATCTCCAAATGAACCAGTCTTGAAAGCCAGTTGAGTGCATCCACAAACAACACTTGTTGGGAGGGATTAATTTACCCATAAGGGTTGGGATGCAATTCCTGCTTCCGGTGGCAGCTGAGTAGAATTCCGGTCAACCTTCAGGTAAGAACCTTCGTTTAACCATTGAATTCTACTCAACTGCCACCCTGTCAGCAAGGAATTCCATGAGATTTCAAAGTTATGGATGCTTTTAACAATCTACACTGATAGTCCAACTATCCTTATCTGAACACACTGTCTAGGAAAGATGTTCAACACCTACTGTTGTAGTCTACTATTCACAAATTTGTTATTAATCGCCCAACAACGAGTTCACAAATTGATCTTCGTTTGTCGAGTCTAGCGACTTATTATAATATTTGGCAAATATCTACTCATTTGTCCATCCCGCTTTCTCTGATATACAAGAAATTCCAACACCTTCCCTATGAGCTGTAGAAACTGCTGCAGATCGAGTACTGTGTGCCTTAAATATATTAACATTAATTCCTGCACGTTTCTTTGTAGTGTTAATCCATCTAGAAATGGTGTCTCTGCTGACTGCCTTATGTGGTTTCACTGTACTGACAAACAATTTACTAGATTGTCGCAAAGTACTAGTTCTATCGAGATATACTGATAAATGGTTATAAATACAAAGTTTTCATCCTCTTTATACACTGGCAATTCAATTTTTAATACATCATTTCCTATTCTGGACTGCTTAAAGTTACCATATAAGAAAAACACATATTTATCCCGTGTCACTGTCATAAATTATGTATCTAACAGATGGATTGATTGACCTCTTTGCGCGGACACTAAGGATAGTAGCATTACTGTATGCAATGTTAAATCATAAAGTGATAATGATTCTGTTGGCTCCTGCTTTCTTAAGATTTCGAATACATCCGTAACATTCCATATGTAACTATACCTTGGTCGTGACGGCCTCTGAATTGCTATACCTTTCATAAATCTAGTCACTAATGGATGTGAACCTATGTGTTCTGAAGACAAAATACCGAGAAACGATAACAGGGCACTCCTTGCCGTGTTAACTGCACCTTAAGCTAAACCAGTTTCAAATAAAGACGTCAAATATCCGAGAGTATGTGTCAAATCCTTAGTAAATATGTTTATATTTTGTTTCTTACAAAATGTAATCCATCTACGAATATAAGTTAAATATTGTTTTTTGGTGGAATCTCTCCACGACGAAAAAATAATTGATACAGTTTTGTCTGAAAATCCCTTAGTTACTAGCATGTTCCGCAAACATAACATGCCATCAATTGGAGTTTTTGACCCAGAGGATGAACACATTCCCTTTGAGGGAGATAAATTAAATTGTCCTCCAACTTCAGGTGAAGTGGTTGAGCCAATAACATCTTCATCAGCAGTGGATACCAAGGATGTCTTGGCCAGTTTGGTACTATCACACTACCTATCGCTCTTTCAAAGTCGATTTTCCTTAATACCGACTGAAAATACTAAATGGAGGAAAGGCATAAAAGACAAGATTAGACCAATCTATTGTAAATGCATCTACACAAAAAACATTCTGGGTCTGGGAACCAAGATACATATGGTTTTACTTGAAAGTTTAGTCGCGATGCAAATAAGTCAATACTTGGTACAGGCAAATTGAGAAACAATATTTCTAAATACATTTTCATTAAGTTTTCCACTCAGATTTTTCATCGAAGATTCTTGATTTAAAGCCTGCTAATGTGTTTAGTTGACCAGGCAGGTGAGCCGCCATAAGCCAAATCTTTCTTTCTTTGCACCAAAGCCAAATTTCTTTAGCTATGACCTTACAAATCTTAGACTGAGAGCCACCCATATGAGCAATATAAGCTACAGCTGTGGTGTTGTCCATTTGAATTTTAATATGTGTATCGCAAATGTTGGCACAAAATAATTTAAGGCCTAATAAACCTGCTTTGAGTTCAAGGATATTGATATGACATTTTTTTTTTCTAATGACCGTCTGCCCCCTACTAACTGAGTGTCACTTGTGCTGTTAATCTTAGTAAATACTGCAAACCAACCTTCTGATGAAGCATCCGTTGTAAGAATGTAATTTACTTTACCGTGATAAATAAAACGTTTTTCTGAGTGGATATTATCTATCCACCATTCAATCTCTGTCTGGCCTGAGCGAGAAACAGACATGATTTGATCAAAATCACCCCTGCAAAGTCTCAATGCACGAATCTTGTCTGAATCCAGATTTCTATAAAGCAATGGACCATATTGAACGCCTATAAATGATGAGACAAAAATCCCAATGAGTTCTGCTATGGTCCTTAGTTTTTCCGATTGAACGACTTTTTACATTTTCTAACCAAATTAGCACACTTTATAGATGTTAAACTGAGAGACCTATCTTCAGAATCTAATACGAAGCCTAAGTGTTCCAATTTCTTAGATGGTATTGCTACAGATTTCTCATAATATATGAAAAACCCTAAAGATTTCAATAACTGTTCTGTTTCTACGAGATTGGCCAGACAGGACTCGTATGACTGAGCCATAAGAAAAATGTCATCTAAGTAGCCACAAGAAATGTGATTTTTCTTCCTCAAATGTACATACACAGGTTTCAAGAGTTTTGTAAATATACGAGGAGCACAACACAGACCGTTTGGCAAGACAGTGTACTGAAAAACCTTATTACTCTATTCGAACCGAAGGAACTTCTGATAAGCCTGCGCAATAGCAACTGAATAATAAGCATTTGACAGATCCAAAGATGCCATGAAACAGTTAGGTCTGATAAGATTAATCACAGATTCGACCGTATCCATTTTAGAATGATGATATGCTATAAAATCATTAAGCTTAACCAGATTAAGTATTAATCGATGTGACCCATCCTTTTGCTCCCTGCCAAACACATTAGATAAAAATTCTGGTGAATGAAAAGTCTCGTCTATTATTCCTTGGCTTAAACATAATTCTATCTGTTTATCTACAATGCGATGATCCCTATCTAAGAAATTTAGAGGGCCCTGTTTAAAATACTGACTTGGAGATGAGACAAAGTCTATTGAGCAGCCAGATACTGTTTTTAGAATAAACTTAGCTGATGATAGCTTTTTCCATACATTTAATTTCTTTTTAATTGCACTTGCCTTAAAATTTGTGCTATTCCTGATATATTTTTGCTCTCCTCTGAAATTGGCTCGTCTTCTGATAGGAATCCCTCTTTGAGTTGTTTCCCTTGAAGTTGAAATTCTGTCCTCGTTCTAAAAAAGACTCTTGATTTATTTATTCCCTTGTTTCTCTGGTATGGATGTGTCCTATAATTGCCACGAGTATACTTTTTATTGTGCCACCCTGTAGATGTGCTGGCCAATCTATTTCCCATTCTGTTTGTCTCACTGATATCCTTGGTACGAGTCATTAAATCATCACCATACATCCACTTGTTGTTTATGACATCGCTGTTACACAATCCCTTAAAAGCCAAGTTAAGGTCATGTTTATGTGCCTCTTTTCTCACAGTATTTAGTTCCTGATTGACATTGCTCATTAGGGCTAGGCTATCAACTAACCCAGTTAACATAACTGACATCTTATCCAGCAGTAAACTTTCAGATGCCCTGGCAGCCTTTACAAGCGAATCTGAGCACTTAGTAACAGCGACCATGGATGCAATGAGTGACTTCTGCAAATTATGCATTCTTGAGTCTTTGGCTCGAGTTAAAGGTGATAACTTATGCCAAATTTCAGGGTTAACTCTAGTGACAAGCAATGAAGCACAGTTTCCTGGGCGTGTATAATTTGTAATTTTATCTCTCAGTTTTTCCTCTGGCAACTTCGTATTGTTTAGATTAGTCACAACTCTAGCCAGTTGATCATCAACAATAGTTGACAGTTTTTCTGCTGAATCATACAATTCTTCTAACTTTGTTAAGGTACTTCCACTTGAAGAATCTTCTGACTGTGCTGTTTCAATGTTTTCCGAGCCATTAATATACTCGCTCTCATTGGCATAGTCATCATGCTGAATATTCTCACAGAACATTTACATCTGCTCAGCCAAAGTCTGAACCACAGATTCCAGTCTTATAAAATCTGACTGTTTAACCACATCAGTGTCAGAGGACTTACTGCTGGATGTTCGATCCATAGATACAGTCTGAGGGGTTTTCTGTTCCTTGTGTTAGCCATTCCACCTCTCCTTCTTCTCCTCGACTGTATCACCAGGTAAAAAGTTGCCAATGAAACGGGAACTACCTTCACCAGGCATAAAGCCATGAACGGTGGTATTGTCCTCTGAACTACTATCTGTGTCACCAGGCATGTCACTGCCATGAATTGGGACATTATGTGGCTCTTGATTACCAGATACATCCAATAAATCCAAAACACCAACATTTCCTTTTTGTGACGACATAATATAACTTCGTTCTATTCACAAAAATCATTCACTACCTAACATTTGTTAAATTACTACAACAATATATGGACAGTAAAACTGTTAATAACACTTTCATATTAAACAAAACACTAAGTGCTGGCTATATACAACTCAATGCACAGAGCTGATAACACGACTGCACTCGGTGAAAACTCAACACACACTGATTCATTTGGAGACCGCACACCATCTCATGGAATTCCTTGCTGACAGGGTGGCAGTTTAGTAGAACCTAGTTTTCACAACAAAAACACTTTTCGACTGAATCCTGCTGCTTACAAAAATAATTAGGAACTACGGTCTAATTAAATATCTTCAAAGCAAACTGTGCAGGTCCACTGTGCAGACACATGCACGAATGCACTCACATGCAACGTGTGTATCTGACACAACAACTCGCCCGCCCGCTCGCCCACATTGTGAATTGGTGTAGCACTGGCCCATCCTGATGCTTTGCTCCACCGCACTGCATGTGCATGAAGTACGGGACCACTGGTTAGCTTTGGTTCTCGGGGTTGTGGATCTAGTATCGCGTCTCTCCGGAAAGTAAAAAGACTGGCCTCTAGAGCTGGTGGAACACATATGTTCCAGTGGGGCCGTGCGACCATTGCCGCCGAGATTAAACCACACAGTATCATCCCGACCTTTCATGTCACTGGTATGTCTGTCCATTCTAATTTAGAGTAATGAATAAAATGTTATTAATTAAACAGTCACAATTTTAAAAAACTATACAAACAATATCACACGTTTGACAGTAAATGAGCACAATAATACAAAACACTAAACACACAAAAATCCTGTGTTTTTTCCATGTGGTTTCGCCGAAGGTACCACACAGATCCTTGAATCTGCAGAGGTATCACTGCAAGGGAGCACCACAACGAGGTCACTAGGTAGTTTAATATAAATTAATATACCCCTAACACACACACCAAGAAATATTGTTGTTGTGAGAGGAAAGTGCCTCACGCAGGCCTCCATCACAGGAAAATGCCTTCAAAGCCGAAGCGGAGGAAAAGAATTTGCAAAAGGGCCACTCTTTTGTTCAACAGAAAATGCTAAGTGCTGAAAATCCTAGTGAAGCCATAATTAATGTGATGCACACTGGTTTACGTGAAGACGGAGCGAACGATTTCCTAAGAAATTCCCAGGTCACCATCTTATGTAGTTCCAAAATTATTGCATTAGTAGTTGCCGCTTTATTTATGCGGGCCTTCTGCTACATCCTAACCTACCAATTGGTTGTTAGTAACGAAAACAAGCTTTGGCCGCAAGTGGCAAGGATTCCTACCTAACTTTAGATACAGTTATCCAACAGGCGCAGATGCTCGGCTTCCTGTAAGTCACCCTGCATAGCATCTACCTCCAAAGGATAGCGTGCGTACATGTTATGACGCAAGGCTCCCAAATCAGATAAAAATCTGGTTACCTTGCCCCGAAATTACATATAACATCACTAGGGCAACGGGTACAGTTTACACAAGCAAGTTTCAAATACTGCCATGTCGTTATGATGGGGATAGAGAGATGGATATCCATCACGAGGCTCCTTCCCATGAGGGCGTGGCAGATTCCAAGATCTGACCCAGACACTCCAACGAGTTGGATGGAGATCCGCATCTTGTCCGTCACCGCGTTCTACGGATCTAACATTTGACCTGTCATTAGGGTTAAGTTCCAGAATGCCCAGAATTGCACTGCGGGCCGGTATATAACCTAACTAACTCACATATTAAACTATTGTTTTTGCAGTGCTTCCTACATTGGCAGGGTTATTTAACTAACAAGTATCCGAAGATACGGGGGAGATGTATGTAAAGCAACACTTTAACTATCACCGCTCGGAAACCTCCGATAGTTTCCCAGGGTCGGATCCGGTCAATGTGTCGATAGTGAATCCAGACAATTAGGAAGCCTTGTGGTTGGTAGATAATGGAAACAGACAATAACTCGATATAGATAAGCGGCCCTAAAGTTAACTGGCCAATTTTACACAACCTTGCCGGTGCATGGGGCTACATTACCACAACAAGCGGAAAAGAGGCGTACACTATGTGTCTCTCATGGAGAAATTGTCCCTAACCACTTTAAATCTAGTATCCTATCGAGCTAAATAGCCAGGTTTAGTCGGTAACATGTCAGGCTCGAGCAATTCGAGCATGACCTGCAACCTCAGTGTAAAATTGATGCTGGTGGGAATATAGTGATGCGGATATATGTGTTGCTGTATGGTATCTCCTAACATACTGCGGTCTAGAGTTTCTACAAATAAACAAAACATATTAACTGGATGGCCATTTGCCATATACACAACTAACGAATGCACATGATAAATACGGTTAGAATAAATATATGATTGGAATAAGTATCACAGGTCATTGGAACTAACGGTGCCATTAAATTGAAAGCACCCACAGTAAACAAGGATAATATTCACAGTAAAACAGAAATTATAAGAATGCGGTCTTAAGACCGTTAAGGCACCTAATACTCATCAGTACCATATACGGAAATAACTAAATGTTCAATAATATAGCTACTTGAGTACCTATTGGTCATCGGTATGGAACAGGTTCAAGAGTTACTGAAATTGAGGCGCTAATGTATGGATAGCGCGAGATGGCAGGTTCTCTAAGGCTGGAAAGGTTTCCTCAGGAAGGCATCCGTAAGCTGGCTTCTCCTGGCAGGTCGGATACGGCACATTCTCAGGACAGTGAAATAAAACAGTTCAGGAGATGTCCATTAGATAGTCTCTTAGCTGCTACATAATTTAAACAGTAGGTGTAAAGTTTTCCATCCAGCGACGGTGGTATGAAAGTTTGAAGTGCCCATTAACAGAGAGGGCTAATATATATTATTTATGCCTGTACAACAACTGGTACACAATGTGGGACACGTCGCATAGCTCTTGCAGCGCACCCAGCAAGTCCCACCAGACTGTGGTCAAAAAGTTAATTAATCACACACACGACATGCAGTGCGGAGGAATCACCATCAGCTCTACATTCCATAGAATTACACGTGGGCCCGCACAGCCTTTCTGCGGAATGACTACCCTAGGAATGTCCGGATGTGGAAGTTATTGCTTTAATTATTTTGCTCCCTGATGGCCGAGAACTCCTTACCACCGCGGATGAACTGAAATCTGAATGGCACCCAATGATGCTGGAATCACCGTAGGTTAGCAGTTACACACGTCGATCCCGATGGTCCAGCAGTCCTGTACGGGCTGGCTTCCATGCCGGTGATGCTCCTGGTTCTCGATTTTCCTCTTGTGATGTCAGAGGCAGGTGCCTCAGTCAATCAGCAGCCAAGCATTAACCAATCAGCGTGCATCTAGAGGTGGTGACGTGGCTATCACGTGCACATCACATTCTCTATTCATTTATGCACACACGCGATTACGACGTCAAAAGCAATATTTTGAAAATAATTTAACAGGAGTTTCGCAGATAACTCAGGCATTTCTGGGCCGATTTTAAAATAGTAAAAAAGTTTTGTAATCCTGATCTGTACCAAGAACAACGAGATAATTACAAGTACTTACTTTTATTTAGTTCTATGATTAGCCTAAATAATAGCTAGCATGGGTGCTCTCTTGGATGCGGATAATTATAATTCTGCAGAGAACACCCAAGCACCAACGTACCATAATTACAGATGATATAATATAATATTATATGATAAGTGATCACATAACAGTATATCACAGATAAAACGATGCAAATTACGTATGCATCCAGGGTATATAAAGGGATTCATAATATATATATAATAATGCAGTCCGTTAGAGCGGATCCGCACGGGTAGCTTTCGCTAACCCACAATCCGTCCCGTCATGCTGACACAGGAAGAAAAATAATAAGAAAAATAGTAATAATAATAAATGAAAAAAAACAGCGATCGAAAAGAAGAAGAATAAATGAAAAAGACTAGTTTTCAGGCAGCCCCAGTGTAGCCGAAACTACATAACGGTAATAGGACATATTCGCTACGGTGTGTTGTGTACCTACATTCCACACGACGTGTTTACAACACAGGGATCCGCAGCGATTATTTGTGTGGGATAGAGCTACACAAGAATTGTGTGCAGCTGTGTAAGATGACCGTAGTCAGCCTAGGGACGAGGTTTCAATTTTAAAAACATACATAATAATAAGAAAAGTATTTCAAAAATAATAATAATAAAGTTCCACTTTCCGCACACCTATTCATAAATCCTGCTGCAACCTCGACAATAATGTCCACAAACATTGGCTGAATAATTGCCCCAGCGAGTCTGGGTACTCCGACTCATGCGGGACGGACGTGGCGTGTGGTCCACTGCTGCCAATGTATCACTATTAAAGCTACCCAGGTCTGTAATACTGAAGCTGGAGGAAGGTGCGGACGTATCCATTGACGCGCTAGTGGTGGTGGTGATGGCGACGGGTGTGGTTCTGACTGGCGGTGGTGTAGAGACAGCTGACATCACTATGGCAGTGGAAATGGTGGTGGTGATGTTGGCGATTAGTTGGCTGAGAGCCATGAACAGAATGAGTGGTCGCGGTGCTGTTGCTGATGAAGATGCTGCGCTGGCAGAAAGTTTTCTAATTTTCACAGCCTTAAGTAACTTGTTGGCGGTCGTCCTAGGAATTGCACGGATTTCTGATGAATGGGAGAATCTCTTCTTTCCGGCATAGGGACGATCTGGCGTGGTCACTTTTCAAATGGCGGGATCTGCGGGAGTGCTGGTGCGCGGTGGTGCTTGTGTGCTGCTCTGTGATGTGGTGATGATGGCAGATGCTTCCATGAAGCGGATCGCCTCATCTATAATCAAACTGCACGGAGATATTGAACAGTCGGAAATGTCCTGTAAACCAGGTTTGGGCACAGTTACCGGTGTCAAAATTACTACTGAAATTGGCTGGCCAATCATGGATGCTGATGTTGTGGTGATGGGTGATGCTATCAGGGGCGTTACTGCAGGTGCTGCCGGTGCGGAAACTGCAGGCGATGTAAGAACCAGTACTGCAGGTGCTGCCAGTGCTGTTCGTGCTGGTGCTGCCAATGTCGTGGTGACTGGTGCGGTGATGCTGATGTGCGGTGGCTGTGTTGTGGATGCAGACGGTCTTACGTAATGTGGAAAGTCAGGTTGTCGACATTTGGTACATTTTGTCTTTGCCATTCTTCCCGTGGGGAGCACTATAATGGGAAGTCTCATTTCAAAACGGGGAGTAAGAACTTCTACATCTTCACCTTGTTCACTGGGATTTAACGTTACCACGAGCACACACTGTTTCTCATTTAGCGTGTGTGTCACACCGTACCATGTGGCTGAATACAGGTATTTACAGTCTGCACAAAAGGCTCATTGTAGAAGATGATCACGATTAACATGAATGGTCAAGTCCGAAATTCTAGAGAAGACACGCTTACAGGGCTGTCCGTTAAGCTGTAAAGCAGTACATGGATGCTTCTTCCCGGGATGAGCTGGTGGTGATTCCTCCAAGGTGTCGGACAAGGCGAGATCCTCTGCTCTTGATATCTTATTTCCGCATAGTTGGAAATGTGCGGAACCACTTAACCTATCCTAAATAGCCTATCTCTTCATACATTTCCTGACCAAATATAATAGCAATAAATTAATAATAAGAAAAACAGCAGAATTTAGTTTGTGACACGAAAGTAGCCTAATGCTTGATCTTCCTCTGGGTCGAGTTTTGACGGGAAGACAAAGTTTCAGTGTGCGCTTTCCTCCTTTTATACCGTTTGGTGACGTCACAGGAGGGCGGATGACCACACCCGAAAATTTTAGGGTGAGCCGGTCACGTCCTATATGGAAAGTTTTATTTTTAATGTTCCAGGAGTTGGATGATATATTCTTTCCGTAGAAGAAAAGTAATTATAAATATAAAAAGAAGGATAGTCACTTTTGTCCCCACTCGGCGGGAAATCAAGTCTCCGATCAACGTTAAAATCAGGAACTAGTTATTCCCATGGAAGCTCACCTTTGTATTAGTGTGAAGCGGTTTTTCGAGTTGGATGCTTATAAACTCGCCTGTTCAGATTTCAAGCTGGAATGCCCAATGGGGTGTGGGAGAGTGAGATGACGTCAGCGGCCTTGGCCCCGACTCATCACCTCTCGCCTCTTCCATCACGCTGTGGTAGATAGCGTTGGGCAGTTCTTTTGTTTAAAGACTTTGATCCAATTTACTGGAAATGAAAAGTGTCGATAACGTGGTTCTTGTTTTGAAAGCATGTGATTGATCGGAAACCTAGGCAATATTTATGCAATGGCGGATTATTGATGCTGCTACAAATTCGTAGCTGATGTAAAAAATGGAATATATATATATGTTTTTAATTCTGTTCCTCAGAACAGCGTCCCTGTATACGTATATGTGCGCGATCTCATACATGCGTCGCATTTTTGTCTGTAGTAGGTATGCTCCAGCCCGTGTTGATCTTGTGGCTGGAATATGTAGGTAAGAGAATATTTGAAATTCTCCATGATGTCATACTGTCGAAGTTTTGATGCTGCTTCCTCAGTCTGTGCGCTACTAATTTGTATACTGGTAGAACAGTCGTGTTCTTAATCAAAATTAGGACAGTAAAGCCGTATGTAATTTATAGTTTGGTTTAAACAGCTCCATGTCTTGCGGAAACCAAGTCTACTGGTCCCGCCAAGCTGGACTGTGTTTTCCGGGTAGGTGGACTGCCATGCATCCTCCTCTGCAGGTAGAACTAGTCCTATCCCTACCTAGACCAAACTTATCTATGATCACAATACAGCTGTGAAAATGCGTGCACACAGTTTTACAAATACAATGCCATCGTATGGAGATTGTGAATACAGCCATCCTGAGTGTCTATGTCTCTGTCATGTTGATGTATTTCATTGATAAACGTGGCTGCTTATTTGTGAATGATTCTTGCACTGTTGTGAAGTGTGACGTTTTTATTGCAGGCAAAGGGTGGAGGGGGCAGGGGTAGCTGTGGTGCGGTGTCAACTTTATCGGACATGATGTGTTTCACTCTGTAATGGCCGAGCCCGGGGGTGGGACAGTGTTACTTTAGAGCGCGGATGACCAAGAAGCGTGCCGTCGTAACTTGAATCAATCCATTATCGAATTCACGTTCGGTAGAAAAATCCCACTTGTTACAGACGACAGACTACGGGCATCTTGCTCTCTTAATAATATTTACTGTTATTACGTGTGAATGACATGTAATACTTTAGTTGTTTCCATACGACGATTCCGGGGGTGGGAGGGGTGGAGTGGGAGAATTCCCCGTAGCGCGTACTGCAGATGGCTGCGGTGTTGTTCCTTCTTTCCATATGATCAGTTTTCCGTAAACTGGATAAGAAGGTGTTTGCGGGAAATGTTGACTTGTGTTAATGATGACAGGTCTCTGTTGTAGGGAAGTCCGGGCTGCTGTGTGATGCTGATGTATTGCTGATTGGGAATATCCAGGTCTCCAAGCTGGTGAATGCCGCGTCTGTTGCTGTTGCGGAAAAGTCGGGTTTGCGGAAAGTGATGAGCTTCCCGCAGCTGCACGGAAGGGATTGTCGCGGAAAAAGGTATCTCTAACTTCTTCGATTTAAAAAATGCTAGGTGATACTAATGGTGTTAGTGCTGATGTTGAGTGTCTCCGTTATATCTGTTCTATAACCGGGTGTGTATGTGAAGGTCGCGCAATGATGAATTGACGTATCCAGCCTTGTTGGCAAGTGTGTTCTGTATGCTTCTGGCTTTCTGTGTCCGGTGTGATGTTCTGACTGCTCATGGGGGGATTGGTAGGGCGGTTGTGGTTTGGGACGCCCTTTTGATGGAGAGTGGTCATCTCCCATTACACGATGGTTGGTACTATGTCATATTTTTCAAGTACTGGGAAAATTCGAGCTGAGAGTTTGCTGAACAGGCTGCTTCCCTGCCCACCGCCAGCGGTGGGGGTGAAGTGGGGTGGGGTGGTGTGGGTGTGGTGGTTGCTGCGGTGCGGGATGTCACCTCCTCTGTAACAGCAGACTCTCATATCTAAAGAGTGACAGTCAACAGACGATGAGTGGAGTGTGAAATGGACAGGACCAGTGATGTCCGAACTTGGTGCATAGACTAGGGGCGCAAGTTGGAGTGGGGGCGGTGGCGGTGCATTGGGCAGGGAGCTCCTTGGAAAGGAATTGGACTCACGGTTTTAGGGTTTGGAAGGGTACACCAAGTTGTGCGGTTTTGCTGTTCTTCAAAACAAGCCAAGGCCTCATCCGGCCTCTTCAATTCCATGCTATTTATTATATGTTCCAGTCCACAAGAAACATGGCCTGGGGCAGCCTCAGCTTTTGATTGTGGTAACTCTATAATGGGGGTAATAGCATGAAGTTGGTGGGAGTGGGAAGAGGTCGGCGGAACAACCTTTCCGTCCTTCCCCTTGGACAGTACAAATGAGAAGGTCTTCAGATACGACTTCCCAGATCTTGTAGACCCACTCTGAGGTGAGAGATGGCGCGTACATATCTCGTCCTCGTCCTAAGCGTTAGCCGAACATTCACCAGACTCCTGGCTTGGTAGGAGAAGGGTCAAACTGGCACCGTGGTGCTCTGGACTAACGTCAGGAATACTTGTTTCCATAGAGACATCTGTCTGGGTAATGGTCTCACGTGGAATGCCCAGCCTGAGCTCTGGCACTGGGGTCATCACAGACACAAGGTTTAAGTCGATCGAAGTGGATGACTGAGGTCAGGCCATCCAAGGCACGGATATGGTAGGTCACGTCCAACTTCTTACTTATTACCACATACAGGCCTTTCCACTGATAACTCAGCTTACTTGGCACGTTTGCAGAACGTCGCGAATTGTGAACCCAAACCATTTTCCCGCCTCATACAGATCTCCATGCATCCTCCGGTCATGCCATGTTTTCTGACGTTGGTGTGCAGTGGATAATGTTGCTCTCACTATCCCATGGGTCTGTTCTATCTGCTGCCGCATGAGCTCTACGTAGAGAGATGGTGAATTTTTCTCTCCCGGGATCCTGGGCATTACCCGATCCAGCGGTAAGGCTAATTGATGGCCTAACATTAACCGCACAGGTGTATAACCCGTGCTGGAATGTACTGAAGTGTGGTATGCCATGAGCACATATGGGAGTCGTAGATCCCAATCTCGACAATCAAGGCGTGTTCCCTTCATCAATATTTCCGCTAAGGTATGGTTAAAGCTTTGTACCATGCCTTCACTTTGTGGATGGTAGGGCATTGTTCTGCTTTTGACGATATGAAACAATTTGCAGAGCTCGGAGAACAGCCAGCTCTCAAAATTACTTCCTTGGTCAGAGTGTAGTTCTTGCCAAGACCTCTGCTATTGTGGATGCCTCTTGGTCCGGCAAAGCAAATGCTTCTACCCACTTCGTAAAACAGTCTTGTAATACGAGGATGTACTTGTTTTCATCATCCGTCGTATTCAAGGGTCTGAGCACATCAATAGCCACTCACTCCCATGGTGCACCAACGATCTTAATTTGGAGAGGTGCGGAATGGTGCTGGCCACAGCGCATCTTTGACATGGGACACATTTCGCGACCTATGCCTTATCAACGACTAGGTGACAGCGTTATCGTGTAGTTGCTGTAATATAGTTTTTCGATAACACTCCAGAATCACTATGCGGTTGTTGATGTAAAGAGCGCCATCCTGGATGTGGCATTCCTCAAACCGCTGATAGTAGTATTTTCTTGTTGCAGATAATTTAGTAACAGATTCCTTAGGAGGATGTACCCCCTCCTGGATCCATGCATATATATATATATATATATATATATATATATATATATATATATATATATATATATATATATATATATATATATATATATATATATATATATATATATATATATATATATATATATATATATATATATATATATACACACCTGTGCAAAAGTTAAGCACCAGCAAAAACAATAGAACGTAGAAACATGATGGTACAACTAGGCTGCCATACTTTTTGTCCCCGCGTTAGCTGACATAATTCCAAGTACGAAATGCACATGCATGCGTGACTTCACACCGCTTGATGTCCGTGCGTGGCGGGAAACAGCACACGTGTTCAGTTATGTAAAAGTGCAGTTTGAGGTGTAGAACATTACATACAGATTTTGGCTACAAGATTAGGAATTTTGTGTTCATGACCGTGGTTTATTTGTACAGAGAGAATTAGCTCTTGATTGTGAACCGCTATGGCAAGACGAAGGTTAAGTGATCGTGTGAAATGGCAAATCATAGGCATGCATACCACTGGTATATCATGCAGAGAGATTGGCAGACAGCTGAACATTAACCATACTGTAATCAGTCGTTTGATTGCAAAACATGGGCAAACTAATGAGGTGAACGACAGGCCTAGATCTGGAAGACCGAAGAAGACTACTGCCCGTGATGATCGAGCCCTAGTACGCCTTGTTAGGAGATCTCCATTCACCAACAGCAGAGTGCTCAGCCAGCAATGGGAAACGCGCAATAGAGTGTCAATGTCTACCGTCAAAAGGAGACTGTATGCTGCTGGCATGAAAGCTAGGAGACCTGTCAGACGTCCTCTCCTCACTGCACACCACAAAGAGGAGCGTCTGAGGTGGTGCAACGAAAGAAGACACTGGAACATGAGATCCTGGATACGGGTACACTGGTCCGATGAAAGTCGGTTCCTGCTTCATGCCACAGATGGTCGAACTCGTGTATGGAGGTCCAGACGCACGGCGTACGACCAACGTAACATCATGGAAGAAGTTCCATTTGGTGGATGTTCCGTTATGATATGGGGGTGCATCTCATTTGATTGTAAGCTGGATCTGTTGACTGTACCTGGAACACCAAATGGACAAAGATATCAAGATTCCATACTGGATAGAGTTGTGGTCCCTCATTTTGTAAATCATGCACCTGGAACCCACCCTATATTCATGGATGACAACGCCCGACCACATCGTGCTAGAGCTGTGCATGAATACCTCCGCAAGAATGCCATCGAAACCCTACCATGGCCAGCAAGGAGCCCTGACATGAACCCTATTGAGCATATCTGGGACATTCTGGGAAACATGGTGAGAAGGAGGGATCCTCCTGTGCAGAACCTACAGGAATTAACAGACGCACTCCATCTTGAATGGCAACGAATACCACAATGGCGTATCAGTCGGTTGGTGACCAGCATGAGACGTCGTGTCCAGGCCGTCATCCAGGGCCAAGGTGGATATACCCGGTATTAATAATGACAGTCGCAAACTCGTGCACAGATGTTAAACTTCGTTTTCAGACACCATTAATGACAATCTAGCCACGTGTGTCAACTGTAGGGCAATAGTTGTCAGTTGTGTCAACGTAACCATATTCAGGCCTCGTTTTCAAGTTCAAACAAAAACATACAGTGTTTCCCCACCATCATAATCAGCATTCCTCTAGTTGCATTATTACCTCTTGCACTAAGATGGATGGGTACATAAATGTTTATGCTATTGCTTTCTTCATAGCACATGAATATACCCTCGCATGTGCGTAAAAATAGGGTGGTGCTTAACTTTTGCACAGGTGTATATATATATATATATATATATATATATATATATATATATATATCATGTTTGCGCGTCTGTTGTTTGTTCGTGAGCAACTGTCTCCATGTTCCACTCTGTGCACCGCAAATCGGGGAACACGGAAAATGGCTGTGTAATATGTGTCATGGTGGTGGCCACTTCTTGTTCATCCTCGAGCCCGATTCTGCTCAAGGTATTGGCATTTCCATGCAATTTTCAGGGTCTATGAACAACGTTGAAGTTGAAGGCCTGCAGGGATTCCTGCCACCCCGCTACCTGGCCCTCCAGATTTTTTAGGGTTCTGAGCCAGCGTAGTGAGGCATGATCTGTATGGAGGGTAAACGGGCACCCATACGGAAAGTGCCACCACAAGCAATTCCCTCTTAGTGGTCGCATAACGTTTCTCAGTCTTGTTTAGAGTACGTAATCCATAACCCAGTACCTGCCCCGTTCCATCTTCCGTGACCTGAGATAGAACTGTGCCAATGGTGTAAGCCGACGCATCAGTGTCCAAGATGAAATTGTGGTTAGGGTTGGGATGAGCAAGAATTGGAGCGGTCTTCAAGAGTTCCTTCAGCACCCTGAAGGAACCTTCACACTCACTCGTCCACTCGAATGGTCGATCATTTTTGGTGATCCTAAATAGGGGTGATGCAATCTTGCTGAAATGACGGATATATCGGCGAGAGTACCGACAGAGGACCTAGGAAACTCCGGGTATCCATGACTCAAGTTGGGGTCTGCCATTCTGCTACTGCCTTTGTTTTTTATGGCTGAGTAGCCACTCCATTGCCAGATATGATGTGTCCCAGGAACTCAACGCTCTGTCTGAAGAGATGACATTCCTTAGGTTTGAGCTTTAAGTTAGCCGTGCGGAATCGTGAAAGCACGGTGTCCAGGTTAGACAAGGTTTGCTCAAATGAGGAACCAAAGATGATTATGCCGTCGATGAAACACAGACAGATTTCCCATTGCAGGGTAGTTAATACCTGCTCAATGAGACGTTCGAATGTTCCAGGAGCCTTTGACGCTTAGATCATTAAGGCGGCGGTAGTCTATACAAAACCGCAAAGCTCTTATATATGGGAAGACATCATACTGGTTGTTGAACAGGTCTGTTGTTTCCAGTGTTGATGGAGTGTCGCAGGAGATGAGTTTCTCCTAAATCCATGTCTCCGGCCGAGAAACTATCACAGTATTTGTAAAGTAATTTCTGTATATGATATTTTTTAGATTGCATCAATCCAACTGGCATGCAAATAAAAGTCATGTAGGTGTTCCGGCAAATCATCGGAAGTTGTTGCTGGTGTAGATGCGGTGGGGGTGTCTCCAGTGATATCATATCCATCAAGTAGCCACAACAGACTCCTGGTTCAAGGTCATGTTGGGACTGGTGCATTGTGAGGCGATCATCTATTCAGGGTTGGGTTCCAGCATGGCTCTGTGAGTGTTGTTCCCTAACTGTGGTGCGGTGGCCTACAAGATTTCCTCCTGTCCCGGCTCAACTGTGGTTGTTGTTGCTAAAATCACCGCACGTGTATCATACATTGATGATTCCGGTCCAAGAGGTATCCGTCAGCCGTGTATGTCTAATTCCTGTTGTCTGCAATGTATGATGGCTTCACTGGCATTGAGGAAATCGATAACAACTCGCTGAATTAATTGCATCTCCTTTATCTGTATGACGAGGTTTACGGTACCAGCCATGGAAACATCGGCTCCCATAGCTGTTTGCAAAAATATGTTTGTAGTTTTAAGGGACGGCATTTTATGAGGTGGGATGCTCTCATATAAGCACTTGTTGAAGACGGTGATGGAATCTCCAGTGTCAACGGTGGCACTGGTGGAAATACCGCTAAGCAGACAGGCGCACTTATATATTACTTTGCGGTGCGCCTACGGAAGTCTCCAATGATACCGTCTGAGAAAGGGGTTGAGGTGCGGTATCACTCTGTATGTAGTTGGATTGTTTCCGGATGGCTTCTGTGAATGCAGTAGATGGCTGAGTGTGGAAAGGGTCAGCTCGTCGCCACCGCTGCTGTGGTTGCTTAGACGAAGACAGATGTGGGGGTAGCAGTGATGATGGCTGTGATGCTGTCTCGGTGTATGCGGAATTGGTGTAAATGGCAGTGTGGATGGGATCATCATGATCACGGACAAGCACAACTTGAGTTAGCCACTTCTTATAGTGCATCATCGGATGTTTAGTTGATGTACAGAAGACGCAGTGATGTCGCAGGATTCTTCGTTCTTTTGGTGGCGCTTCCTTTTTCAGATCCATGATGCGGAATGTATACTCCCCTCCGAAGGGAGATGTTGGTGCTGCGGATACGGAGTGCATCGGTGGCACCGGCATATTAGAAGCCGGATGCTTGTGGGTGTACGATGTTGTAGGAGACTGAGTATTAGTGTAGGCCACCTGATGTTGCTGTTCAGAGGCCGCAGTTGAGCCGGGTTGTGAGATCTGGCACCGAAGTGACTCTTTAATCGGTGCCCTTGTTAGTTTAGCGGAGTCTCAGGCTGCGGGGTTCGACAGTCAGCAGTCGGAGTAGTTGACAGAGGGCGATTGGGACATCGTTCCCGCCAGTGGCTCGGCTGGCCACATTCAAAACATGGGTTTGGTGGTGGTGCGGAAATGGTCTGCTTGGTGATCTCTTCTAATCTATTGTGCATATTCTGTCAATTGTTATTGTTGTGCTGGTTCCCGCATCCTGGGGCATTATTGTGGTTTCCCTGATGGGACTGGCCACACCCTCTTCCTCTAGACGCGTGATTCTGACTGGGGGGGGGAATGTATGTGGGGGGGGGGTCCTGTTTAGCATGTGGGTCTGATGCTTATGCAGATGCAGGTGCAGTGCTGTTTTCGGTGGTGGTGGTGGTGAGATTGATGCCATTCATTTCATTGACAGGATGCAGTTGACGGCGATTGTTTTTCTCCCAATCCAAGAAGTTTTCGATTTGAACCGCGGTAGCCATGAGTTGTTGGAGACTACCATGCTCCACAAGAAATAATTTTTCCTTCAAGGCGGGTTCACCACTCAATGAATCAATGAAAGTGTCTAAATGTAGATGTGTGACGCCCTCGAGATTGGTGCTGTGGTATGCGCGGGTTACCAGCTGTCGTGTATGACTAGCCAACTTTGGTAGTGTGTCTCCCACACATCGATGTAAGTTTTTCAGGTGTAGCCGACTAGTTTCCCCAAGGGCCGTGTCACAGAATCTTTCCGACAATGTGCTTTCCAGTTCCGTGTATGTTGGTGTGTAATCTGTGCCTAAGTCTGGTCTGATGCGGTCTCCTGATGTATTGCTGAAAGGGAGTTGCCGCATCCTCCGGCTCGTAACATGGTACTGATGAATAATATAGAGACAACGCATGGAGCGGAGGAGACGTGTCACTTATTGATGACGTTGGCAAACAATATGGTTGTGAAGGATAGTAGTAATGCCCTCATAGGGGTTTTGTCGTGAGCATCCGTGATCCGGCGTAGATGGTGATGGCCTATTGCGGATATCCGATAAGGTAAAAAATTGTGTTCCCGTCTGCGAGGCATCGTGGAATGTCCCCTCGCTAATTGGTGAAAATTCATGTAAAGGCTAGCTTTGGTTCTCGGGGTTGTGGATCTTGTATCACATCTCTCCAGAAAGTACAAAGACTGGCCTCTAAGCTGGTGGAACACATATGTTCCAGTGGGGCCGTGCGACCATTGCCGCCGAGATTAAACCACACGGTATCATCCCGACCTTTCATGTCACTGGTATGTCTGTCCATTCTAATTTAGAGTAATAGATAAGATGTTATTAATTAAACAGTCACAATTTTAAATACTATACAAACAATATCACACGTTTGACAGTAAATGAGCACAATAATACAAAACACTAAACACACAAAAATCCTGTGTTTTTTCCACGTGGTTTCGCCGAAGGTACCACACAGATCCTTGAATCTGCAGAGGTATCACCGCAAGGGAGCACCACAACGAAGTCACTAGGTAGTTTAATATAAATTAATATACCCCTAACACACACACCAAGAAATATTGTTGTTGTGAGAGGAAAGTGCCTCATGCAGGCCTCCATCACAGGAAAATGCCTTCAACGCCGAAGCGGAGGAAAAGAGCTGACAAAAATGGGCACTCTTTTGTTCAACAGAAAATGCTAAGTGCTGAAAATCCTAGTGAAGCCATAATTAATGTGATGCACACTGGTTTACGTGAAGACGGAGCGAACGATTTCCAAAGAATTCCCAGGTCACCGTCTTATGTAGTTGCTGCATTGGTAGTTGCTCCTTTATTTATGCGGGCCTTCTGCTACATCCTAACCTACCAATTTGTTGTTAGTACTGAAAACTAGCTTTGGCTGCAAGTGGCAGGGATTCCTACCTAACTTTAGATACAGTTATCCAACGGGCGTAGATGCTCGGCTTCCTGTAAGTCGCTCTGCATAGCATCTACCTCCAAAGGATAGTGTGCAAACATGTTACGATGCAAGACTCCTGAATCAGATAAAAATTTGGTTACCTTGCCCCGCAACCACATATAACACCACTAGGACAATGGCTACAGTTTACACAAGCAAGTTTCAAATACTGCCATGTTATGTTGCTATGATGGGGATAGAGAGACGGATATCCATCCCGAGTGTCCTTCCTGTGAGGTTAGGTTATCTTGATTTGTTAGGTTATTGGACCTGACGGTGCTGTTAGTTGAAAGAACCCACACTAAACAAGGATAATATTCACAGTAAAACAGAAATAATAAGAATGTGGTCTTAACACCAGTAAGGCACCTATTAGTCATCAGTACCATACACGGAAATAATTAAATGTTCAATAGTATAGCTACTTGAGTACCTATTGGTCATCGGTATGGAACAGGTTCAAGAGTTACTGAAATTGAGGCGCTAACATATGGATAGAGCGAGATGGCACGTTCACTACGGCTGGAAAGGTTTCCGCAGGAAGACATCCGCAAGCAGGCATCCGCAGGCAGGTCTCCGCAAACTGGCTTCTCCAGGCAGGTCGGATACGGCGCATTCTCAGGACAGTGAAATAGATTAGAACAGTTCAGGAGATGTCCATTATTTCGATATAGTCTCATAGCTGCTACATAATTTAAATACTAGTTGTAAAGTTTTCTGCCCAACGACGGAAGTATGAAAGCTTGAAGTTGCCCATTAACAGAGAGGGCTAATATATATTATTTATGCATGTACAACAACTGGCACATGGTGCGGGATACATTGCATAGCTCTTGCCCAGAAAACTGGCAAGACTTGCACCCAGCAAGTCCCACCAGACTGGTCAAAAGGTTAATTAATCACACACGACATGCAGTGCAGAAGTTGGATCCACTTTTCAGCGTGATCGGCAGATCCGGCGAGTCATCCACCAAGAATCACCATCAGCTCTACATTCCGTAGAATTACATATGGGCCAGCACAGCCCTTCCGCGGAATGACTCCCCTACGAAAGTCCGGATGTGGGAATTATTACTTTAATTATTTTTAATTATGGCCATCCGGGGGCATCCAAAAACTCGCGGAAGCCGAGGACTCCTTACCACCGTGGATGAACTGAAATCCGAACGGCACCGGATGATTTTGGAATCACGGTAGGTTAGCAGTTGCACACGTCGATCCCGATGGTCCAGCAGTCGTGCGCGGCCCGGATTCCACGCCGGTGATGCTCCTGATTCTCGATTTTTCACCCCTCTTATACTACTCGTGATGTCAGAGGCACATTCTATATTCATTTATGCATACACGCGATTACGACGTTAAAAGCAATATTTTGAAAATAATTTAACGGGAGTTTCGCGGATAACTCAGCCATTTCTGGGCCGATTTTAAAATAGTTAAAAGTTCTGTAATCCTCGTTTTATTCCGGTCCTGATAGGCATCAAGAACAACTCAGCCATTACTGGGCCGATTTTAAAATAGTAAAAATGTTTTGTAATCCTCGTTTTATTCCGGTCCTGATAGGTACCAAGAACACCGAGAATGAAATGGTTTAAGATAATTACTAATACCGACTCGTTACACTATAGGCATGGGCATGCACTCGCCTCCAATTCCGAGACGTGTTGTCAGGGAAGCTCTGACGCACGCGCATGCGCAACACGCATTTTAACGCTTAGCTGGGATGGCCGGTACCCATCCGGTCGATCTGTGCTACACCACCCCCTCATAGTTTGACACCCATGTCAATTATAGACTTTCCGAGTACCCGTTCGGTCAATTCGTGCTACACCGGGAATAGGTTTAATTGACCAAACAATACACAAGTTCTTCGATTAACATTGCTCTAGCATTTAAACGTAATCATAAGAAACTCAGAATGCAGGAAATCGAGTCATGAGCTTGCACCTGTCAATGTTTTTTCTCATGGTGGTTAGGTAGGTGGGTCTTCCCAAACACCCTTCTATGAGAGGAGGTGGTAGTGGGGTCGGGGGGGGGGGGGGGGGGGTGGCGAGCACACCATTCCATATTTTCCTCCGGACAATGCCATCCAGCGTGCCCTTTGTGGAACCTGCACCCGCCCCTCAAATTTGCTTCCGGCGCCCCTGCACAGAAAAGTGTGCTCCAGACTACCCAGGATGTGATAAGGGAGATATATACTATTAGCTGTCCAGAAAAGACCACGTGATCATATTCATGCTAGGGACTGGACAGAACTGTCTCAAAGATCATATGAACAAATAACAATCAGTTGCAAGACGGATGTATGCACGTGCGACGAAGCTCTGATGACAACAACAGTCCATGTCCTAGAAGACTGTACATTTTTGCAAACATGGAAAAACAGAGGAAATCTCACCACGGGGAAAATTTCGCAACAACTCAGGTAGGCTCAGCTTTACTATAGCATTTTGGAGTAAAACTGATGTCATCATCTGAGGAAGAACGAAGATGAACGATCACGTAGAGTGTATTTTAGCAGCAGCGGCATGACCTGCGACAACACAGATAACCAAAATGTAGAAAGTAGAGGTGACAGATGCCATCCCAGAATGGAGATGTTGTGAGTTTAAATATGACATAATGTATCCTAAAATCCTGCATCAGAAATTATATCGTAGACGCACGGATGAAACTTCAGCATATGGAATAAGCTGAGGCTATAGAATGATATTAACTGAAACCTCCCCACGAAGACAACCCTGTATCAGATAATGGAGTCGAACAATGAATTCGTCCAGAAATTCCTATCGGTATACATGAGTTTGCAGATCCTCTGTTACAGAGGGAAATGACCAAATATTGGATTTCAAAAACTCTACCTATAAGGCATGCCTCTATGCAACTGGACTTGGTGATATAATAACCTGTTGAAAATTATGTCTGTATTTTTACCGAAGTTCAGACAATGAACAAAACGTCTCCATGCCGACGACAAAATGGATAATGTAACAAACTTGTTTTTACTATTTAATAAACATTCTGTTAAATATTTTGAAACTAATTTGACTTGGCGTTGTTACTGCCATAGGCATCAACAGCACCAAGTCAAATTAGTTTCAAAATATTCAACAACTTACATGCATAGTTTTCTGGAAAAGGATAGTCAGGGAGTTCAGGGATTGATCGATCCCAACACGGGCGAAGCGTGGGCGGAGCTTAACTAGGGATGGGCGGGTCATAGCTAAAGCTGTCACGGTCCATTAAATATATAGAAATTAAACCGAGAGTATGCCAGAATGTTTGCATGTGCAACAAGTATTCGGTGATGGTCGGCTAGCGATCAATGACTGTTTCCAGTCTCTGCTATTATATTTAATGAACAGTTTGCATTTACTAAATGTATCGATGTGTATAACAATAAAATATAACTTTAAAATGTTTGCTAAGTAAGCTGAAAAAGAGAAAGGAATGAGGGTCACTTTCGACACGAACAAATAAAATAAAATGGGGAGACGGGTGGTAAAGTCAAAACCTATATTGAAGCCGTCTGGGTGTATAACAATATCAGCAGTTGCGTATCTCCAACATTGGGCCATTGAAGCTCTAACATTGGGATGCAGATTACAGTCTGCACCTCATATGGCAGCTTTGATGACCAGACATTGGGATAATGCAATTGTATAACATGGCATGTAAACTTCCACCATCTTTCTCCTTCCTCTCCATCTTTCCATCTTAATTATTCCTCCACCCCCACCCCACACATACTTTCGCGAAAAGCATGCATGTGTTTTGCTTCCATCTGTGTATTACACGCACGCACGCACGCTCACACACACACACACACACACACACACACACACACACACACACACACACACACACAGGTTTTCTTTCAAATACCTTTACTGTTTCTTGAAGTATTATGATGAAACTTCATGGGAAGGTTACCTATGAGAGTACGGAAATGAACGTTATTTTGTGGGTCAGTTAGTCCATCCGCCCATCTGCCTTTCTGAATGTGTGTCCGTCTTTACTTTTGCTGGGGGGTATCGTGACGAAACTTCATCGGAAGGTTGGACTTGGACATTATGCTAGTAGAGAAATGCAGATTATTGTGTGTATCAGTATCCTCTTACGTCTTTCGTGCATCCATTCATCTATCCAAACCAGCTGATGGCTGCCATTGAGGGGGATCGTTTTATTTATGTCATCTAGATCAATAATAGAAATCCATTTCTGGCTAAGCTCCTCCCACTTTCACGCATGTTGGAGTCGATTTGAAATACTGAAACCTTATTTCCCAGAATTTAAATTTCAAGGTACAGGAAAGTTGTTGATTATTTTGAAACTAATTTGATGGACTGTTGCTGCATATAACAATAACACCTTCCAATGAAATTAGTTTCAAAATATTCAATATAATGAATGTTTATTAAATTGCTAATTCATCAAATACAGTTCATGCACTTTCTGGCGGTCAATTTTCGTGATGTAGCTACACATCATTACGATTGTGATGTCTTGTGATGTCGGCTAACTATAGTGACGTAATTGATTATGACATACGATATTTGAGTGACAGATGGTACGTCTACTTTAGGTGAGCATTTAAGCGACTCAATTTAAACAGTATCTTTGTAAACAGATGGGCCTTAATATGCTAATGTTATCACTGTACCAATTTGAGCAGAGGATATAGTCACAGTCTGCTATGCTAACTATGAGTCTTTTCTAGGCCTATCTTTGTTTTACTCAATCACAATGTTCTGCGATTAACATAGGATCGTTGACAGTTTCGAAGAGATAGTCTGTGATGTGCAAAGTAATTAAATCAAAAGAGTTAATGATCTAAATTATTCTAATTACCCATCTAGTCACCTGGTTTAAAATTTGGGAGCTAACTTTTTAATTATTACAAATTGATAAGAATAACAGCATTGCACTTAGCATTTCTGGAGAGTCAAAAATCTTTCGACGTCGTAGATCATGACTCTCTGAAGTGTCGCCTTTTTGATTAGAACATAGATCGTCACATGTGGCAAACTGTTGATAGTCTATACAGAGGCCTAACAGCAAGAGTAAAATGGAGAAGCATCGTTAGCACAGGATTCCAAGTTCAACAAGGTGTCCGACAAGGGGTCATCTTATCTACAGGGTTGTACAAAACATATATCAATAGCCTACTGGATTCTTATGCATGTAGAGAAAGATACACCATTCATTCAGAAAAAATCAACCATCCTTTGTAAGCTTAATACAACGTTGCATAACTCAACTTCACCTACCTGATATATCGGTAATGGGTCACTACAAGTTACGGAGAAGACAACACATCGTGGCCTCGCACGTGCAGTGAAGAATGAAAGTTTTATCAATACAGAGACAATGATCTCCAAAAGAACAGTCTATGCCATGATAAACTCTGGCCTAAATGGCACAAATGGATTATCACCAAAAAGAGTGCTATCATATTCACATAATATATGTCCTACCTCGCGTCTTATATGGAATGGAAATTTTCTCTCTTGCTAAAGAAAAACAGATGGACAGCCTAGAATCGTTCCACATTAGCATCAGGGGCGCCGGAAGCAAATTTTAGGGGTAGGGGCAGGTTCTACAAAAATGGCACGCTGGATGGCATTGCCTGGAGGAAGACATTCTGAGTTTCTTATGATTATGTATAAATGTTAGAGCAATGTTAAGCGGACAACTTATGTATTCTTTGGTCAATTTAACCTATTCACAATTCACAATGTGGACGGGTTGTTGTGTCAGATACACACGTTGAGTGAGTGTGCATGCATTCGTAGATGCGTCTGCATGGTGGACCTTCGCAGCTTTCCGTGCAAATATTTAATTGGACCTTAGTTCCTAATTATATTTGCAATCAAAGGAAACGTGCTTTTTGTGAAAACTAGATTATCTAAGATAAATCTACCAACCATGTTGAACATGTGAGCAAGGTTTGTTCAGCTCTTGCCTTAGATGAAGACCATGCAGTTTCTTGAGTTTCATGTCAAACTGTTTCCCAGAAAGTCTTTAAATGTAATTTTGTCAATAGTACAAAATCTAAGATGGCCACCAACAAAATCGGCCAAGCAGCTTCCCTGGACCAACCCTGGATCTGCCCCTATGGATCCTTCCTGCCCAGCAGTTCTTAAAGAATACGATGGACATATTCTTGACGAATAGACAGATGAGGTAGCAACACAATTGCGTCAAATTAGTAACAAACTATTTAACAACTAGTGTGTATAGAATAAGTAATTTAAATTATGATTTCACAGCCTCTTACTTAGCCATATCGGCGTGTAGGTGCCAGAGGTACATTTGGCCTGGGATATTCAAAGGAGGCCATCTGATTTTGTTTTCGTGTGGATGGTGGCATCATCTTTTAGTTAGAACTCCAATGGCGTAACATAGCTAAACATGTGTATCACGACCCTGCGAGCTGGTAGGGCTGTTGGTGTGTGCGTGCGTGTGGGCGTGCGTGCGTGCGTGCGTGTGTGTTGAGGTGGAGGGTGGGAGTGGGTGGTTGGGGAGCTCATACTGATGTAAATAGCACAGTATTCGAAAATCCAAGAGGATGATATTTATTACTTAGAGATGTAGGAGATGGCTTTTAAGTGCATCTATTTTTTACATTCTTCCGTGGAAGCCCAGCCACGCCCGCCTCACATTATATATATATATAGGTGGGTGTGTGTGTGGGGGGGGGGGACAACAAATCTTAGACATATTCATCAAATACCCCCACTGACATTGCACTTCGGCCAAGTGTATACAAATTATTTCTACCTTTGCATCTGCTTCACATGTCAATTAAAAATGGGATTTTGAGGGTTGCTGTTAATTCTAATATACTTTGTTGTTTTCACATTGCTGCATCCAGCCACCCATCATTGCACACATATTCTATTCTACCCACTAAGCAAGGCATTAACGGAGCGTGAACAAGTATCACTCCAGAAATTCAAATGGCATATGACTATGTATCTTACCTTTACTTGCAAAGATACATGCAACGTTTACAGATAAAAAAAGTCAATATGTCACATTTAACTTCCACTAGATAAATAGCGAGTGCATTGATGATTTGATTCAGCCTAGACGCACTCCCATATTACTTTATGGACTTGTGTTAATGTCAAAACAACCACACTTTAATACAACTGCTCAGTCTGCTCTGACTATTCTAAAAATAGTGTTTAAAATTCTAAAGTAAAGTTTACTCATATTTCGCATAGAAACGGGTAAAGGGCACAGCTTCCCCCTGCCCAAATGGCAACGGAGGTAGCTGCCCCCATTCTTCCGGCGCCCCTGATTAGCAAGCTGAGAACAATCTCTCTCTACCAACACGTACTGCCAAGTGCATTGTTTTATTACTAGTTCGAGCGCGGCCTATTGTTGCAGAACTACACATTTCACTATTAGGAACTATCATTATAAGAGAGAACCATGTATTAAGGAATATAATGGTGAGACAAACATATCTTCATTCTGGCTTCAGTAACTCTCACAGCTGGTTTATATATGTCCAAACTATTCTGCATCAGTATGGTCTTTCCACTCTAATGAACCTATTGATCTTGACTATTAGCAAGCATTATTGGACAAATTTAGTCAGGGCAACAGTAGATACATACTGGACACGTCAGCTAACTCAGGAATGCAGTACAAAGAAGACGCTGTCATTCTGTCAAACTCCTGTACTGCTTATTGGCCAAATTCACCAGTTTGTGCATACTGCTCAGAATGAAGTAACGGACATGTGTAAATGTAACATAAAAACAGATTTCCTACTGGAACATACCTGGTTCAAACAAATCTTGCCAAATTTAACCAAAATGGTATCGACCCTATGCGTGCACTTTGTCATCTTTGTCGAACCTGAGGACTATATCCATATGCTGTCAAAGTGCAATGGCCCGCTGGGGCACAGACTTGGTCATCTCTTAGAAATCAAAACACTGATCAGATCTAAGCTTAACTATCAAAACTGGACTACCATCTTTTAGAGACATTAACACATTGATCCAGCTCATCATAGACTTTTCTGTGATGTCAAACATTATTCCAAATGACCCAGAACTGTGCAACGAAATAGAATCAATAGAGAGAGTATGTTACAGCGTCCACTGTGGCGAGTCAACATGCTTAGCATGATAAAAAGTAGGAGGGACAAAAACAAGCAGAGACTAGTACGAAAGACAGATTGTAGTGTAGATATCATTTCTTCGTCTTGGTGTTCCGTACATGCATGCTCTACATATCCACATGTACACGTATTGTGATTAATCTACTTGTTAACTGGACGTTTTCGCTGATAAATTATATGTTTCTTCATCAATTATCTGTGTGAATCGTCACCTGAAGCACGTTTCGTGTACATTAAAAAACATAACAATTGTTACCACACTGTTGTGTGGGTTCTCCAACCAAGTGGAGGGATATCCGTATACAGAACAGACTGCTGCACAGGCGAAAAAGAATTCACATATAGTGTCGATATGGGTGTCCCAAACAGTAGTGTTATTAGGATATGAATGGCATTTCTTAATCTGGAAAGAAATTTTTTAACCCAAAAGGCATCATGATACATTCCCAAAATAGTGCTTGTGACGAAAGCAGATATCGGTCTGGGGTGGTCAGTCCGCAGTACTTACAAGTGCCCTTTTAAAGATCAAATTGTGGCATATCATCCCTTACCAATTTAAGCGACACGTTAATTCCCCCACAACATTATCATGACCAATGATGGTAGTACACCATAGGGGTGTCGGCGGATAACTATAGATGATCTTGAATCAGTTATACGATGGTTGTCTCTGTCTATTGGGAGATGAGAAAGCATTTCTGGTAAGCTAGTTAAGGCATTTGTGCTCTCCAGTCTCAGTTCACATATATTTGTGAATGAAGATGAGAGATCAGCTGTGTCAGCAAGATTAAATAATTTAGAATTCATTTTGCAATGTTTAGACCATTAAAAGCCCTTCCATCACAGACACATATACAAAGCTGGGTAATACAGCATCCTAAGCCAAGTGAGGTCCTAGGCCGTACTTGCATCAGCAGAGTCTAAAACAGGATAATGGCATATCTCACCGGGTTATATCACTGCACATTTCAGACAAATACACAAATGAGGCATACTCGAGGATGCGATTATTCACGGTCGAATTGATCTAGAATGATAGCATTACTATAAAGATAACAGAGAGTGCATTACAAAGGATGAAATTTAATAGCTTAAACTAAGTAATTGCTATTGAATAATTTCGATAGAAATCGTAAAAATCATAAAATCAAACTGTAAAAATTATCACCAATACCTTTGTAAAGAAGAATGCCTGCTGCTAACTATTCTCCTACACGTGGGCTGGTAGCTTACACCATTTGCATAGTGCATGCAACATTTGCAAGAACAATTTGTCCAAATATGGGTAACATTATAACGGCTGTTGATGCCAGATGTACAGCCAGCTACACATTTGTATTATAACTGAAGTTTGATCACTCTACTTAATTAGACTAGTATGTTAAAGAGTTACTTTTCCGAGTATAACATCACAGATCGAGAAAGAACACATCTTTGGATAAATGCTAGTGTCACTGATTCGTTGTTCCATTCACCTATCTGTCATGTTGTTATGCTGCTGTTATTTTCTCTCCATCCGTTAATGATAGGCGATAGCATGGTGAGGAAAACCTCGGATTTTCTTTGTAAATATCAACCACCATATTTACAAAATTGTACAATGCTGGAAAATAAAATATATAAGTTATGACAGAGTTAATACATGTCCAGAACCCAACAGTAGACATACACCTGTCATTGTGATCATAAGTGTGTGAAGTCTCTCAACGAAATAAAATTGACCTTTCCACTGTATCCATCAATCGTATGACGTCATAATCAACTACGTGACGTATAGAATGACATCACACGCAATGCCACCATTATGACGTCATGAATGGCATAGATAGGTATGCCACGAACGCATAGTTGAAGATGGACTATGCGTTGTTGTATGAATTGTATGGCTTTACTCGTTAATAAATATCCTGTTGAATATTTTAAAACTAATTTGACTGGGCACTGTTGCCAAACAGCACCCAGTCAAATTCATTTTATAATATTCAACATCTTACCTGTAGTTGCCTGGAAATTGATAGTCAGGAAGTTCAGAAATCGATCGATCCCAACACGAGCGAGGTGTGGGTGGAGCTAAGCTAGAGATTGATGTGGCATAGCTAAAACTGGAAAGGTTCATTACAGTTTGTAGGCATAAGAACATTTGTTCTTTCTTTATGTAAAATAATATTTGCATGAAAAACTGTTCTAAATATAGATGATATTGATACAAATAATATTGTTAAAATTTCCATAAATCTTTTCAATATAATACGAATCTTCAAGCGAACGTTATAATAATGATTGACACATTGATTGACGTGTGTATCTTTTGTTATTAATTTCATTGCTATGATTGAATCCCTCAGATAGTAAGAGCTGGCTGTTGGTAATCTGCAGTTTCCACTACCATTTTGATAACAATACATTATTTCTGACCATAACTATCTTAGTTGACATACCAGTTGCTACCGTGCCATTGTTATCAGTTGGTCGCGGATTTCTGTATATTGGATACTCATCATTGTCATCATCTCCCAATATCAGCTTGATACCAGCCATGTCTGTCGGAACAGGAAGTTGCATTGCGCGTGCAGTTCGATTTCGAGAACTAATAGTATTGGCAGTCACCTCTTCAGCCCATAAATTATGGTCATATCTAAATAAGTGAAGACATTAAATAAATAAACATATGATTGATCACATGAATGAATAAATGAATTACTGAATGAACAAACAAACGAATGAACGAACGAGCGAACGAACAAACGAATGAATGAATGAATGAATGAATGAATGGCGGATGAGTGAATAAATGGAGAAACAAATGAACGAATGAATGAATGAATGAATGAATGAATGAATGAATGAATGAAAACGAACGAACGAATGAACGAACGAACGAACGAACGAACGAACGAACGAACGAACGAACGAACGAACGAACGAATGAATGAACGACGAAATGAACGAATTAATGAATGAATGCCTAAACAAACGAAGAAAACACTATGAATAATGTGATCATCATTCATCAGTCCTGTGGTCACAAGATGCATACTACCAGTACAGACGTGAGTTAGAGTCTGCAGCATTATACATGTACATATTTAAAAAAATGAAAATCCACTTAATTCAAGTCGTTCGAACGCACAGTAACACATTGATCATAACTAAGTAAAACCGAATGCGCATGTTGAGAGGAATCTTACTAAAAATTATTACTGACTCAATCAACCATGGCTTTATATTTCAAAAGAACCGATGAGCTATGTCCCTTGAGACATGGTAGCAGGTAACATTACGGAATGAATGTAGGCTACTTCATATACGTTAAATGGAACTATTCACCTGTTACAATGAAAATAATAACCGATGACGTTATTAGCGTTTGTTAGTTGGCTACCAGCGGGCTGTATTTCACGCTTACTAACAATCAGCATCCTGCTCCCATCCTTTGAAGGCGCCAGCTCGTAGTTGTACATGGCCGGTGCACGTTCCTGATTATGCCACAGCTGGATGATGTTTATGCTGGAATCATACAAACGTGATGCTACTGAAAGATTTTGCTGTCCTACATAAAATCTTGGCATGTCATTAATTATTTTAAGGTGATGGACAATGAAAAAC